>JARHVA010000178.1:1342500-1942500 GCA_037957365.1 Torreya grandis
ATCAGTCATGATTGAGTTAATATATTATTTTCTATATTTACAATGTGATGTCATCTCATTATATGTGATATAATATGCTTGTTTTATATTATCACACTTTGAGCATTTCATATGGTCTCTGTAGATTCTTGTCGTGTAATCTATTTTTAGTGTGTGTTAAATTAAAAAAAATCATGTATTTTTTGTTGACCTTAGTGATATTACTAAAACTTTAGGACTTGATGAGTCCATTAGCATTTTTTTATCTTTCTATTCACCAATGTGAACCTAGTGACATGAAGTATTGCACTGATATTTTTGATTTGTAGTGCCTTAGTACAAAACCATGTTACACTATGATTAGAGTTTTGAGACATTCATGAAATATGTGTGAAGCACTTACACCCTCTTAGATTTGTTAAAGAGTTGGTTTATTGAGTTCCTCAAAAGTATTAGTTGTATACAAGGTTTGGGTAGGTGAGTACATATCATGTTTCATGAGTTATGAATAAGAGATTTCTACCATAGTTTGATCACTTAGATCGATCACCTCGAGTATGATTACATCTTCCTAGATAATCAAGTCACCTTTGCCATTATGTTTTGTGTTGTGAATATTTAATAAGAATGAGATGATTCTCACTTAAATATATGTGCTTTAGTTTTTTGTGTCTTATATTCATAAATTCTAGGAGTGGAAAATATTATAAGACCATTTTTAGTTTGGTACCACCTAGTGCAGTGGGAATTTTCTTATAATAAAGTGTTGTTATTTTGCTTGAGAATTCCTTTGTGTTGAGAGTTTGTTTATGGATTTACACCATTAAGCTATGTGCATTAGGAAGTGACATATCTCTTATTTATTTTAGAGTTGAGTTTTTATAATCCCATTCTCCTTTGACATCATTATAAGCTACCAAGAGTATTCATGTTTTCATGATGTTGATTTAGTGTTCTCTTTAATGGGAACTTGTTTATAAAATATTGTTTTGACTTTTTTCCCTTGAGTATGTGGGATATTGTCATCTACTTCTTGTTAAGAGAATTTAAAGGATTGGATGGACTAATACATCTTTGTGGTTAGTATATTTTTCTCTCGATTGTGGAAATAGATTGTGAAACTATACTTACTAATTTGATAAGTAGGTAGTGATTTGGAAACATTGAGTTGTGTTTTATTCTTACCTTGTGAAGGTATGTAGGATTTTGTGAAATGATAGTTCTCTACTTTTTGCTTGTGAATCTCTAGGGTCACTATCTTATCTAAATTATGTTTTTAGACCACATGGAGTGGAAAATTTTGAATTATATACTAAATTCAAGATTAAGAATTACAAGTTGATTATCATTAATATGCTACTATTTACCCTTGATTAGATTGATATTGTTCTCTTTTAGCTTAAATCATGTTGTTTTGAAGAGTTATTTTTTTGTACCTTTCATCAAAATCAAGTAGAGTATAGGATGTGCAGATCATCTTATCAATATAGGGGTTGAGATAAACTTTTAATTTATTGCATTCTAGCTGAGAAAAAAGGGAGATATTGTTTCGTTTGTTCCTTTTCAAGGTTTAAAGGATAGTGTGATCCTTGGCCTATGTATGTTACATTAATTTTAACATTATTTTCTCTTAAACATGAATATAACACTATAGGTTAAGCTATTAATATGATACTAGTTATGTTTGGCTTATGGCAACTTAATGAAATTATGGATGAATTGTATGATTTGTCTTGTATGTGTGTTGATACATCTATAATTATTTAGCATGTATAGCTTTTTACTCTGATCTGATAGTATAGAATTGTGATTCATTGAAAATTATACACTTTTTGGAGATCATTAAGTCATGGAGACCTAAGGGAAGAGTGGTAAATTAGGAATGTGAGTATTAATCGATATGAGTGGATCTTACTTAGACTCACATTGACTTAGTAGTTACTAAGTTTGGATCCAATAGACGGACTTGTCGAATCTAGGATTGGATAGATGGACTTGTCAAACTTAATCATATGGCCATACACATGTATATGGTGGAATGTGTATTCCTTAATTTTATATACATTATAAATGTAGTATTTCTAGTTCTTATTCATTATCATTTTTGTTAGGAGCTCTGTGTAGTAGTGATAGTATTGATAAGTTATACTTATTATGAGCAATGCAGGGTAGTGATAGTATTAACTTATACACATTATTCTTGCTAGGCTCCCTAATTAATTTTCTACAAAATGATAAAAACACTCTCTAGGTTAGAGAGATATGTAGAAGGTCTAGAATATTTTGTGGAACTCTCCCTAGTCATTTATTTGTTTTGTATTATGATCTTATGTGCTCTTGGGAAGTCATTAAAACTTTCACTGAGATATGTGAGACCCTTCAAGGTAATAGAAGTAGTCATTACTATAGTATATAGGATTATCTTGATGGTTATATACCTTAGAGTGGTCATTATTGAATCATTCAGAGTAATTAATACTCGCAAACCATGTTTACATAATAGGGAGATGTTATACAGTAGGGTCTTATGGGACAATACTCTAAGAATAGTATAATTTGAGGGAACTATGGTGATTTCTATAGGTAAATTCCATTTATATAATTAATTTGGTATTTTATACCATGTTATTGCATTGATAAATAATGTTTTTAATTCAAAACTTATGTTTGAATAAGAGTCATTGGGGATGATGACTAGATTTGGGGGAAGGATGTTACATCCTTATTCCTTGCCAAGCAAACTTGCTAGATTATTTGTGGATATCTAAAGCTGATAAATTTAGATTTGGTTATTTTTAAATAAGTTGTGAGATATATGTTGATATGGGATAGTAGTATATTTCTTAGGTTACATGATCATGTTGCTATGAGTTAGTTCTAAGTATATGTTTGCTTTATGATCATGTTGATTTATCATTTCAACTATATTTTATGATGAATTTATACAATGACTATTATGGTCTAACTACCTATTTTTTTATGAGGTTGATGCAAGATAATTGATCCCTTAGAGTGTGTCAGAGGGAGATCATCATTAGAGAAGGTGACTTAGATGGAGATGTCAGAAGATGACAGAGAATTGGAGAGAACCCTGCACACACCATAGTATTTAAAACATGGTAGAATGCATTAAAAAAAATGGTTTTCACATGTTGTGTTTATTTCTACTTGCTTTAGAGTGATGCTTTAGGTGTTTTATCAGCATATTTGAATAGCTTAATGAATTGGTATGTTTTATCATATAAGCTAGTGGAAATATTATTAGCAAAAGTAGATTTAAATCTAGATTAATAGTAATTTATGAAATTGTCATTTAAATTATTATAACATTTTTGGATATTAATTAATTTAATAAAATTATGTATTTTATCTATTTTTTGTTAAAATAAATAAAAAATAAGAAAAAGACAAAAAAAATAAAAATAAAAGGAAAGGTAAAGACTAAAAATTAGAAAATAAAAAAGAATCATATATATTATAAAAATAACAAAATCAAAAAAAGAAATAAAAATTATTTAAATCAAAAGACTACACCCATTTTCTTATAAGGGGAAATTAATAAATAAAGGGGAGGAGGATGATAAGATATTTTTACTAGTTAGAGAAAGGTCAGGCTTTAGAAGGTGGAATAAGAGGTGTAGTATGGGAAAGAAAGCACAAAAGAATCAAAGAGGAAGATTACGACACCTTTTTCCAGGTAAGTGATGATTTCAATTTTATGTATGATCATGGAAAATTATATAAGTTTAGTGATGTCTAACTTAGTGCATCTTTAGAATTTCAAGGGATGTTAATCTATAGATGAAAATTATAATAATAATTATATTGTTATTCCCTTTTAGTGATCTCGCTTAACTATATTCCTAGCCCACCTAACTTAGTCGTTAAGGTTATTACTTTTGATACAGAAGAATATTATGTGTTTTTATTTATAAAACATTATTTATGAATAATATTCATTGGTTAAAACTATCTTAACTCGATATAGTTATAATAATTACAATATTTTCAATATTAATTGTAAAACATTATTGATAAATTATTGAGTTATATTTATAAAAAGGTATGTATCTGGCATCAAAAATATTCAACAATTATGGTTATTAAATAGTAAGGCAATGACCTATCTATGTTTGAGACTAACTAAAGTTCTAAATCTAAGGATTTTAGTAGGATACCACTATAGTTTGATTAATGAAGCAATGTTCATTAAATCCTAGCCTACCTCTTGGTCGATCCACCTTTCACTGTTTTAAAGTGAATCATTCTATTAATATAGAGTCTTTTTTTATTTTGATGTAATGATTATTAATTCAATATACATATTTTAATGTAGGACTCTACAGCTAAGAACTCATCATATTATTATTAGTGGTGTCTATATACATAATCTTGAATTCAACCCTTATTTCATATAAATGATGTATTATATATTCTAGTCATAGTATTTATATAGTATTTAGTAGGCATCATTGAATAAGCATGATATTTAAGCTATTATTGAGTGTATTTAAAATCAAATTGCCCATTAAAACCATATAATTAATACATCTATGTTCTTAGATTCTCATGGTGAATATAAATTAGTAAGATAAGTTTTAATATCTTTTTATTTCTTTGTATAATGCCCTATGTTAGCCAAACCATGGAAATTCATCAATCCATAAGTTTTTAAATTATAAAATATTAAAATAAAATAAAAATAGAATAGGTGTCACTCTATATGTTCAACTCAATTGATTATCAGTCAAATAGAATTATGTGTGTGTGTGTGTGTGTGTGTGTGTGTGTGTGTGTGTGTGTGTGTGTGTGTGTGTGTGTGTGTGTGTGTGTGTGTGTGTGTGATTATTTCCTAGTATATAGTTTTCAGCTTAATTAAAGGACTTTTTTCATGCATATAGGCATCATTGGTCTTACCAAATAATGTAAATTGTTGTAATTATTGATTTTTTTAGTGGAATGATTACAATTAATTATTCATACCCAAATCAAATTTCTGGTGGAAGATATAATGAGAGTTTAAATAATTAGATTTTTGGATAAGATTTACTCTCTCTCTCTCTCTCTCTCTCTCTCTCTCTCTCTCTCTCTCTCTCTCTCCTCTCTCTCTCTCTCTCTCTCTCTCTCTCTCTCTCTCTCTCTCTCTCTCTCTCTCTCTCTCTCTCTCTCTCTCTCTCTCTATATATATATATATATATATATATATATATATATATATATATATATGAATTTTGCCTTAGCATCGCTATAGAGAGAAGATCAATTGGGATTGGAAAAAAATTTATCAGTAATTTAATAAAAATCAAGCCCATCAATAGAAAATAGGCCTATAAAAAGAGGCCTAATTGAGCATTATAAATAACAATTCTATTTATGCTAATTTGGAGGCAACATAAATATTTTAATAGTACCAATGGAATCATTTTTCAAATTAAATAGTTATGTTAGAGGTATTATCATTGAGAGGGGGATGAATTAGTGATGTAAAAAAATCCAAACTTCAATTCTAATCCTTTCAAACCCTTAACCAAATAACACTAGCATTCATGAAGCATACACATCATTTATAGCAATGAGCAAGAAATATAAGTAAGATCACACACATAACACAAGATCTATGTGGGAAAATTGAAAAAAATGGACTACTTATCCTATAATTTGATTAAAAACATGAGACTTTAGTGAAGCACCCACTTCACAAGGAGCATCAACACCTAAGGATGGACAAGTACCTATTGCCCTAGATGTTGAGAACCCAAAACAACACCTATGAAATGAACATCTCTTTATTTATGATTTACTACCAATATCATAGAGATACAATGAATATCATCTCTCTTCAACCCTACATACTCTCTCTAGCCTTCACACGATCTCAATGCATCCAGGACCACCTTATGGATCACTCTACACTTCTTCACACATACTTAATCAGAAAACCTACAAAAAATTTATTATGACATAAAAAATATGACTTATATGTCATGTACACAATCTTGAACCTACTTTATTCTTCAATCCATCCACTAGGGGCACTCACTCAATCGTCCCTTTAGGCCTTCTCATTCAAATAGCCTCTATTAGACTCATTAAGTCTATTGACCTATGTATTCACTTATAACATCTTATCAGACAAAAATAATCAGATCTCTTTCTACCTCTAAGGTTCCTCAATAACCTATTATAGCTCCTCAAATGAGATATTTTCCTTCTTTAAAATCCCCAATCATCTAACAAGCTGAACAAGCCAATTTGCTCTTCTCTTTATACCACTCACTCACTCAAGAAACTCTCCCTATCAACTAAAGCATATTACATACTTGAAAAAAACACATAAATATCAATTATAACATGTTAAATATCCAAAATAACCCCTCATAGTTTGACCATAGCATCCATGGGTCACCCTTTCGAAGCTACACCTTTTAATTAGGCTTTAGTAGCCTTTACAAGTCTCATGGAGACCTATTCACCCTTTATAAATTAATTGAGAAAATTAGGAACACAAGACCACTTTAAAATGCATAGGTCCACTCCACATGACCCATAATACACCTTAAAGTGATTACATTCATCCCTACTAACCTATGCATATGCAAAACCTACTTAGACATTAGCCTTGTACACAAGAACACCATGAATGAATAAACAATCAAATTCTAGGCATTTATTCATATTGAAGACGGATTTTCAAAACCTCCAAAATCTAAAAAAATCACCATACAAAATCAAATTCACTAAGAACTATCGAGATACCATCAAAACAAACTCAAACATCCTTCTTGGGTTACTTGCAAAAGATGGTCAAACCCACAATCAACTTTGGATCTCAATAACTACAATTATAAATATAGTTAAACCTTCTAACCAATTTTACTATATGGTCCTTAAAGTCCTCCATTACTTCAATTTTTAATCTATTAATAAGTTTTTCCATATGCTCAAGATATGAATCAAACAATGCATATAGATTTTCCTTTGTTAATTTAAATTTTCAAATTCCAATAGTCATTATTTAATGCAAAATCTTTGGAAACATTTCTTCATCTCATACCCCATGAAAGTTTTATTAAATTTGCTCCATCAACCTCCTTAGGATTTTCCTAGCCTTGAATTTCAATGTTGTCTATTGATCTTTAACTTGGGATTCTGAGATTGTGATACTTGGCAGCCCCATGTGCCTTCTACATACCCTATTGTCAATCTTCATTTAGTTAATGCTCTTGTGCCACTTGTTAGCCTTGTGTGCCTTTTATGTACCCTAATATCAGTCTCCATTCAATTAACACTCTTATGCTACTTTGTAGTCCCATGTATAATTTGGGCTTATTGACTTATTAATTGATTCACACCATTGATCTCTATTTGCATGGTTGAACGCATGTCACTAATATTTGATCTACATGATCAAACATGTGTCATTGATATAATAAACATAGATCAAATATGGACCATTGATCTACTAATAATTCACTATGTTTATGACACATGTCACCATCATATTCAATCTTAGGATCTTTTGACTTATTGACCTTGTGATTGCCATTAGATCTCCATTTGAATGATCATACATGTGCCATTAATCCTTCATCTGATCAAGTGAGGTTTTGACACTTGGTAGCCATGTATAATGGTCACTTGATATTACAAATTTGGCTAAATATGGAAACACTATAATCTGCTTGAGAAGCCAAATTTTCACCTTGATAGATTTTTCTACACATCACCTAATGACTTGAGACTTGGACCATATTATCTCCTCTCATAGAGGAATCCATCCATATACACATCTCTTGATACCTTTACATGTGTGAATGTTAATGTCATCAATATTCTTACTTAACCTTATCTACCAAGATGACTAGGAGAACCTATACATTCATATAACTTCTATGATGAATTAATTTCACTTTTACAAGCACTCCAATCACTCATAACACATCACAGGGTATCTATAATATTACCACACCATCAATAACATCCATCAACCTACCTATCCAAGCACATATTGAATAACCATGCAAGAACACTAAAGCACACTAAAGCACACTTTGTCATTATCATTCTAACACACATGACACCTTATTAAGATCTATGGCCACCATGGAGACATCATTGAAAACTCTCCAACAATATTCCCCTTTGTCATTGATGTAAACACCAATCATAAAGCTTATGCTCACAATATTTGTCTCTCTTCAAAAACTTTCTCCCCCTTTATGACAAAGTGGGCACTAACTAATCCTAAGGACTTGAAAAGAATTCAAGGACCAATAATAGTAAAGGACAACCTCTAAGAGATGATACAACCTCCCCCTAAAACTTTTCATACCTCTTATTACCTTGAGCTTCTCAAATAATTATTAGAGGTATAATCACTCTTAGTGACCATACATAACTCTATGAAGACAAAACATACATGAACACTAGAAACTACTTGAAATCACCTTGAAAAAAATAAGAGGAACTCCCCCTAAGTCACTGAAGATTAATCAGCCCTTGAGAACCTTCAGACCATCTCTAACCATGAAGAAATTTCATACATGCCTTCAATTTTTTTTTCTCACAAGCCAAACCCATGACCATCAATAGATGATCAAACCAATATAAACATTACAACATCCATAACTCTTTATGTATAGACCTTCAAGATTTGAAATTTCATATCTAAAGTATACTCATATGCCCCCTCATCCATACCAAAAAATCATCTAATTCTTCCTCTATACCATAACTACTTTGTAAACTGACCACCTTCTATTCAATTCCAACTCTTAAAACTTCTTCCACACCTTGAGGTCACTAATACACACTTCTAGATCAAATTTTTGAGCTCAAATTCCTTTTAGAATCCATACTTATTTCATCTAGTTTTTAGACCTGAATACCCTTAAGTACAAAATGGGAGATCTGTTAGCACAAAATGATTCAACTTGCACACAAAAGATCTTCAAAACATGAAACCTCCTTTCTTGTTTTGATTCCTAGAAGCCTCCATATCCTACTTATAGATCATGTACACATAGTAGTCATCATGATAAAACACCAAAAACTAACCATGACATCATTATGACATCACCAAGCCACCTCATACACTTTAACACATCAATCTCAATTATTCTCATCTCTCTCTTGCTTTCAAAGATGTCAAAAGCACCAATTTTAAAATATGAGCTCTCACTAGGTAGTGATCACTAACCAAAATGGTCAAATCAGACAAGTGAGAAAAAAAACTCCTTTGATTGAACTAGCACATGAAACCACATGTAATTACCTTTTACACATCCTTCTCATACTCCATATCAATCTTGCCTTCATTCTTCAATAGTTGACCTACTAGATCAAACATCCAAAAATGATATAAACATACCTTTAGGACCAAATTACTTAAACACACCTTGAGAACACATTTCACCAAAACTAATGAATAAATCTCATGAACTTTTTTCTCCCACTTAACCAATAACCTTCTCACATGATACTCTTCAATACACTTCAATGAACAACTTTGCATACTTGCAGTCAAGATCTTGAAATGAATAACTTAGAACCATCAAAACATTGTGAATACCTTCATGGATTCTACACCATGTAAAAAATAATTCTTATGACCATATGAGTTCATCAAGACATCATTAGATCACTCAACACAATGAAGTAACTCATGAAATAAAAAAATTTAACCTTCTCAAATACACACTCAAAACCCTGATACGAAAAATCAAAATTATAACATCTTCATATCTCTAAACCTTCTTATGACATCTACAAAATGACATCACACCTCTCTATGACCATATGAGGTCAACATGACATCAATATATCATTAAAACTCATTATACTACCTTTAATAAACACTATAACAAACTTCATCAAGATTACAAGCTTTTTGGGAAGCTATAGTAGATACTCATCTACATAACTAAAAACACTTACCAATTAATTACACTATAAAACCTTACTCCATAGAAATAACTTCAAGCCTTGAAACAAAATAAAATAATTATTTTCTTTAATAGCACAAGCCTTGTAGGAAAAAATTCATCTTTCAAGAACCACTAATCTGATCTTACGACTCTCCTTTCTTATCCTACAATATCAACTAAAACCCAACTAGCATCCATCATGCTTCCTCTTTATAACAAGTGTCTCCTTGAATCCTAAAGAAAGACACCCCCTTGAAATATAGAAACTAAAATTCCTACAACTTAGGAGACTCCCATATCTTCATACTCTCATTTGACTTGCAATCCTGCCTCAACATCAAATTGACTTGGAATGGGTCCTTAGCTTTATTATTTTCTTTAACTATCTTGTCAACACATGTTGAAATTAGAAACTCTTTACTTTCCTTCATGTCTATCATGGAAAACAACCCATATTTTGTCTCAAAGTGATCTCTCCTAATATAATTAGGTCTCCAAATCCATGTTTGACCTCTTCCTTGCATTCTAGGAGCTCCATACACTTTCTTATGACTTAAGAACCTATCAACCTTACTTGAACAAAATTTTGTAATGATACCAACATGATGTCAACTAAAAAAAATAAAATTATTCATACCTTTTACTTTATGATGACTATGAACTACCTTTGACAAGTTTCCTTTCTTTTTTCAGTCTCTTGCTAAGTGACCAAACTGATTGCAAGAATAACATTGACCCTAAAATGAATACCTCATTGCATTGATCTATTTTTCTAGTCTTCTTTCATTGATTTTCATATTACCATTCTTCTTAGAACTTTTAGGCTTCACATGTTCCTTTTCTAACTTGTCTAACTTATCTATGAGTTGTTCATGCTCTACTCTTAAGGAATCAAGATTGGTCATCAGCTCATCATGCTCACCTTACTTTGAACTAATCTAGGATGATCCATATTCACTCTAAAAAAGAAGACATCAAATTTTAGCTTGATCATTATCACAATGAAGAGTTCATTGAAAGGCTTTTGGTGCATCTTATGGTTTTCAAAATAGAGCTCATATGCACAAAATATGGCATGTCCAAGATCAACTAGGGTAAGTAAAAAATTGGGTTTGAATGAAACATCCAGTTAGACATCAACAAGTGGTGAGAGGTCAAAAATTGGTGAGTGGATGACAAGTGGTGAGTGGAGCTTGGACCATGTGGTGGGTCCTCAAGCCACTACGTGGCTTGTCACCAATTATTTTACCATGGTCTAATTTTATATTATTTTTCAAATGTTCCCAATAATTCATATAATTTACCACTTTCCACATGACACCTCATACTCTCCAAATACTTGCCATGTAACCCTACATTCCATGTTCCACAAACATCCTTTCCACATGTCATACCTTAAATTCTATGTGACCCCATATTCAATTCATGTTCCATGTCCTAAGTTTTAATGTGGAATCACTCAACATCCACATGAAACCTAACATGCCACTCAATATGCCATAAAATTACCACATACCACCACCAACCCCATAAAATCCATGTTAATGCTAATTACTTGGTATATCATACCAAAAAATTCATGGTATTTAAACCACTACGTGCCCCCCCCCAACTTCCCAAATGTGGGATATAAGATTAACATGCCCACAAAAAATAATGAAGAGGGGATTTGAACCTATCACATTGGGGTAAAAGGGAGAAGGTCCAACCACGTGGGCTACAAGCATGAACCACTATATAAGTGTGAAAACTTGTATTTTTAATTCAATTTGAAAAGCGTAGTATCCATTGTTAAAGGCGTCAGCTACAAACCTTGGATGATTGTAGAGAGTGTTAGAGGTAGAATTGGGAGAAAGTCTAAAAAGAGAATTATATTATTTCTTCCCAAGGGACAATTTTCTAGTTGTTCATTTTTCATTTTTGAGATGTTTTTAAGTTTTTTTCAAGCAATTTTACTAATACATCAGCCAATATAGGACCCAAAGATGTAGGCCATTGTGTTGAACTCCATTATCAAATGTGTAATGAATGTCTTGAATTATTCTCTTTAAATTCATGTTTTATAAGTCAATTTTTTAAATTATTCCATAAATTGATATTGTAAAGCAAAATTAAAATATGTAAGCATATGATTACTAAATTTTATGGATCAGGTTGGTATTAGAATGGTTAGTGTTTTGGGCTAACTTATATTTAGGCATTATTCTGGTGCATCAAGTTGGATATCAGAACTAAATTTGTGGGTGAATTTGTGATTTTGTTGTTTTAACCAAAATCAGTTATTATAGAACAATGGATCCAATGCTAGCTCAAATTTAGTTGTTAGTAAATTCCATTATCACTATGATAATTCAATTCCTACAATCCCAAGAATAAAGTCAATAAATGGTAGAGTAATAATAGGAGTAGTAAATCAGAGGCTCCAATAGAGCATTGATGTACTATGAGTAAAACTACAACATGAACATCGATAGAAGAAGAGGATGCATGGATATTTAGAGATTTGTGGACATTGTGCCTAGTGAAGACATATTACTAAGAAATGATAGATTCTACACCCCATTCAACCTCTATTATGGTTTAGAAGGTGGGATGAGGAAAGAGGTAAGGCACCAATCATGTCTAGTAGTAGCCAATCAATTTGACCAATAGTAACTCATCAAGAAACTTCAGAGTCTCTAATACTATAGTTATTGCCGATGGAAATGCTAAAAATTATGTTATGCTCTAAGTAAAATTATAGGCAAAATTGCACTACTATTATTAAAAGAAAGTTCATGTAAATCTATTTTAACTAGATTTTTAGAGCTAGTTATATTACTAAAGGTCTCACACAATGTCTGTAGCTAAGGTCTCTTCCATTACCCCATACTAAGACATTTAGAGGAGTTGATGGCATAGTACGTGGACATGTGACTCATTATGGCAACTTACATTTTGGCATTAGAGGGATATTCTTTGATTAAGTATCTCTTGATATAGTTCTAAGAGAAGACGAGGAGATAACTTTGGATAATTATTATCTCACATCTGGACATGCCAAAAAAAACTACATCAAGAGAAGGAATCCAATTGATGACCAATCATACCTATGAGGTTCAATTTGGAACAAGCTAGACTACAAAGGTACATTCTAGTTATAGTAGTGATTCTTCTAATTCATATACTCTTTCTAGTCCTATAAATAAAAATGATGTTGAAAGTCTGGAAGCAAATAATGCTCTAATTATTAATGTATCTTTTGATGTACATACTAAAGATGAAAATAATGAAATCAACTCTTCTAGATATATTGACAATGTTAGGGAAACTCAATGTACTAACCCTAAACATTCATCAATTTAATGTGTTAATACATTTGAGATGCACATGAATGGAATAGGTTCTAAGATATTATTTAAAATAGGATTCAAAGGAAAAGGCCTTGGCATTAATGGTCAAGGAATTGTCCATCCAATCTAAGTGGAAAAAAGACCACTCCATGTAGGATTAGGATATGGAGGTGAAAGACAAATATCCCAAGATGCTGAGTTGTAGGATTACTCAAACAGTAAGTCAGAACACCTTGAAGATTTGAAGGAAGCATTTTCAAAAGATGAAGTAGTTAAATCTAATGAGACATCTTTCAATGACTTATCAAGGTATGAAAATAAGAAATACTTGAATGTATCTTATAATTACGGATTAGAAATCCCTATAAGGATGCTTAAGAGACATGTCAAAAAGAAGATTGACAAAAAAAATTAATTAAAGAAGACATGAAGTTGGATTTTTAAGTCAATGCTAAGGGGAAAATGATGAAAGAAGATAATAAAACTTATACACAACCCAAAAAAAAGGTTGTAACTACATCTTCAATCAAGCAGAAGACAAAGTCTTGTCAATCATAATCTGAGATAGCATCAGTTAGGGAGATGATAGTCAATGAGAAGCTGACAGTTCAAAGTTTGTCACCATGGAAAGGTAAGCAAAATTTCTTCAAAAAATAATTGTTAATTATTCTAAGATAAATGATATTTTTGATAAAAATTATCAAAGTAATTTGATCTCAGAATATGTTGTAGAAACCTTAGGTTTGGAAACTAAGCCACATTTCCAACCCTATTCTCTAGATAAGATAGATGATGGTAGTAATTTACATGTAAGTAAGACATGTTAACTAGGGTTTTAAATTACCACCAAGTTTTTAGATGAAGTTTAATTAGATGTAGTTCTACTATAGTTTAGTGGCATTGTGATAGGAAAACCATATTTATCTCTAAGAAAGGCAACTTTTTCCAAGAAGGAAAATTAATATAGCATTGTAAAATATGGGATAGAATATCTTGTGTGAGCACATCAGTAGTAACCATTATAGGTAAATGGTACCTTCAATGTTATTTTACTCATCTATGTTGTAGATAGGAACACTGTAGGGTAACAAAATATGACATCATGAGAAGCATCAAAAATAGCTCAGAAGATAGGTTGTATATTTTAATATGTATGGTTTAGACTGTGCAAACATGCATACATATTTGCCTTATGTTTATAAGACATGAATATAATAATTGTTTATAAATGCATAAGACCCAAATATGGGCAATGTTTGTAATCATTACAATTTTTGTAAAGACCTAAGAAGGGCAACATTTGTAAAACTGTGTAAAACTCTAAGAGGGTAATTGTAAAATGGTGATAGTTATAACACTAGGTGACATTTTCACAGACTCAAATCTGAAGACCTAAAACCAACTAACATTTAGGAGATCATCCAAGCCATATCCAAGATTTAGAGTCATAAAAATACCCTCATATTGAGTACCAGGTCTAATACTAGCTTTTTGAGGATAAAAAACCTTCTTAGTGGGGAAGATTGATCCAAGTGGATCTATATTCACTCTAAAAAATAAGATGTCAAATTTTATTTTGATCATTATCATAGTGAATAGCTCATTGAGAGCTTTTCGGTGCATCTCATGGTTTGCAAAATGGAGCCCGTATGTGCAAAATTTGTACATCCAAGATTAACTAGGGCAAGTAAAAAATTGGGTTTAAATGGAACATCCAATTAGACATCAACAAGTGGTGAGTGGTCAAAATTTGGTGAGTGGACAACAAGTGGTGAGTGAATATTAGACCATGTGGTGGGTCCTCAATCCATCACGTGGCTTTACCACCAATTATTTTACCATGGTTCAATTTTAAATTATTTCTTGAATGTTCTAAATAAACCATATAATTTACCACTTTCCATGTGACACCTCATAATTTACACATACTTATCATGTAACCATACATTCCATGTTTTACCAACATCTTTGCCACATTTCATACCCTAAATTTCATGTGACCCAATATTCCATTCACATTCCATGTCCTAAATTTCAGCATGGAATCACCCAACATCCACTTGAAACCCAACATGCCACTCAATATGCCATGAAATTACCACATACCACCATAAACCCCACAAAATATATGACAATGCTAATTAGTTGGCATATTATACCATAAACTTCATGGTATTTTAACCACTACATGCCCCCTCACTTCCCAAATGTGGGATATAAGATTAACATGCCCACTAAAAATAATGAAGTGGGGATTCGAACCTAACATGTTGGGGTAAAATGGATAAGGCCCAACCACATGGGCTATGGGCATGACCCACTATATAAAATGTGAGAACATGTGTTTGTAATTCAATTCAAAAAGCTTAGCATCCATTATTAAAGGCTTTAGCTAGAAAGCTTGGATGAGTTGTAGAGAGTGTCAGTGGCAGAATTGGGAGAAAGTCCAAAAAGGGACTTATATTATTTTTTTCCAAGGGATAATTTTCTAGTTTTTCATTTTTCATTTTATAGACATTTTAAGTATTTTTCAAGCATTTTTTTCCTAATACATTGATTGATATAAAACCCAAAGATGTAGGCCATTGTGTCGAGCTCTGTTATCAAATGTGTGATGAATGTCTTAAATTATTCTTGTTAAATTCATGTTTTGTAAGTCAATTTTTTAAATTATACCATAAATTGATATTTTAAAGCAAAATTAAAATATTTAAGCATATTATTGCTAAAGTCTATGGATCATGAACTCACCTTGGTATTGGATTCTTATATATCAATCTTGAGATGTTTGCATTCTTCTTCTCTTGACTCTAGGCTAAAATTTGAAACTTCTAGATGATTTATGATTTATTTGATGATTTTATTATCCTTCTTGCCCTTTTTGACCAGGTCACTCTTCATGACACACACTTTTTCTTATAAATCCTTCAACATGGATTTTAAATCATGATTCATCTTCTTTTGATACTTAAAATTATCCAAGGTTATAACATGTTCAACTTTAATATTCACCTTAGCTTCAAGGATCACTTTAGCCTCTCCTTCTAGATCATTCAAAAATTCTTCGTCACACATGATGTCTTCTTCCTTTGAACAAATTTCCTCTTTAATTAAGAGTAGAATACCATTTTCAACTTGATTACAATCATCATCATTTGAAACATTTTAAACCAAAAATTTAGTTGATTGCAACTGAACTCTAAGCTTCAATCTCATTACTCTTACATACTTCACTTGTTATATGAAAACTCCATCATCATCACTTTCATTATCACAAATAGATGAATCTCTTTAAACTTCACAAATAGCTGTATTATACCTTAGATTACCTTCAAGTGGTTAAACTTGAAAAGAAGGTCTTACTCTAATACCATTTGTTAGAGGAATAATTATTGAGAGGGGGGTGAATCAATGATGTAAGACAATCCAAACTTTAATTCCAATCCTTTCAAACCTTTAACCAAATAACACTAGAATTCATGAACCGTACACATCATTTATAGAAATGAACAAGAAAGATAATCAATATCACACACAAAACACAAGATCTATGTGGGAAACCATCTTGGTGGATAAAAGCCACTCTCAAGCCTAAAAACACATGGACTATTTGTCCTATAAGTTGATTACAAACATGAGACTTTAATGAAGCACCCACTTCACAAGGAGCACCTCTTACCCTAGATGTTGAGTACCCACAATAACACCTATGAAATGAACATCTCTTTGTCTTTTATTTCCTACTAATATAATGGATATATAATGAATATCAACTCTCCTAAACCCTACAAAATCTCTCTATCCTTCAAACCCTCTCAATGCATCCAAAACCACCTTATGGATCACTCTACACTTCATTTCACATACTCAATTAGAAAACCTACAACAACTCTATTATGAAATCATAAATATGACCTATAATCCATGCACACAATCTTTAACCTAATATATTCTTTAATCCATCCACTAGGCACACTCACTCAATTAGCCCTTTAGGCCTTCTCACTCAAATAGCCTCTTTTAGACTCATTAGGCCTATTGACTTATGTATTCACTTGCAACACCTTATCAAACAAACATAATCAAATCTCATTCTACCTTTGAGGTTCCTCAATGACCTATTATATCTCCTTAAATGAGCTCTTTTCCTTCGCTAAAATCCCCAATTATCTAACAAGCCAAACTAGCCAATTTGGCCTTCTCTTTATACCACACACTAACTCGAGCAACTCTCCCTATCAACCAAAGCACATTACATACTTGAACTAACACACAAATATAAATTATGTCATGTTACATATCCTAAATAACCCTTCATAGGTTAACCATAGCATCCATGGGTCACCCTTTGGAAGCTACACCTTTCAATTAGGCCTTAGTAACCATTATAGGTTTCATGGAGACCTATTCACCCCTTTAGCACTTCACTAAGCAAATTAGTAACATGATACCACTTAAAAATGCATAGTTCCACTCCAAATGACCCTTAATACACATTAAAGTGATTACATTCATCCCTACTCACCTTTGCATATGTAAAAACTACTCAAACATTAGCCTTATACACAAGAACATCATGAATGAATAAATAGTCAAATTCTAGGAATTTATTCACACTAAAGATGGATTTTTCAAACATCCAAAATTCACACAGATCATCCTAAATAAGTTTACATCACTATCTAAAATATAATTCACCAAAAAACATCCATATACCATCCTAACAAACTCAAAAATAATTCTTGAGTTACTTATAGAAGATGGTCAAACCCACAATCAACTTTTGAGCTTAATAACTACAATTGTAAAGACATTAAAACCTTTTTAACCAATTTTCCTAGAAGTACTCTACTACTTTTCTTTTCACTCTACTAGAAATTATACCATATGCTCAAGATATGGATTAAATAATACAAACTAGTTTTCCTTTGTTAATTTGAATTTTCAAATTCCAACAATCACTATTTAATGTAAAAGCTTCAGACACATGTCTTCATCTCATGCCCCTAGAAAATTGATAAAATTTAATCTGTTGATCTCCTTGCGAGTCTTCTATCCTTGAATTTCAATGCTGGCTATTGATCTTTGATCTAAATTTATAATATTGTGACACTTGGAAGCTCTATATGCCTTCTATTTACCCTACTATTAGTCTTCATTCAGTTAACACTCTTGCACCACTTGGTAGATCCACATGATTTATATGTACCTTGTTGTTATATTCCATTTAGTTAATTCTCTTACACCACTTGGCATTCCTACATGTAATATAGGTTTATTGACTTATTGACTTGATTCATACCATCAATATCCATCTACATGGTTGAACATGTGTTTTCAATCTTTGATCTACATTATCAAATGCACATCATTGATTTTATAAACATATGATCAAATGTGGGCCACTGATTTGCTACTAATTCATCATGTTTATGACACATGTCACCATCATGTTCAATCTTAGGATCATTTAACTTATTGACCTTATGCTCACCATTAAATCTTCATCTACATGATCACCCACATGTTGTTGATCTTTGATTCGAGTGAGTGAGGTTTATACACTTGGAATCCTTGTATAATGGTCACTTGATATTAAAAATTTGGCTAAGTATGGAAACATTGTAATGTGCCTAGGAGGCAAACTTTTCACCTTTATAGATTTTTCTACACACCACTTCATGACCTAAAACTTGGATCACATGATCTCCTCTCATATAGGAATCCATCCATTTACCAAAATTCTCTTGAGACCTTTACACATTTGAATATTTATGTCATCAATCTTCTTACTTATCTTTATCTACCAAGATGACTAAGAGAACCTAGATATTCATATGACTGCTCTGATGAATTAATATTACTTGCACAAGCACACCTAGCACTCATAAAATCTCATAGGGTCTCTAAAGTATTACCATACCATCAATAACATCCATCAACCTACCTATCCAATCACGTATTGAATAAATAATGTGAGAACATTGAATCACACTTTGTCATTGTCATTCTAACACACATGATACCTTATCAACATCCTTGGCCACCTTAGAGACATAATTGAAAACTCTCCAACAAGATAATGTAATAATTGAGTCACTATATATAATTTATACCCATTATTGAGTTGTTGAGGTCAACACTCATTCCATGTAACTTATGTCATCCATAGAGTTAATACAGGGTTTTCATTACGAATCTTTATATACTAAAATTCTCAACATATTTTATATAAGTAAATTGCCATTTGTAGAGGTGAAATTCTTTACTCACACACACACACACACACACACCCTTGATATGAACCTGCATATACCATAACTCTCTCATCTTATTCTAAAATCAGCCAATATTTGGGCTCTCGTAGTTATATAAGATCAATTTTGTCCCATTACACATTTAATTTTCTAAAAGACACCCAATCATTACCAATCACTCTAATATATATATATATATATATATATATATATATTAGAGTGATTGGTAATGATTGGGTGTCTTTTAGAAAATTAAATGTGTAATGGGAAGAAATTGCTCTTATATAACTATGAGAACCCAAATATTGGTTGATTTCATAATAAGATGAGAGAGTTCATAAAAAAATAATAAGATGAGAGAGTTCTGGTATAAGCAAGCTCATATCAAGGATGTATAAACTTTTATAGAAACCTTAGATTTGTTTTAGCTATGTATTGGATTATATATAATGGTCATAGGGTAGATTATAAAATAGAACTATGAACTAGAATTAGCTATACATAATGTTTTATAGGGACCTCAAATTGATTTAACATTAATGTTAAATTTATAAAAACATAGTCAACTCTCTCATTATTTTAAACAATGACATCATGTCATAAATTCTCATTTGGAATATGTATAACTGTAGGTGTTATGTGAGATTAGTAATTGAGAGCCTTTACTAAGTTTAATGAAACATGGGATGAATAGTAATCTAACTAAATCCTCAATATGATAGGTATGAGTTATATATATATATATATATATATATATATATATATATATATATATATATATATATATACACACATATATATATACATATATATACATATATATATATATGTATATATATATATATATATGTATATATGTATATATATATATATATGTATATATATATATATATATGTATATATGTATATATATATATATGTATATATATATATGTATATATGTATATATATATACATATATATATATATATATACATATATATATATATATATATAATTGTGAACTAAAATATTGGATGTGCACATAACATTAAGATAAGTTACGATATGTTCAATGCAAAAACATAGGTGTTAATATACCTAATAGTGTAAATATGAACATAGGGGTGTATTCTTATGGTTATAATTCTATGGGTGTAATATGACTATGTAAATTAATGAATGTGTGCATTCAAACCCCTAAAACATATATCAAATGCTAGTTTGGATTATCTTATGATTCTTGTGTGTTGAGTCCTATTTTTCTATATCTACACATAGATTTAAGTGTATAGTATAAGAAAATAATGAAAATGGATGTGTTAAGTCATAAGTCTAAGATTATAGCTAGAAGTATGATTTTATCTAATCATTAGTTGTCTAAGGAACCAAACTACAATCATATTTAAAAAGTCTTTTAGAAAATAGAATGAGATATTTAAATGAATGTTATAACAGGTTTATGAATTCTCGATTTCTATGCGAATGATTGATTGAATGTTAGTTATATATTGAAAACTTGTGTATAATACATGATTATGAGAGTATTTGGTTATATTTATCATCTAATGGTGCATCATGATGCATAATTATAATTTATGTTACTTTGAATGTTGGTAAGCATTTTAAACTTAGGGTATACTTAGGTGGTATAACCCCATTCTTGCTTGATTGTTATTATGTATGTGATTGTTTGAGTCTTGAAATCATAAGTTGGTTGTGTTTTTATGTAGTTGTGAACTATGATAGTATGGGATATCATAGATTACTATAGTATAAATATATGTTATACTCATATGGTACATACTGTAATTACTATGTTTTAAACTCTCATCTACATTTGACTAATTAAATGTATGTGTGTTGGTAATTACTATGAATGGTATGTTTTTTGATAGTTAGTAGGACTTTATGTATGTGTGTATATAACCTTGAGAGTTTATCAAATGTTATGTTAATATATTATTGTGTTCCATGGGAACTATGACTTGATTCATTATATCTAGTTATTTAAATTAAAGCTTTTATTTTCATGTGTTTAAGATTACTTTATATGACTGATTGTATAAAAACTAGCAGTTATGTCTTAGAATACTATACTATGATAATATGGGTTATCATAGGGATTAGTGTGTTTGGAAACTAATTATGGTAGTGAAAATCTACATTTAAATGTGTATTTATCCTGGTGGTATAAATTATAGTCATTATTTCTAGTATGGGATAGAAAATAATGTAGGATTTATTCATACATTTGATGGAATAAATGTATGATTTGGTTACTCCTATATTTAACATTTTACATGATGTGTTTGATAATAGGATGTAAATTAAATGAATCTTGTGGTTGAACTATATTTGACCAATCTACATTGCCGATACAGAGTAAGAAGTGAGATGGACTTCACTGGGTTACTAGTATCACAATGATAGATAAAGGTAGTCTGATCAAGTAATGTGTATGAATTTGATTAATATATAGATCATTATTATTTATTATTCATAAAATTTTGTACCAAAGTATGTTTAGTGAGACATTATCATTTTATGAGCATAATTTACATGTTTGTGTGATATCTTGTAATATAACCATTTTCTATGATACACTACATGTTTAGTTTAGAAATAATACAACACACATGGACTTACTTATCTCTTTGGATTCCCATTCCATCACTATCTACTCATCTATGAAGGGAGGGCCATTTCCTAATATAATTAATGTGGGGGATCATTAGTCCATGGTTGGTGTATAAAAGTGTTTGGATGATGCTCTCCCTCTCCATAATAGTACTACTTATCTAGATGACACTTGAGATTTCCATAGATACTTGAGTTTGAAAACTATGATTTGGAGGAGCCATGTATCTTATATATACATTGTATTGAATTATATTTATTATTAAACATTATCAATAAGAGTTATAATTACTTATTATTGTACATTGATAGCAGTGGATGTAGACTTATATCATATGTGGTTGAGTTAATATATTACTTTTTATGTTTGTAATGTGATGTGCTCTCATGATATGTGATGTAACATGTTTGTTTTCTATTATCACACTTTGATTATTTCATATGGTTTATATAAATTCTTGTGGTGTAATCTATTTTTGGTACATGTGTTAAAAATTTAAAAAAAAATAACATATTTATGGTTGACCCCAATAGGTTTGTTACAATCAACATGCCTATTCATTATTCCATTCTTGACATATGAACATACCTTGGAAAACCTGGGGTAATTCATCATTATGTCTTGTAAATGGATTATCATATTTACTCTTCAATTCTCTCCTTAAAAAGGTAATGATCTAGAATATATGGACTCATGCCAAAAATCATTTGATAGTATGAAATAATCTTTCTTTCATCCTCCCACTCTTTGTCCATGTGGACACCTAAATTTCATTTAGTGTTGAAATGCACTTGAATCATTTAATCATTATTCTTAAATTAATAATTAACGTTTCTTCTTAAAATAAAATAATTGATTAATTCAAATATTTTTTAAAAGTCAATTATGCACCTTTTAGTATTTATTTTAATTATTTAATTTTATATTTTCCACCTAATCAAACCTCTCCCACATTTCCCTCCCTCATCCCAATCAAATCCATAAATTTCTCCACCTCTTATGATTCCACCCCTGAGTTGTCAAGCCATTTGACAAAATCTTATTGAGTCAGCTAACCAACACCTCTTTTTCCTCCACCAAGTTGAAACAGTCTCCATCCTCATGGATGAGGACTCATCCTCAACCATTGATCATTTGGAACATTGAGAAACTTCAAATGATCCTTCACCATTGGATCATTTTTTAGGCTTCTATAAATAATCTTGTAAATCCTCATTTTCAATGATCACAAAATTTGAGAAATCATAATCAATTACAAAATCTTGGGAGATCACAAACATACTTACCATCATAATCATATCTTGCATCCAAAGTGAATCAAAGCAAATCAAAGTCACCCTTTTACACAGAAATGTTACCCATTCTCCCTTTGCATTGGAGGAATGAGCGCCACATTCTTGATAGAGAAAATCATACTCAAATTGTAATGGAAGATTCTTATATCTCAAATGTGAAGTTTTGATTTTTTAGTGGAATTTAACTTAGATTAATTCATTATCTTTACATATATATTTATTTCATACATTTTTTAAATTCCCGATGCAAATCAAACCCAAAATCACTTGATTAGAAGTCAAATGAAAAATATGTACATAGAAGGTCCAAAAGTGAAATCCATGTCTATGATGTTGTGGATAAGTACCATGGTGAAAACTAGTTTTCTAGCATCATGTGTAAACACCATTGTCTATGACTACTCCTTTTAATTGGGGGATTAATCCATTAGTTATCCATTTTATAAATCCAATTATGTCATTTTTCCATTGTTAAGTCATTTTATCCTATAACATGCTCAATTTTAGGGTTGATATTGCTTTATTAAACCTATACTCTTGCTTATGGTTAAGGAAAGTATCATCATTTCTTTTAGTAAAAATTAAAAAAACCAAAAACATCTAAAAAACATAAAACATCAAGAAGCAAATCCATGTGTTCAAAATAATAACGGTAACCTCCATCACACTTACATTCCATTCACTTATTCTTGGGTGGGTTACTCATGCATCATTTTCATCATACACACTTCACTTGCTTCATCACTCATCCACTTTCTCATCATTTCCCATACTTGGGAGAACTACATATGGTGTGATATCCACACATAGACATTGTCTAAATGGGTTATGTAGGTACCACTTAGAGACATGGGGTCTCTAGTGTCAGCTTAGCCACCACCTTCACCATCATCCATTCCCAGATTTTATCTTTAAGCCATTCTCTTTCTATGAATTCTCCTTCATCTATCTAGTTCTCAACCTTGATCTTCGCCATGGTCATTTTATCTATTATTTTTATATGTTGTAATGTTTTTTTCTCTCCTTAGTTATTTACTTGGTTCTTTTTATCATTTTATTTCTTTCTTTAGCCACTAGTTTATTTATTTTTCTTTACTTTTATCTCTAGCCATTCTTGGTTAAAACAATTTCTTCCTTTTTTCTTTTTCCATATGTTTAGAATAAATTTGTTTAGATTACTCAAATAACATAGTTACTCATTTGCATTTGTTTGTTTATGTTTATTTACATCACTAGTTTGTTCTTATGGTGCATTTTGTTTATCTAGAATAATCTTCTTGTCTTATCTTCTTCATTGTTTATTTTATATGTTTTCAAGACTATTTTTTGCAATGCATACATAGTATGGTTATGACTATATAATGGCATACTTTATAATATCACAATTTATTATTTTTTTGTTTGAATATGCTTTAAAAATTAACATTCATCATGATTATTCAATATCATTGGTGGTATTGTGTTTTATTTTATATTAAAAATTAGATTTCTCAAAATACTCCTAGCTTTTCATAATACCAATGCAAAGAACAAAAATCCATGTTATGCAACAATGTCTCATTCATAATCATCATTCATTCATATGTCAAGTAATGAATCCATAATATATAAACAATAAATAATATTATAGAAATTAATGATAAATCTAATACATGCTAAAATAAAACAAAAATGCAAGAGGTATAAATAGTGGTATCCATGTGTCCATCCATATTCATGTAAACTAATAAATTACAGTCTATAGTCCATAGCCCTAAAGTCATCATCATCATCATCATATATATATATATATATATATATATATATATATATATATATCAAATGTGTCTCTACAAAAGATACATCTCAAAATATGTATACATATATGTAATCCATCTCTCATAATCCAAACTAGAGCTAAGTCTCATCTTATCTCTCTAATGGAGTATCCACTCTTAGGAATAGATCTGCACATCGCGGTGTACATCATGGCAGACCCATCACTCATGGTACCTATCCAACTGATCTCTTAGACTCCACTAGCCACATAGATCTATTAGATGCTAATCATCTCATGGAATACTCTCTAAAAGATGATGCACATTGATCTCATGGTACAACCCCCTCATATAGACTCTTATAATAATTAGCCTACTCCATAGTCCTCATAACCTTGTCCAAAGTAACCAAATGTCCCTCTCTAGCTAGCTGTGTGCTAGCCTCTATAATCTTTGTACAAGATATGTCTCTTTCCTATCTATACCAATGTACAAGAGGTGTGTAATTTGGCATCTGTGTCTCTACATCACATGTCATCCCCCCTATGGCCATAGTTGTCTCATCTATCCTATCCACAATCTCATGTAACCTATGTACTTCAGCTTGTAGTCATTAAATATCTATAGTATAATCCCATTTACTATCAAGTACACTCTATAACCTAGATACCTCATAATGTAAGCCATAAATATCTCTGTCTCTATCCTAAATCTCCTCTTATAGTCTCTTTATAATAGTATGCTCCTTTATAGCTCGTGATGAACCTACAAATATCCTCTCTTTGCCTGTGTAATCTATGGTCCTCTAGACATAGTCTCATGTCCTGCATCCTCCTCCTCACTCTCTACCTCTATAATAAGAGTCTCCCTTCTTATCCCTTATGCTACATCTAAATCCATAGCTACACCTACCTCTCATAAAATCTCCATATCCTCTACCTCAATTAGGCACATCCTACATTTGGCTAATCTCTATCATTCATCCTTTGTCTTTTTCTCCTAAGCATGCTCATCCTATGTCACCTATCATAGCCCTCCTAATCTAGGCTCCCAAAATTATGCCTCATGGTTACCTACTCAAGCTAGTTATTAATCTCTATTTCCATGTCTATGGTGGTTTGTATGGCAATGTTAATATCACTAATCTCTCCTGGACCTCTTACTCTGCATATCCGTCCACAACCCTTGCATCTCTAGCATCTCTCATATCCCTTCATCTCATTATTTATACATGTATCCAACTATGCTCATTAATCATAGGATCAATAATTTTACCCCACTGTGGTCTCTTCCACACTGATCGAGCAGACACGTGTGGACCAGTTGGAATATGTTGCCTCACACCAAACTATCTCATCTCCCTATCTAGTCTATATTTCTCTATGATGTATACATGTCTCCTGATGATTTAACATTGGGACATCACATAGTCCATGTGTATCTCCTCATGAGGCCAATTGCATACAATATATATATATATGGTCTCCAAGTGATCTGATCATCACCTAACTCATCCATAGCTCTCTTATAGAACTCTAAGTCACCCAAGTGTGGTCTCTGTACCCCAAGGATCACATGTCATGCATATGCCATCAACTCACCCTCCTCCTAAGTACTCATACATTCAACTAGTCTCTCAATCATGATATGCTCCCAACACCAAACTTGTAGTAGTGTAGAAGGCCATATCTCTACCTAGACTAAATAGACAAAGTGATGCAGATCATGATATAAACTTGCTAAGATGCATGGAGCCCATGCAAACCTCTATGAGCTAAACTATCTTAGCATAATGATGATGCTTATCTTTGCATATATATTTATTTCATACATTTATGGCATGTCTGATGGGACCATACCCATATTTTTTTAATATTTTCATCTTCTTCTTTTGCATTTAGATAATATTATTTTTATGGTTTTCATTGTTTATGTTTATCTTTTGCATTTAATCTTGTCTATTTTTGAGCTGCTATGGACTACATGTTGTTGTCTCAGATTTTTTATTTGATTGTATATTTTTTTAGCATAATAGCAAATTTGAAACACTTTTTAGTAAAATTTTCACCTTTTCTTGCATTTTTGTACTTTTTATGTATTTTTTTGGGTTGGCAGCATTTTTGTATCCAAACAACATTTTCATAGATAACAACAAAATTGTTGTCTTGTAGTGAAGTCATTAAAAGGTGCAGTATTTTCATCTCAATTTTTGGTGTTTTCATCTCTATTTTCAGCATTTTCATCTCTATTCATAGTGTTTTCATCTTTATTCACAGCATTTTTGTTTCTCTTCATAGCAAAATCATTTTTGTAAGTTTGTTTTATGTTCTATCTTTTTCCTACATTGTCATTTTGCAATTTTGCTTTTCTAACTTGACTATGTAACATTTTTGTCATTGATGCTTGTTTTTTGTGGGTTTTCACTTGTTTATTAAAGGTTATCTCATTTTTTAGACTAGGCAAACAATCTAATACTTTTTTTTAGGATGCTTGCTAAATGAAATCAGAAATTAAGTAATATAAAAGCCAATTTTTTTTGTTGCTAACGTTCTTATTTTTTCTTTTAAATTTTTATCTTTATTTTTAGTTGTGAAATACATGTATTCTCTTTCCTTAGCATTATGTTGTTAATGATACCTAGAAATCAAAAATGTTTTCACAATTTATTTTTTTACCCAAGTGATATCCATGTATGCTCTTTCTTCAATGTTACACTAGTGACAAAACTTAGAAATAAAAAATAAGTGTTTACTTCTTTATTTTTCTTTCTTAGGGGCTCTATCAACCATGGATTTCACCACCATGTGATAGGATAAATCCCATTTATAGATGGGTTATATAAATTGAGAACCAAATTTTTCACTTGCTTAAGTGGTTATGTGTTTTAAGCACACCATGACATGAGGGGCTTTCATATTCTAATACCCAGGGTTTTAACAACTAACTCAAAATCTAATATTGCCAATTATGAACATACTGAGACCCCTATGGCTATGTTGGGTACGTTGGGATAAGACCCAATAGTGTGCATCCATATATTGATTTCTTCCATGATTTTATTCCCCCTAGATAATATCATGTATACTTTAAGCCTAGGATCACCTTTTGCCATTTGACTTTGGTGCATCAATTAATAGTTAGCATCAAGAAGTTACTTTACCCACACCCTTAAAACTAGACTCAGTGGACCATGGGCATGGTAAGATCCTCTATGGTTAGTGCCTTGAAACATTAGGTCACAACTAAGAACATGAATGAGTGAGTGATAACAGAAAGCCTAATAGTTGATCACCACCACCCTTTTTACCTAGTTTTCACCCTTTTTATGTAATTGCTTATTTGTTTAGAATAGAACTTGTTTGTTGTTTCCTTGTGATTTTCCACATGTTTAAAATCCTTATTTGAAAACTAATTCCTTTTTAAAAAATCACATCCTTAAAAGTAATTGGTTCAAAGATTAAGTTTTTTAGTCAAATTTTTGGTTCTTATTGTTGTTTTAGATCATCTTTTATATTCTAAATCTTTTCCTTGTTTATCCAAATCATGCATATTACATGTCAAATTTCCATGTTTAATCCTCATTCAAGGGAAGATCCTTTTGGAAATAACCCCTTTCAGTTTCCCAATCAAGATCATCATGTAGAAATACATGAAATCATTGAACATGAAGAAGAGGATGGAGAAGCTTATCAAGATAAAGGTAGCCCCAAAGCTACCCAACCTCCACCATCCATAGATGAATATATCATGTCTAATAAAAATGAAGTGTTTCTTCAAGTCTTGAGTTTTGGTGCCAAATTCCCTTCTAATTTTGATTTGCATAAATTACAATACCTCATTGCAAGTAAAGAGCCTTCTTCCCCCAATGTTAATAAACAAAATCCACAAGGACCCTTTGGAGGGTATTAATGCCCTCATTCCTTATTCACAATCTCATCCCCAAGTTTCCAAAGACAAAGGGAAAGCTATTTTGTGTGAAGATTCATCCCAAATTAGTCATGGTTTTCCTACTGAAATCCATGCAAATAAAATAAACCAAGAGATTATGAATTATTAATCTCACCAATCAAATAATCCCTTTGGTAATCCCACCATGAATGTACATAAAATTTTATAGAATCATTAATCATCTGAGTTTGAATGTAATTTCAAACTCCCAAATCTTGCAACCAACCAATCAAAACTTGAATTCTACTTTAATTTTACCCATCGTACAACAAAATCATCCCAACTTGAATATGGGTTTCCCATCTAATTCAAATCCAAGTAACCAAAATATGATTATACCTAATTTGGGTATGCCCCAAAACTTACAAGGTTATGATCAAACCAATCAAAGTGTGAATTTTTATTCAAACTGACAAATCAATCCACATCAGAGTTTTCAAAAATCACCCATCATATCCAATTCTAAGAAAAACTTGAATACATATTCTGGTTTGCCCAATCAAGTACCAAATCCTAGATTGAATATTGTTCTAAGCATATTCAACAATCCAAGTGTGCATCCAAATGTATCAAATCATTTTTTGTTAGGATTAACTCCTTTGAATCCCAATCTAAGTCAAAACCAATCAAGTACTTATCCTACCATTTCATTGAACTCCACCCCAAATCCTAATACTAACTCAAGCCAAAATCAAATACAATCTAATACTGACCTTAACATCAATAATCCCAATACTAACTCTAACCCAAACCTAGGTTCCAACCAATTTAGTTCAAATTCCAACATTCCTCAACCAAACAACCCTAATGTGTTTAACTAATCAAGTTTTGGTAAAAATACAAGTTTCAATCCCATGAACTTTAGCACTAACACATCAAATAACCCAAATCCAAAACAAACAAGTTCTAATTTTATGCCAAATCTTAATCTTGGTTCTACCCAAAATCTAAATCCAACTCAAACCAATTTGGTTTCAACCCAAATTCAAGTCAAATTAATTATGGTAGCAATCAAAATATTGGTTATAACACTAATACCTTTCCCTAAAACCTTAACTATAATGATCAAAATCCCAACAATTTTTCAAACATACCCCAATAAGTAAACAAATTCACAAATCAACCACCTACTAATTTTAGTCAAATAGATAAAATATACCCTTTTCTAATGCAAGAATTTCAAAACATCAAGGATAAAGTCCAAGGTTTGCAAGATGGATACTACAACCGACAAAATAAATTCAAGTTTGAAGAGATTTGTTCATATCCCTATGACTGAGAAAAATGACTTCACCACTCCCCAAACATTTTGAGCTCCCTAAGTTTGACAAATACAAAGGAAAAGGAGATCCCAAAGAACATTTAACAAGATTTTACCATGCATGTGCAAACATTTCTTATCACAATGATTTCATGTTACATCTATTCCCATGAAGCATTGGAGGCCAGGCCCTTAAATGGTTCTCAAGACTCTTGAAAGGATCTATCTTCACTTTTGAAGATCTATCTGAAAATTTTGTTCATCATTGCTCTTATAACATTGAGAAAAATTTGACCACTCTAGACTTACATAATACCAAATAGAAAAATGGAAAAACCTTTACTTCTTTCCTTCAAAGATGGAGGGAAATAGAAAGCCACTTTTCATGGTCATTTCTAGAAACAGAGTTAGTGGGCATTTTTATGAACAACTTAAATTTAGACTTAGGCCATTATTTACTCCTTTTTTCCCATGATATTTTGATGAGATAATTGAAAACGTATTTTAGGTAGAGATATCTTTGATCAATAGGGGAATCATTAAAATCTTTAAAACAGATAATAGCAGTTCTTCCAAACTAGAAGACAAACCCAAATTCTTTTCTAAAAATAAGAATATTGTTGGGGATGGTGTCATAGACATAAAGCAGATTCAAAATCCACAAACTCAAACACATAACCAATAAAACCATAACATAATAATTCTTGGGGGGAAACCAAGATAAGGAAGACCAAAATGTAAGTTTACTCAATTAAGAGACACTTATGAAAATGTTTTCTAAAATTTGGCCCATGTAAACATGATTGTTTGGCCAAACACAAAGCCTTTTAAATAAAATGTTACCAAACCCAACTACTACAAAGAAGATGAAAATTGTGAATACATCAAATATAAGGACATTCAAAAAACTTATGCATGCACCTAAAACACTATGTTCAAGATATTATTGATAAAGGTGACATAACGATAGAAAACAACTCACACAAATAATCTAATAATAAAAAATAGGGATATATCAAGACCCATTCCATAAAAATGAGCAAGGTAGGGGTAAACAAAAGCAAGAACAACTAGAATCAAACAATGTCAACCAATCTAATGACCCATTTGATTCCATAATCAATAACATTGATATGATACACAAACATGTTAACCTGGTCACTTTACCCAAGTATGGATGTGCGGTCACTAACAGACATGCAAAGCTCACCCTACCAAGTGCTCTCCCATATAATGTTAAATGAAATTACAAAATTATAGATCACCTTGATAAAACACTGGCCAACATCTCTATTTTAGACCTTCTCAAAACTTCCACTATGTATAAAGATATTTTGTATAAAGTCCTTTAAGAGTCCAATGTCCCTATAGACATTAGAAATCTACACACCTGCAATTATGAATGTCAAAAACACCCCTGGATCCCCTTGGGGCTAATTTACCCTTTGACTATTAAATATACCAATCTTATTTTAATTAAACTAACTTAAACTTAGCCTTCTCCACCTTTTTGTCCTTCACCCTCAATCGACAATGGTCAGGGTGCATTTCTTAACCAAAAGCATGCAAGTTTTCACTAACCTCTTCTAAATACAACTCATCTAATTCATGTTATGAGCCTTTGCATGGATGTGTTATATTTAGATGGCCTAATTACACCTTCACTTCCACCCCTTGCTTGTGCCTATAAGAGAGAGAGGCCTGGGAGGTCAAATCCATCTGCAATAATTTTTAGGAGCTTAGGGATTCAAGATTTTTCTTTCATAGGTCAATCAACATCATTAATGTTATCAAGCATCATCAGTAATATTATTGAGAGCTGACTTGCCATCACCTCTCAACCAAGTTATTGAGTACCGTTACTCTATTAGAATCAAGCTAGATTCCACCAATAGGCTAACTATTTCAACCACTCACCTAATTGACTTCTGGTAAGACAAGTACTTGTTTATCAATATTCATTTACTTTATTACCATTTCAAAATTAGTCTAACCCTTGCCCATCACTCAGAATCCATCTTTTGGATCTTGTTATTCAACAATTAACAACCCATAACCCACACAGTAATTGTCGATGATCTACCCAGCTGTTGATAGTCAACTTGACTATTGATGGTCACTTTAACCACCAACGGTCACCCTAACCACTAATGATCACTGTGGTAGTGAAAAATAGTAAGCTATTTTCATCTACTTACCCTCAACCAAACCTGACTCTTTATGTTTTTTATCAATCACAGACCTCTTTCATATTTTTTAAAGTATACCATAACCCCTTATCACTAATATTAATTAGTCTATCACTAATTTGATTATTTTTAGTCTATTTTCAAAGCAAGCATTCTTATGTTTAACTTTAGTACCTTTTGATTATTGATGCAAGTATCTTTCTTCCAGTTTTGTGAACTTAGTTATTTAAAATGTGTGGATTGATATCCCCTAAACAAACTCTCACTTTTAGGATCTAGCTATCACTAGGTATTCCACCCAACTATTTATCTAATAAACAAGTTTGCTTCAGTGCTTTCTTATCTACAGGTCTTCCTCCCAAGCCAAAGATGAGCTCTTCACAATCTTTTGATTCAATATGCATAAAAATAAATAGGTTTTTGAACCACACCCATATTGAGTTTATTTTCACTTCCCTAGAACTTAAGTGAAAATTTACATGAAACATTTTGGCATGCTTGATGGGACTTAGAGTCTTTACTCATGTTTTTCTTTGCATTTATATTCTCTTTTCTCTATCTCTGCTCATAATTGAAACTAATATTTCTTTTGGGATTAAAATCAAAAACATCTATTGATTGTTTTTAACATTAGTTCTCTTTGGATTAAATCAAAGTAATCTTATCATAGCACCACTTTTATTACACACACTAGCCAAACCACTTTCATCAATCAAAAATCAAAACAATTTGAGACAAGGCCTAATTGGGTTTTCATTACCTAGTGGTCACCTTACCCTTTCTCGACAATCTTAATTGGAGGTCATTACCAAGGGGAGAACCAACTGAGCTCTTTGTTTGAGTATAAACTATGGATATCAATATATATTGGCTAAGCACCCAATACCCTTACCACTATGGGACCATGAAGGGAGGGGGTAGCCCCAATACCAAGCCATGTATTGAATCCAATATTGATTCTTTTGAACACCTAAACAACCCAAATCCAACCATAGACTAATTTTATAGTACATGATCTACAAGCTAACTTCTATCACATATTATTATAAACTAAGGCATAAGCCAAAAATGAGATTAAAACTAACCTCTAGGCTTAACCTAGTTTATAGTGTGTGTCTTGATTGCCTTGATAATTTTCTTTTCTTCTCCCTATTTGAGTGGTGAGGTTATTCTTATTTTCTCTCACCCTTTTTTTTCATGGTTCTCACTCACCAGTAGTGAAGAGACCTAGTAGAGCAAAACCCATCGCTCAAATTAACCTCTTCTACCTCCTCATCTATGGAGTACATCTCTGAAGTAAAATACTCACCTCATCTATTAGGAAGCCCTACTTTTCCTTGGGTATTTTCCCAAGGAGACATAGACTTTACCACATTTATAGACAAAAATCTAGTTGCTCTTCAACACTACCTTAACACCTCCCCTCACCATGCCCTGATTCCAACTCCACCTTAGGATTCTTCTTATGGTATGCCATCCCACCTTATGAGGGGTGTACCTATTACCATAGTCATCACCCAACCTTTGAATACCCAATAATCTTCATCTACTAACCCCTTTAATGCCATAGTTGAAAACTAACCTATCCAAACAACTGCTACCCCTACACCTTCTGCCCTTACCAATGACTCATCAACGTTAGGAAAAACCCAACCATTAACCTATCATGTTCCACTTATTATTGAAGCACCTACCACTAGTACTACCAAACCTCCCTCTGTCAATCCCAAACCATTGGATAATACCCCTTTTTCAAGCTTAGTAGTATCTATCCCTTCTACTTCACCACATATTAACACAAAGGTCACTACCTCTCCTTTTTTTATAAACCCAACTACCATTCATGCCCAATCTATAAGAATCCCTCAACAAATACTCATTACACAAAATCTAGGATACATCACTAACCCACAAGGTTATGTACCCACTACTCTACCACCATCATCTACCTATCCTTACATACCACCTACCCAACTTATAGCATCCATATTCCAAAGTGTGACAACCTCTCAACCACCAAACAATTACCAATATATTACCCAATCTCAACCACAGTATCCACCTTACAATCCTTTAGGTGCACCACCTCAAACTAACCTAATGAATATGCTCATGGACAAGATGACAAACCTCAATTCATCCATTTCAGGGGCTCATAACATCTTATCCTATGATCATATTTGTAACAAACCTATCCATCCTTCTATCCCCATCAAACCTTACCCTCCCCAATGGGAGATTCCAAAATTTACCAAATTTCAGAGAAAGAAAGACCCCCAAAAACACCTTATGGATTTTAGGCATTCATGTTACATGATTGCTTTCAATGATGACCTTCTCCTCCAAACCTTCCCCGTGTCTTTATCCAACCTGACACTTGACTGGTATAGTGCCATTACCAGGCATTCAATTTTTTTCACCTAACTAGCTCAGGTCTTCATTAGATCACTTTTTCATTAACATTTCTAAGAATCTCTCTATCATCAACCTCTATTTTATCAATAAATTCAATGATGAATCCATTTCTGATTTCATCACTCATTGGAAAATCTTGATTTATTAGCTTTCATTTTCCTTGCCTTAACCTCAACTTATAGAATTTTTTCTCAAACCTGTGCCAAACATATATCTTCTACACTGCATGTCCAAAGCTTCATAACTTTTGATGAAGATTTTACCATGGCACATAAGCTATAAAATCAAGCTATAGATGAGATAAAATTGAAGTTGAGAAACAATAACTCTGCCTTCAAGACCAATGAAACCTCTTCCTCTAAACTAGGCAACTAAGCCAATGCCAGAACCAAGAACCAGGGAACTAAAAATGTAGTTGTCCTTAAAACTGCCCCTCCACCTAATGTCAATTAGTAAAATTATCCCATTACCTACAATCTAAACACAAGGAACCCAAACCAAAGCAACCAAAAATAGTTCACTCCACTTGGAGAATCTTATGCCTCAATTTTGAAGAAACTACTAAAAGTTAACCTCATATATCTTCCCCCCATCAAACCTCCTCAATAGTTTGATTCTTCTCATCTAACACCTACTTGGTACAATGAGAATGACTTTTGTGATTTTCATCAGGTAATTAGAAAAGATGTTAGTCGATGTAATACTTTCAAGAATGTTGTTTAGAGCCTTATTGATAAGGGGGAACTCGTGTTAGATAATCCTAATCCCCCTTAAAATCAAGATGTTGACATCTTTAGGAAGCCTTTTCCCAACCATGCCCCTCCCAAAACTAAGGACATATAGTTTGAATGTTCTCATGTTGTCCGCATGATCAATATGGTTCTTGATACACTTATCCTTGAATACTTAAGCATCTAATCTACCTACTCTTCCCCCATCTCATCTACCAATATGGTGGAGTCACCTTCCCCTCCTTTGAAGACCCAAACCAAGGAGGTTCCTTTTTCCTTGGTTTCACTCATAGAGGCTTTATAATCACCAATAACCCCTTCAAATATCCTATCCAAACAAACAAACATTCATAATCCACCATCTCCCTTAACCATGGAACAAACCAGAACTATGGACATCGTGCCTAAGGGAGCAAATTTTTCATAAGCACCCCTCATGGATATGCCACATAGCTTGAACTTACATCTATTGCTTAAGTAAAAAAATGAGGCTACAAATCCTCCTCCTCAACCCATAGGTGTGTCCTTGATACCCACTACCCAAGAGGCCAGACTAGTTTACAAACTTTTTACTAAACTTGTTCAAAAGTTAGGTATGGTCACAAAACCATACATGGATCAACCCACATTTTGGAAATAGTTAGGGATCCCTTACATAAACAAACCCAAACCTTTTGACATGTCTTTGACCAATCAATCTATCATTTTTACATAACCTCTTAAACTAATAAAAAATTCTACCAACCCCTCACCTTCTCAGTCAACCAGAATAGCCACATCTCGAATAACCACATGACTAACTAAACCTTTCAAAACTCTTGGTTCCTTCCCTACATAAAGTTTGGTTCACCCATCCTTGAAAGTGGAATTAACCCCATCCAATCCTATGCCCAAACCTCAACCCAAATCAGCCAAGGGGGTAAAACTGTTAAAAATCCACATGGCTAGGATTCTACCTTTCCTTCTATCTTGGGGCCTCATCCCTCAACCTTGCTTAAAAATCAAGATCCTTTTAACATATGTCATCCACCACTTGTGGTTATATAAGCCCACTTACTATTTCATGTGCTATTCCTTCCCAAATTACCAATATCTAGACTATCAATCTCAAACACCCCAACCACCAACATACCCAAACAAAAACCATTAACCAAAAACACCACCTTACCTAAACTCTCTCTCTCACCAAACCCATTGCTACCAACACACCCACCTTACCAATCAAAACCACAACCTCTAAACCTTTCCCATATCCATATAAATATTATACAGCCATTTTCCAAAGGTTATTATAGGCCTCCTACCTCCCCTTATCTCCTATTAGACATTTTGATCCTCTTGGTTTGAAATTGACTTGGTATAATGACCATCAAATATGTTCCTATCATAAGACACTTGGGCATGATATGGAGAAATGCAAAGCTTTCTAAGATATTATCCATCAACTCTATTATGAATATGATATTTTATTAGATGATATCCCCTGACCCCTCTACCAATTTACTAGATAGCCATTTCCCAAAGCCAACTTGAATCTCTACTCTCACCACAAAGTAAACTCACTTGACCACAAAGTGGCAACACCATCACCACTACCTTGGGAACTATTATCCTTCACACTCAACTCAAACCATGCATGCTCCCTAAACTCTTCTACATGGTTGAAGGTGAATTGTAATATAATGTTCTACTATGGAGACCTTGGATCCATGTTATGGGTTACATACCTTCTACCCTTAACCATTATGTCAAATTTGAGCATGAGGGTCAGGCTATTACCAAACAAGCTAACCCAAGCCATTTTGTAACATGTAACATGACCTACTAACCTAATGACGTCCTCATACCCTTGACAAAATCACTCCAAGCATCTATCACCAATCCCTTAACCATAGAAGATGAAGCCATTACTTTTCCTTTTATAAAGACATCTACCAGTTCATTTATTTTTTTAGACCAAATATCCACCACTGATCCCTTAAAATCTACCTTCCATCACCTTACCCTCAAGGAATACTGAATCCTTACCCTCGATGATTTACCTACTCCCCAAGAGTATGGGAAATACAACCACTAACTAGGTTATGACCCCAACATAAGGGCCATTACTCTCTTAGGACCTCTGAGCTACCAAACCTATTTTATCTATGGGGGAATTGACAAGCCACTTGATGATGTTTCCAGCCCCTCTTCACCATAACCATTCACCTCTACATTATCTTACTTCAACAACCTAGACTTCTCCAAAATATATCTCTATAACTGTGCCTAGAAATGGTTTGGCTTAGAATGATATAATCATATCCCACACACATTAATCTCTATTGAGACGTGAAAGCCTCATGAGAATCATGGCCTTAGATTCATCCTACCTAATAAGAATAAATCCACATAACCTACCACTACCATTATCAAGTAAGGGACCCCTTCCTCACTATCATCCCCTCCACCTAAGTATGGGGAAGATAACATTATCCCACCTAAATTTTTTTTTCAACATGATTACCCTCAACCCCATGACATATTAAAAGGAAGGGGCACTAGTATCCATCCCTCTGGCCCATCCTAAACTATTAGGAGAAGACTCTCCTACCATTAACACTATTTAGTGCTAGGATGATGATTCTATTCTCACCTACCTTGGTGCACCTGATTCCTCCATCCATAAATCCTTACCTCTTAAAACCTTAACCATGTTGAATGAATCCACTATAGATATTGACATAGGCACTTTGATAAACCTTCATATTATAAAAATTGGTTAATATCTTACCCCTAAGGAAATTTAGGACTTCTCTACCTTCCTTTAGGATCAAAACATTGCATTCACCTAGTCATATACTGATATACTTGGTATTAACCTGACCATTACCACCCACAACATTATAACCAATCATGACACCAAGCCTGTTAGATAAAAACTTTGATGAATGCATCCTTGCATAGCCCTTCTTATCAAAGAAGAGATTTAATTCCTCCTCTTTATTGACTTCATTTAACCTATTGATTATCCCTAGTGGGTTACAAACATTGTGCCTATCACTAATGCCATAGGGGGACTATGTATCTATGTGAACTTTCATGACCTTAACCTCACCTACCCAAAGGATGACTTTCCCCTACCTAGCATTGACCAACTTTTTGATCTTATAGTAGGCCATGAGATGTTGTCTCTCATGGATGAATTCTTGAGTTATAATCAAATTTTGATTGCTACTAAAGATCAACACAAAACTACCTTTCTCACCCCATGGGGGACTTTTTATTATAGAATCATACCCTTTGATCTTAAGAATGCTAGTGCAACCTACCAACATGCTATGGCTTACATCTTCTATGACCTTATCAATATAATTATTGAGGACTACATGGATGACCTCCTCAGGAAATCCAAACTTTTCAAGGACCACTTAGCCATTCTCAATATTATCATTGAGAGACTTATCCATTACCATGTCCACCTCAATCCCAAGAAATGTATTTTTAGGGTCTTGTCAGGAAAACTCCTTGGCTTCATCATTTCCCTCAAGGAATTGATGTTGATCTATCCAAAATTAAATCCATCCTTGAGATGCTACCTCCCACCAATCTTAAGCAACTCTATAACTTGTAAGGGAAGCTCCAATCTATTCCTTCCTTTATTTATTATCTCTTCAACTCATGCCAACCTTTCCATCACCTTTTGAAAAAGGACATCTATTTCAAGTGGAATTTCAATTATCAAAAGGCCTTTGATTCACTCAAAGAGTAACTTCTATCTCCACCTATCCTCATAACCCCTAAGGATGACAACCTTTCTACCTTTATATCTCTGCCACTAACCATTCCTTAGGGGAAATGCTTTCCCATCAAGATGAACATTACAAAGAGCAAGCCATCTATTACATAAGTTTCACCCTTATAGACTATGAAACTCAATATACTCACATCGAGTGACTATGCTTGGCCTTAGCATTCATGGCCACCAAACTTTGACACTACCTTCTTAACCATAAAACTTTTATCATAACCAATATCGACATGTTTAATTACATGCACTCCAAGCCATACCAAAACTAGTATATGGCCAAGTGGCTCATGTTTTTGCTAAGTTTGACCCTAAGTTCCTACAAAAAAATTTAATTAAGGGGTAAGTCATCACTAACTAGTTGGCCAATACACCCCTATCAAGCAACCAACCTCCTCCTCTTGAATTTCTAGATGAGTCCGTTGCAAGCCTATCCCAAGTAGATTTCACCAATCACGTAACCATGTTCTTTGATGGTTCCAAATGTCAACATGGTGAGGGAGCTAGCATAATCCTTATCCCCATTATTGGTGAACCACTTCCTTTATATTTTAAACTTGACTTTGAATGTACCAATAATGTGGCTGAATATGAATCCCTAGTAATAGGTCTCTTAACTATGTTAGCCTTGGGAGTCAAAATAATCAATATCTTTGGTGACTCTGAACTTGTGGTCAATCAAGTCAATGGCATCTACCAGTCTAAAAATATGATTTTGAAACTATACAAATAGTTAGTCATAGAGCTCTTGACATTATTTGAACACTATCACATTCAAACCACCCCATGATCTACCAACAATTTTGCCAACACCATGGCTTCTCTTACTTCCCATATCCCATCAGCACCATCAAACTCTAAACTATCAATCATTATCCACCACCTCACCAAACCCTCATACATCAAGTTAGACATTCCAACCATTTTAAGTGTGGAGGAGATCTAGCCTAACCTTTAATATCAATGCACCTTTTATTACCTAAACCTTGGTATAGTTTCATATGGTCTCTACAGGAATGCCTATCAAGTATTTATTTAGAGCACCTCCCATTATACCATTATGGGAGGCATCCTCTATAAATGCAATTTTGATGGTCTCATATTCCATTATCTTCATGGTCCAAAAGCCTCTCACGTTATTAAGAAAACACATGATGGTATCTATGGGGGTCACTTTAGTGGACTCATTATGGCTAATCGCATCCTTAACCAAGGTTATTATTGGCCTACCCTTAATGAAGACTATTGTGATTATGTGAAAAAGTGTGTCAAGTGTCAACAACACACTAATTTACATGATGCACCTAGCAATAGTCTTTGTGTTTCCATACAATTTTGGCCCTTTTCATAATGGGGTCTAGACCTTATTAGTGAAATCAACCCCGACTCTTCATAGTGACATCACTCTATCATCACCATGACTGAATATTTCACCAAATGGGTGGAGGCTATTCCTTTTATCTTGACTAAAGCTAAAAAATTATTGAATTTATCACCCATCACATCATCTACCATTTTGGTGTCCCCCATAAGATCATCATAAAAAATGATAAATCCTTCAAAAATAAATAAGCTCAAGGCCTTTGTGATGTATTTGTTATAAAACTTATATTTTCATCACCCTATCATCCATAAGCAAATGGATAAGTAGAGGAATCTAACTAAACCCTTAACAACATGCTTACCAAAATGGTCAATGCCTCAATTCAAGATTGGCATTTTCACATCCCTTTCACCCTATAGGTATATCATACTAGCATCTAAACCCCTACAGGTGCTACCCCTTTTTCTATGGTGTTTGGAAAGGAGGCTATATTGCCTCTTGAAGTCCAAATACCTTCTCTTTGCATATCTTTGTTTGACCTTATTTTTTAAAATGATTATCACCAAGAATGTTTATCTTGACTCAAGATACTTGATGAATGTCATTTGGCTGCTCTTTCCTATCTCTATTTCTATCAAGAATAAATCAAGTGTGCATATAACAAACACTTGAAAGTGTAAGAATTCAATATTGGAGACCTCATTCTCAAGGAAAATCAACATGTAACCAATATGGAGAAAAGAAAAAGGTGAAATTTGCTTTCAATTGGCTTGGACCCTACATCATCACCCATAAGTATGGATCAGGTGCTTACTATTTTTCCTCTCTCAAAGGCAAACTAAAACCTAAGACTCTCAATGCTTCGCATCTATGTCCTTTTTATTATATAATAGGTGTCACAATCATCATTGGTTTAACTTAACTCATCCCCTATAACCACATTCATTTCCCTCTTTTTAAGGGAAATAAACTATAACTGAATCATGTGATTATCCATCACAATTATAGCCTAATCTTGAACTATGGGTACCATGGCTCTTCCCATGGCATGATTCTCATGGTACTTTCTATCCCTCTTCAAGATATATTCCCATGGTCATTGTCACCTAAATCTCTTTTCACCTACTAAACCGTCTTGTGCCCCTAGTTTTTCCTTCATAAAGGTAACCCCTTGATCATGTATAAGCAAGTCTATGTCAAGCAAAATCAAACAAAATAAAAATTAATATTAAAGTCAAAACTAAATCATGGGTCATTCTTAGCATTTTCAAACTACTCCCTTGAAGGAGAGATATTAAAACCTTATTAGAAATTTCAAAATGTAAGGTGGATTGCTCCCTTGAAGGACAACAATCAAAAGCATTTGAATTAAACACATAAACTTAGACCACTCCCTTAAAGGATGGTTGAGTAAAGCACTTGTCAAATATACCAATTTCTTAGAATCTTCTTGCATCAATAAATTTCCCCAACCCTAAATAAGATTAAAAAATAATCAAAAACCTCAAGCAAAATCAAAATAAGTAAAACCCTTGAGTAAAATAAATAAAAAGACCACAATCATCTCTCTTTTGTAGACTTCCCACAATGATTAGTTTACACTTTATATATGAGCATAGACTTGCTTATACTATCCTTTTGGAATCCTACAAAAGAGGCATGCTAGTCTCACAAAAGGTTCTAGTTTCACCCATCCTCCCTCCATATATCATATGCATGGGACTACAAGCGTAATTGACACAATGTGATTGAGATACCTATTTGTCAACCTATGCATGCTACTAAAAAGCATTTGAAAGGCTTATTTTCATTAAGCCAATCCAACATTGGGTTTCATTTTGGTCCTTACCAATGAAAAGGCATCATGTTTCTCTTCTTATCTTTTATTGGTTCATATAGACATACCTCTCATGATTCCTCTCACCATCCTAAACATTTAGTTTGATATCTACTTACTTTATGTATTCTCATTACATCTTAAACCATACTCACATTTTATCTTCATGATCATAAACAAAAAATATCAAATCCAAAGTGTAACATTATGAAACATATCCATGAACCACATTATCTATCTATCTATGATCAAAACACCATGACATTGTATCATATTATAGCATATCATGAGTATTACCCTATCCATATACTATCAAAACATCATGTGAACATATATAATATCATAAACCATCCTAATTACACCATTCATCATCCTAAGCATAAAAAAATCAATGATCAAATCATCATGAACCATATCATATACCAATCTATCTATTTACCATAACATTACCACAATACATCTTATAACATCAATTCATACAAAATGTATCAACATAGCCATAAATAATTCCATTAAGATTACATTATCATATGACATATATCCATAAATATCACATCCCATCATCTCCATGAACAAAATCAAAACATCATAACTATCTTTCTAGCAACATATGCCTAGGCTACTAAGTCAACATCTCATAAAGCATATGAAGAAACCATAGACTATCAACCATAAGCATAAACATGAATAAACATACATCATATATAACATCATAAACCATGAATCATCATCATGTAAATCATGTCATCATAAATACATGCAATAATGTGTAAACTCTATCTCAAAACATGTACATCTCATTGCATCGACATGCAAGCCAGTATCAAAATAATGTATACCTATCTATACCAACATATCAACACATATGTAAATCATGCCCCTAGATAAATTGCACCAACACCACCTACACCTACACGCCCATATGGTGGTGGTCCCCCTGGTATCCATACCTATCCCATTGTGGAGGCCCACTATCCCAGGGTAGCTATAGATGGCCCACCAATGAAACTAGATCTATACTCCCCATATCTCATCACCTATGGTAGATGATCCAACCCCATCACCTCATAATACCTAAGCTCCTCAATGGTTTCTAAGTATCAGAGCCTCAAAAATTAGTTTGGTGGTGCTCTAGTTACTAATTCTAGTCCCCCTCTTACTACTAGTCCCTGTCTAAGAGCATCTCTCTCCTGCATGACTACCCCAAAGGATGCCTATGCTTAATATTGCTCTACTATGATAGTCACCACCTGACCCTATAGCATAATAATTTGACCCTGTAATGTGTCCACTTATCCTTATAGTACATGTACCTTCACCTATACTAAAATAAGTTCCACCACTTGGCCATCACCTTAAATTTGTGCCCCGATCGGGTCTACATCCATGGCCTATTGGCCCCCATCACCCCATCCAAAGTTAGCTACTACATACGTACCCTAGAATTAGGTCATATATCCATTAGCAACCTTCACATCATTAATGGGAGATCTAAATTATATATCTTCATAATTATGTACCATATCCTATAGTTATGGATTAGGTAATATAATTTTAGCCTTCTCCCTCTGATACCTCAAAAATTTAGGTATGATCCCCTATGCCAAACCAAACTACCTCCACACATGATAAGAAGGAATGAGGTCATCTTTGTCCTCCCATATCCCATATATCCACCACCAGCTCTGAATCCCTATGGTGTGATATATGAGTCCTGTCCAATAAGTCCAATCAATGTATGATAACCATATCACATCCTTAACTCTGAGGCCCTCTAATGCATCTGAAAACCACTCAATATCTCTAGTGCCCCCACCTACCCCTATCATGGCACCACCTCTTCTCTAGTGTAGGAACTCCACTCTATAATCAATTAGTAGATAACTTTTTGTCAATAACCCTAAGGGTCTCAACACTTGAATGTGCTTAAATTCCCAATAGTAGAGTACAGAATCAACATTGTTCTCATATCACCTGTGTACTTAGAATCCCTAAAGGTCCCTATATATTTTCACCAATAGAACTAGGGCCCATCCAAACATGGTCCTCCTTAGTAACATGTCAACTAAGACACCCATCAATAAATATGGAAATCACCCACCAACTAAAAATGATAGCATGAAACTCATTAAGGCCATCATCATCATCATGAATAATCACCTATCCTCATGGGCCCTCTACTATAATGACCAAAATGAAATCCACCTATGTGAAAATATGCATGAACCTGATCTACATCATATATTAGATATATAAAATAGTCTATCTTATCACTCTCTATATGGTAGATTGGATCTCCTTAAATAAATAATCATGTGATCCTCTACACATCCTCCAACATGATGGTGATCTCTCTAGTCAATAGCCAAAAGGTGTTCATCATGGGATCATATCTCTTAATGAGTGTGATGATCATAGAAAGATCTTAGGGTAGGTTCTGATAGTGTTGCATCATACCTAATCCTACTACCTCCATATGCCTCCACTCATTGACCATCATGGCACCTTGTACCTCAACAAATATCATGGGAACTCCATTCCTTTGCTAAATTTGCTCATGGGCCTACAAAACCATTATGATTAACAATGCATACTTATTCTTATATCTATTACTAAGTCGCATCTTAGCCCATTACATCTACCCTACTTACCTCCATCCCACTTCCCACATCCATCTATTTGACATGTTTACCAACACCTAGATTTTATTTACTAACACCTTACCTAAAATCCCTTTCATAAACCATCATTATTTATAGCTTATTAATAACAATTTTCCATGTACACAACACATTTTATTGCATATCACAACTTTCAACAAACAACAAAATTAAACTTATATGATTTAATCATTTGTTACAACCTTTGAATGTTGATTTTTTCATTGAACGATCAATAGTCACACAACCCCTTTTTACCAAGACCTTTGACCATTAGTAGTTGAGTCATACTATTGATGGTTCACTATCTATGTCCATTGATAGTGAGCCTAGACCCCCTAAACTACCAAATCTACCCAAATTCCTCAACTTCTTACTTTACCCTTCTCTATTATCTATTATGGCCTCTTTCTACCCTTTCAACGCCTTTTTTAGCTTCTAAATTTCTCATTTTAAACAAAAACTAACCCTAGGGCATCATGGCCCAGTATGTACTCTTTCAAACAAACTTAACCTACTAATTTCCCCTTTACCCCACCCACAATCATAATTCAAATTCAATAATTGATCTACATTGACAATTCTAAGGCATCACCTACCTCATTTCATGATCAATGTCATGGTCAGAGCCCTCCCACTACCTAGCCATGCCCTCATCCACCCTCCATCTGACCAACACTCACTCACCCAATCCAGCACTACCAGCTCAACAAGCTTGAATTACTTACTAACACAACATACCAAGCAATTGAGCAAAATGGCTAGAAGTCAAAATGATGAAAATGACTTCTCATTTTACTTTTTACCTCATAACTTTGTAGAGTTTCCCCTAACTAGTGATGGTCAAGGTGACTACCACTAGTTGACCCTAGGGAAACTCCTAACCACTAATGGTCAGAGCCCCCCACCTTCTTTACTAATTTTTTCACACCTCACCTCACTAAACCCCCATTTTTTAGGGAGAAATACATTTAGACTAAAGTTTTTTTTGGATATTACATCCATGGAATTATGTAGGCAACATCCACTTGCCTATTGCATCTAGAGCCAGCTCAACCACCCCCACATGGTTCACCAAATTGGATCAACCTATTTGAACACCACCCAACCTTTGGAGATCACTTATTCTCTACCAACTAACCAATTGACTAACCCTTTGACATAGTCACCTCACCATTGGTTTATTTTGACCCATCTGGTGCATAATTTATGACACTTTTTTGCCTAGTCTTTTGATTGTAGTGACAACATTTCCATGTTGAACTTTTTTCAATTTTACACCACCTTGCACATATCAACTTGCTTGTGTTTTTTAAGGAGCACTTCCTACTTCAGATACCCATGACACTTAACTAGTTTATGTTTTCACTAGGAGCACTTCTTACCTTAGATACCTAATGAATCACATACCTTACTTTGGAAACTTGCATTTACAAGTGTTTCCAATTACCATGCCTATAGGTAGTCACATGACTCACTTATCACTTGTCCCTCTTCACATTGACCCTTATTTTTACCAACATTGGCAACTTTAGGCTTTACATGATCTTAACATGCACTTCATCATATTTTGTGCATAGGTTTACATTCTTAAAATTCCCAATCAACTTGTCCCCCACCTCATGACTCACCAATTATCACTTATCAAACCTCTACCTGATTATATTCTACCTCATCAACTCCCAATTTAAGGGGGAATACTTCTTCTTATGCTTGGGGAAGCCAATCCTTTGATTTATACTCTATTTTTATTTTGTAGCTCATTTATTCAAGATGCATAACAAAAAAGGGCAAATGTAGACACTAAAAATATGCACACCTATTATTTCAAATGTTGAAAACACCCTTAGACCCCCTTAGGGATAATTTAACCTTTGAATATTAAATGTACCAAACTTAGTTTAATTAAACTAACTTAAACCTAGCCTTCTCCACATTTTTGGCCTTTACCCTTGATTGATGATGGTCAGGATGACTGTCGATAGTTAAGGTGTACCTCTTAACCAAAAGCATGCAATATTTCACCAACATATTATAAATATAACTCATTTAATTCCTATTATGAGCCTTTGCATGGATGTGTTACATTTAGACTTCTACCTTTTGCTTGTGCCTATAAGAGAGAGAGCCTAAGAGGTCAAATCCATCTGCAATAATTATCAAGAGCTTAGGGATTTAGGGGTATTCTTTTATAGGTCAATTAACATCATCAACATTATCGAGCATCATTAATGATCTTATTGAGAGCTAATTTTCCATTGCCTCTCAACTAAGTTCTCAAGTACTATTACTCTATTAGAGTCAAGCCAAATTCCACTAATAGGCAAACTACTTCAACCACTCACACAATCAACTTCTGTAAGACTAGTACTTATTTGTCAATATTCATTTACTTTATTCCCATTTTTTAGTCACTCTAACCTTTTCCCATCACCTATAATCCATATTTTAGATCCTATTATTTAGTAATTAACAACCCAAAACTCACATAGTAACCATAGATGGTCTACCCAACCACTGATGATTATCTTGACCACTGATAGTCACCTTTACCACTGATAGTCACCTTTACCACTGATGATCACTATGGAAGTGAAAGCCATCAAGATATTTTCACCCAATTACCCTTAACCAAACCTAATTCTCTATATTTTTGATCACTCACAGACCTCTTTTGACTTTTTGAAGCATAACCCAACCCCTTGGCACTTTTATTAATTATTATATTAGCAATTTGATCATTTCTAGACTATTTTCCAAGCAAGCATTCTTGTATTCAATTTTAGTACCTTTTGATTATTGATGCAAGTATCTTCTTTCCAATTTTTAATTATTCAAAACATGTGGATTGATAGCCCCTAAGAAAGCTCTCACTTTTAGGATCTATCTATCTCTAGGTAGTCCACCCAACTATCTATCTAATGAATAAGTTTGCTTCAGTGATTTCTTATCTATAGGTCTTCCTCTCAAGCCAAATAGGAGCTCTTTACAATCTTTTGATTCAACACATGCATAAATAAACAATTTTTTCAACCACACCTATATTGAGTTTATTTTCTCTCTTCCCTAAAACTTAAGTGAAAATTTACATGAAATAGTCCCATAAAACATCAATATTATAAAATTTCAATCATTAATAATTTATTCAAAAATAAATAACCAAGTGACATTTGATCATTCTGATGTTTTACCTTTAGGTTTAGACCATAACCTACCCTTGTCTATAAAGGTTACTATTTATAGGCATAAAGTAAAGAGAGTTTTTATACATAATGATTCAGCCCTTAATCTATGTATACTAAGACTCAAAACATCTTGGCTATCTAGTAACAACATTAGAGGTAAATATCATAACAATAAAATCATATGATAATAACGAGCAAAAAACTATTGGTATAATCCATCTTCATTTGATGGTAGGATCTGTTATTAGGGAAATAGTTGTTCATGTTCTTGAACTTGATTTACCATATAATATACTCCTTGGCCATCCATGGATCCACACCTTGAATGCCATTCCATCTACCATTCATCAGTGTTTGAATTTTTCCCATGTAGGAATGGAAGTAACTATTCAAGGGGATCCTCATCCCTTCCAACATTGTAAACTATTAGAGGGAAAATATCAAAAATCCAATTATCTCCCAGTCATAGAAGACAATTTCACCCCTATTGAGGATTACCCTTCATTTGAAAATTATGTCAATCTTGAGAGTCTATTTCAAACACCTCCCCTTGGTGGCTAGATTAATACTCTAACCCCATATATATCCATTAATCAAGGTTCCAATAATCCATCTATTGAGGAAGCTTCTAATAATCCATTTATTGAACAAAATTCTAATATTCCCTCTATTGAACAAATATATGCTCCCATATCTAATAAACTATCATCTTCAACTTCATCCCATTTTAAAATCATTGATCAAGGCATTAATGGGTATATTATTTAAGATTTTTATACAAGTAAAATACATGTCAATCCTAATGAATATGGTAGACCAAATCATTTAAAATATCCATAAATGGTTAAAAAGCTCAGAGAGAAAATTTATTGAGGGAGGACTACTTTCTGATGAACATATCGATGATTCACATTCCTCCTAGATTTATTTATATGAGTTAACTACTTGATTTTCCACCAATAAATACCCAATTACAAAATCTATCATGTGAAAAATAATGTATTATAAAGGCAAGGGTCTTGGTCTCTATGAACAAGGTGCCATTGAACCAATAACAATAAAAGCCAACAAAGGGAATAATGGTATAGGATTTAACCCAATTAATTTACATATCACAATTTCCCAAAGTGATTCTTCTAGTAAGTCAAGAGACTATTCATCGAACAATGAGATAGGTTCCATCATTAAATAGTTTCAAGATCTAGCCTTTACCAATCTTTTCTTAAAAATGTCATTTTAACACTTGACCTTACATATCCTTCTCTAATCCATTGGGACCAAAAATATACATCTTAACTTGACCACTTTAAAAATGATGAAGCAATGTTTGAGTTCTTAAGAATCAAGGATCAAATTCCTATAAGTGATTATAAGAAAGTTTTATTAATATAGTTAGTAGATTTAGCATATTTTGGATAATAGAAATTGCACCAATCTATTAGTTTAGCATCAACATCCAAATAAGAAGAGGTTGAATTATATTTTCATCTTCCTACACCACCCCAAGCTTATAAAAATGAATCTAATATGCTTATTGAATAAAACATTCCTATAAACATCAGTACTGAAGATGATCCCAAAATTGTAAAACTGGCTATATCACTCAATCTAGAGGAAAGAAAAATATTTACACTACTAATTCATGAGTTTTCTGATGTATTTACATGGTCAAATTTGGATATTCTAGGTTTAGATCTAGAATTAGTAGCTCACCATCTTGTGGTGCATCCAAATGCAAAGCCAATAAAGTAAAAACTTATAAAGATGCATCTCAAAATAACAATGCTTGTTAAGGAAGAACTAAAGAAACAATTAGATGTAGGCTTTATACACCCTATAAACTATTCGGACTAGATATCAAACATTATGTCGATGTCTAATAAACCTAAAAGGATTAGAGTATTCATATACTTTCATGATATCAATAAAACATGCCCAAAAGATGACTTTCCATTACCTAATATAGATATGATTGTTGATTCCACTATAGGTCATGAAATGCTATCTTTAATAGATGTCTTTTCAGGTTACAATCAGATTAATATTTCTAAAGAAGATCAACATAAAAAACCTTTAAAAATCCATGGGGGACATTCTAATATCAAGTGATGCCTTTTGGGTTGAAAAATGTTGGGGTAACATATCAAATATTAATGATAGTTATCTTTCATGACATGATTAATGATATTATGGAGGACTATATGGATGACATTTTGTCTAAATCTAAATATAGAGTAGATCATGCTCAGGTGCTTCATCATATCTTTGAGAGAATGTGATAATATAATATGATATTTGTCATCCCCCAAAAATATCAGCTATTTTTGGGACAACATTTGAATTATTTTGGTCCCTACAGACCAAAATTATCTCTTCCTTGTCCAAAATTTCTCTTGGGCATTCAAATTCCTCAATTTTCAAGCTTTTCAAAAATCTATGGACTCTACAAATAGGCTCATTTCTACAAGTTCAATGGGCTTCATGACTTCTGCAAGAATTTCCATTGGTAAGCATCAGCGGTAAGTTTAACATTTGATTCATCTTTTTAGTTCAACATCAAATGGTTCAAAGGCGGGTTCAATCAAGCGGTTCAATGCTTTGTTTCAAAATTTGGTTCATCTACTTTGTTTCAATGCTTTGATTCATTCTTTGGTTCAATCAAACGGTTCATCAGTTGGTTCAAGGCTTTATTTGAACCGTTGAACCAAAATTTGGTTCAACGATTGGTTCAACGTCTTGGTTCAACGGAAAGGTTCAAAGCCTTGGTTCAACGGTTAGTTCAAACACATGGTTCAAAGCCTTACTTCAATGGAATGGTTCAAAGCCATAGTTCAATGGAATGGTTCAACAGTTGGTTCATTGCCAAAGTTCAAAGAGTTCTCAAAGAAGCCCGAAGGCCATTCAAAGATTGCCCAAAGGATAGATACCCTTATGGGAAGCTCTTCTTGACTCAAAACAGGTCATTTCTTAAGGCCTGAAAGGGCAAGTTCAATCCAGAAAAGTGCCAAATAGGAAAGCCAAAAGAAGACAAAGGAATGACGCACCTGAAAATGTCAAATTCAACACAGTGAAACAGTCATTGATCCTTTAAACATATAGACTAGAATACATTCACAAATTTCAAAGCCAAGACCAGCAAAAAGTGGAGAAGGAATAGAATAGCAAACTAAATCCAGGACCTGATTCAATTAACTAGAAAAGGAGGAATGATGAAGATAAGATCAGATCGCCAGGTGGACATTGAAAGTTGCAAACTTTCAATAAGCGCAACTTATTTCCCTGCATTGATAAAATCAAATGGGTAAAATGCCCCTAAGTTCTAGCGTTTCTTCTTAATAGATTCCAATGCAAAATTGTGTATTGACTATTCTCGAGTCCTTCTTGAGGAGGCTATATAAGGGACTTTCTTCTATTGTAATAGGGATCTCTTTTTTGACAATTAGAATGAAACTCTACCCAAATTGTAAGACATTACTGAGACTTTGAGCTTAGATTGCCGATCATATTTTGTTACTAGAATAAGAAAGCAAGTGGTTGTTTAGACTTTGTGCTGTAATATCTTTATTGTTGAGGAAATTGTTCTTATGTCTTTTTCTTCAATATATCTTATGTTCCTTTAATTCAATAAGCAAAATTAGTGACAGTAGTCATAAAGGTGTCCTGAAGAGTCAAGTGTGGAGAGACTTTGTGCCCCCATAATTGCCTTTAGTGTGTTTTCTTTTCTTTTTTGTGTAAAGGACCTTGGGGTGACTTTGTGCCCTCATTGTCCTTTGTATCTTACTCTTGAGCAATCCAGGTGAAGACTTTGTGCTGCATCTCGATTTGCTGGTTATTACATCCTTTGCTACATTTTTTTGTTACTGCTAGGATTATTCTTATGGTTTGCTGAATAGTACTTCTGAAAGAAGAGGAGTATTGTCTATCATTTCCCCTAAGTTTTTCCTTTGATCCACATGCATCATCTCTGAAGAAAGAGAGATGGATGGTTTGTCCTACCCATGAGTATTATTTTCTATTTATATATATATATATATATATATATATATATATATATAGGGAACCTCCTCTTGATGAGAGGAGAGATCAGTGTCTTTCTGATGTGGTAAAACTACACATTTGGATGACTAATCTTCCTACTTTGGCTGATCAGACCTATTTTGTTTATCATTATGCTGATCGACAAAATATTCAACCAATAGTTTTTGGTGACTCCACTGGGGACACAGTAATTTTGTGCAATTTGGAACCTCAAGTTTCAAATTAAAACATCACTTGTGTCTTACCCATTATCATTATCACCTTATCTATTATACAGTCTAGCGACTCCCATCTGGGTCTTACCCATTATCCATTTATAGCCTTACCATTTTCATCCATCTCCATTATATTATTTGGTCTACAAACCCAGAGTTGCTAGGAAAGAAAGCACAGTTTGAAGCCTCAAGCTTTAAGCTAAAGCAGGGCCAGTTTCTTTTCCTTTTTTATCCTATAATCTAGCAACTCTACTTAGATGTGTTATCCCTATTGTTCATAATTTGATCATGGCAGTTTGAGGCCCATGGGGTAACTCATTTGGCCCACGTAATCTAACTCCACCCCTGCATGAGCTACACTTAGTTCAAGGAAGAATTTCCCCAAATTCTTTGGTGATAGAAGAGTCCACCCTAATGAACACATTACAACCTTCACCATAGCCTGTGGTGTGATAGGGGTAGAATTTGAAGATGTGGTAGTTAGGCTTTTCATGGAGACATTACAAGGTGCTACTGTAGACTAGTTTTACCATCTATAAGCTAGATCAGTGACTGACTGGGATACACTCAAAGCCAAATTTAAATCCAGGTTCAAGCCTGTAGAGGATGTGTATGCTTTGATAACCCAACTTACGTAGATGAAGAAGGAACCCCATGAGCCCATGAGGTATTTTATTGAAAAATTCAACAAGCTAAGGCATAGGATTCCCATGGTCGCCCAAATGACACCTCAGAATCTCATGTGTTTCTTCATCAACTCATAGCTGCCTGAAGTGAGTTTTTTGATGAGACAGGCTAGACACATAGACCTTGAGGCTACTCAAGACTTGGCTATTGAGCTAGAAGATGACCTTATCTTGGCAGGAAAGATAAGGAGAGATTCTAATAGAAATAGAGCTTCATCATCTTCTAAATATTCATCTACAAGAACCACTGATCCAATGGTACAAAAGCTAGCAAATGAAATGCTATCCTTGAAAAGGAAAATGGCACAAAGTATGTCTTCTGCTCCTCTATATAAAGATATACCAAGGAGGAGATTCCCTAATCAGCCATATCAAGGCAATGCTACCAGAAGTCAAGGGCAACCAAATCATCTTCTTCCTCCACAGAGGAATCTTGCCCTTAAAGCACCCTTAACAAAATTGGTAGTTGGATATCTAGAAATAGAGCATTTTTCCTATTTCCAACTTGAGTTAGAGCAAGAAAATGGCACTGATCTCTTCATGGAGGATCTAAAAGAATCAACTGGTGACTCCCACATTAGTTTCTTAAATTACCAAGATGAACCCAAAAGTGAAGGTGAAGCAATCAAAGGATCATATGCAGTACTCACCCAGTCCCAAAATCAGTCAGCCTAGTAGGCTGATAAAGAGAAGACAGAGGAGCGACCCCAACCAACAATTTCAATTGCTAAGTAGAGAACCCCTCTTCCTTTTCAATCAAAGGACCCGGTGATTACCAAAGAAGTAAGTACATTAAACATCTCTGTACCTTCTACTTCAGCTTTACAAACCAATCCTCCCCCTCCTAAAAATCAAAAGGATGAACTCCCATCCTCTCTTCCAAATCCATTCCAGTCATTTGACATGATTGATCATGTCAAGGAATCCAAAATTCAAATGACTGAGTTTGAATCCCTGCAAGTCAATCTTGAGTAATTGGATATTTATGGAGAACCAGATGTAGACCTGTCTAAGACAAAATATGTGGTCACCCAAACATTAGCCCCTACAACACAAATTCTATTTGAGTCTTTAGGCACGGGTAATTATTTCTTTACCATAGAGGATGTTCATGTTTTTTTAGATGAAAGTCTTGTAGCTGACAATCCAGGAATTGATCCAAACAAGACTTCAAGAGAATTGGTAGGATGTATTATAAACAAGGAAGGATCTTCCATCTCTAATGAAGAGAAATCTGATGGGAGATCAGCTTCTGATGATGACATTAATTCTTCTACCAATGATAAAGTTAGAACTATGTTGATATCTCCTCAAGAAGATATTCTTCCTTCCTGCAATTTACAAGTTAGGAACACCAACAACACAGCTGGATGTGAATCTCTGTTGCTTAAATTGAAGATTGCTCAAGATGAAGAGGTCAAACTCCTTCACATCAAAAGAGATGTTGAACTGATGGTTTGTCAAGGGTCTAATGCTGACAATCAAAGCATGTGTTATACTAGACCAACAGAACAACAAGTTATGATGGTGGACCATGCTACTACAAATCAAAATCAGGCAAAGGAACCCTTTGCAAGGACATCAAGGAGTTATGGTTTTTATTTTGAAGACCACGTCCTACCACAGAGCAAAAAGAAGGAAACACCAAGAGGAAGATGCAAAAAATTGGTTTCCTAGTGGAGAGCTCCATTTGCCCATCACCGTTTCTGGGGACAAAATGTCTTCTTGCTAGTTTACCAAGATGGCACACTATTTTCACTGTCTCTCAAGAAGTAGAATCTAAAATACTTCAATTCTTGAAGTATCAGATCATTGCATATGTATATATGTATATTTGTATAGTTTTTAATTCCATTTTGTTTTATTTATTTCCATTTTTGATGCCTTCTATTTTTGGGTAGCATGACTCTGTAACCCAATTGCACACATGAAGACACTAGAGATTCTAGATTCTACTCCTTTCAATTCTTTTTACAATTGATAGAAGTTCCCCAACTAGAGCCAGCTATTGCCCCCCAAAAATATCAGCTATTTTTGGGACAACATTTGAATTATTTTGGTCCCAACAGACCAAAACTATCTCTTCTCTTTCCAAAATTTGTCTTGGGCATTCAAATTCCTCATTTTTCAAGATTTTTAGAAATCTACGGACTCTAAAAATAGGCTCATTTCTATAAGTTCAGTGGGCTTCACGACTTCTACAAGAATTTCCATCAGCAAGCATCAGCAATAGGTTCAACATTTGATTCATCTTTTGGTTCAACATCAAATGGTTCAAAGGCAGGTTCAATCAAGTGGTTCAATGCTTTTTTTCAACATTTGGTTCATCTGCTTTGATTCATTCTTTGGTTCAATCAAAAGGTTCATCGGTCAGTTCAAGGCTTTGTTTGAACCGTTGAACCAAAATTTGGTTCAATGGTTGGTTCAACATCTTGGTTTAATGGAAAGGTTCAAAGCCTTGGTTTAATGGTTAGTTCAAACACATGGTTCAAAGCCTTAATTCAATGGAATGGTTCAAAGTTGTAGTTCAATGGAATGGTTCAATAGTTGGTTTGTCACCAAAGTTCAAAGAGTTTCCCGAAGAAGCCCAAAGGCCATTCAAAGACTACCCGAAGGATAGATACCCTTGTGGGAGGCTCTTCTTGACTCAAAATGGGTCATTTATTAAGGCCCAAAAGGGCAAATTCAATCTAGAAAAGTGCCAAACAAGAAATTCAAAAGAAGACAAAGGAATGATGCACTCAAAAATGTCAAATTTAACACATTAAACTAGCCATTGATCCTTTAAACATATAGACCAGAATACATTCACAAATTTCAAAGCCAAGACTAGCAGAAAGTAGAGAAGGAACATAATAGAAAACTAAATCTAGGACCCAATTCAATTAACCAGAAAAGGAAGAATGATGAAGTTAAGATAAGATCTCCAGGTGGACATTAAAAGTTACAAACTTTCAATAAGCATGACTTATTTCCCTGCATTGATAAAATCAAATGGGTAAAATGCCCCTAAGTTATAGCGTGTCTTCTTAACAGATTCTAATGCAAAATGATGTATTGACTGTTCTTGAGTCCTTCTTGAGGAGGCTATATAAGGGACTTTCTTCTATTGTAATAGGGATCTCTTTTTTGACAATTAGAATGAAACTCTGCCCAAATTGTAAGGCATTACTAAGACTTTGAGCTCAGATTGCCGATCATATTTTGTTACTAGAATAAGAAAGCAAGTGGTTTTTTAGACTTTGTGCTGTAATATCTTTGTTGTTGAGGAAATTGTTCTTATGTCTTTTTCTTCAATATATCTTCTGTTCCTTTAATTCAATAAGGAAAATTAGTGACAACAGTCAAAAAGGTGTCCTAAAGAGTCAAGTGTGGAGAGACTTTGTGCCCCCATAATTGCCTTTAGTGTGTTTTCTTTTCATTTTTGTGTAAAGGACCTTGGGGTGACTTTGTGCCCTCATTGTCCTTTGTATCTTACTCTTGAGCAATCCAGGTGAAGACTTTGTGCTGCATCTCGATTTGTTGGCTATTACATCTTTTGCTACATTTTGTTGTTACTGCCAGGAGTATTCTTGTGGTTTGCTGAATAGTACTTCTAAAAGAAGAGGAGTATTGTCTGTCATTTCCCTTGAGTTTTTCCTTTGATCCGCATGCATCATCTCTGAAGAAAGAGAGATGGATGGTTTGTCCTACCCATGAGTATTATTTTCTACTTATATATATATATATATATATATATATATATATATATATATATATATATATATATATATATCATACCTCCAGGGAACCTCCCCTTGATGAGAGGAGAGATCAGTGTCTTTCTAATGTGGTAAAACTACACATTTGGATGACTAATCTTCCTACTTTGGCTGATTAGACCTATTTTATTTATCAGTACGTTGATCGACAAAATATTCAACCAACAATATTAAATCCAAAGAAATGTGTGTTTGGTGTTACATTAGGAAAGCTATTAGTATTTATTTTTCCATAGTGTGGTATTGAAGTTAACCCTTCCAAGGTTTTAGTTATCATGGATATGCCACCACCTAAAAATCTTAAAGAACTCAAAATCTTACAACGAAATATCCAAGCCATCAAAAGGTTTATTTGTCAACTTGTAGATATTTGTCACCCATTCACATTTTTGTTGAAAAAGGATGTAGCTTTTACCTAGATATAATATTATGAAAAGGCGTTCAATAATATCAAGCAATATCTTTCTAATCCACCAGTCTTGAGGCCACTAGTTGTTGGTAAGCCTTTTTTTTCAATATCTCAGCTACTCAATATGCCCTTTGAGCATTACTAGCATAACTTGATGATCATGTAAAATAAAGAGTAATATATTACTTAAGCAGAACATTGATATCTTATGAATTAAATTACTCTCAAATAGAAAAAGCTTGCCTTGTGGTTATTTTTGCTTCCCAAAAATTATGGCATTACATGCTTAATAATAAAACAAAAATCATTGCTAAAATTGATCTTCTTCAGTATATTATATCCAAAATATATCTAACAAGAAGGATGGCTAAGCGGGTCATGTTACTTAGTGATTTTGATCTAGAGTATGTTAATCAAAAGGCAATCAATGGTCAAGTTCTAGCAGATTTTCTATCAGAATCACCACTCCATGAAAAGCAACATATCATTATAGATTTTCTAATTAATGTAATTATGTCAGTAGATGAATCCTTAATTTGGTAAATTTTATTTGATGGATCTTTTATAGATCATGGTTCAAGGGTAGACATCTTATTAGTAACACCTAATGGAGATTGTATACATAAGGCATTTCATATTGAATTCTCATGAACAAATAATATAATAGAGTATAAAGATTTAATAACATGTCTCAATATGGAACTTCAGTGGGGTATTCAACATCTCCTTGTTTTGGAGACTCCAATATCATCATCAATCAAGTAACTAATGAATTTCAAGCATGTGATGATAAGCTCATACCTTATAAGAAAATGGTGTATAACTTGATAACATCTTTTCAATATATCTGGTTTGAACAAGTGCCTTGAGTTAACAAAAGGGTAGCAGATGCTATGGAAACAATATGATATTTAATCAATTTAACCATAAAGCATAATAAATTATTGGTTGAGTACTTAAGGACATCTACTTATGATACGCCTAAATTCAAAATTGTTTGTGAGGTAATTGGTCCCACTTCTCCATGGTACTCTGATATATACCTACCTTCATAGAAATATCCTTCCACCTCATTTATCCTCCAACCAATGTAAATCCTTCATCCAAATAACATCCTGCTATACAATCCTTGGTAACACCTTATATCATCTTGGCTACAATGGAACCCTTATACATTGTTTAAATTTTGAAGAATCTACTTTGCCTATTTGAGAAGTTCATAAGGGAATTTTTTGGGTACATTCAAATGGTATTTTTTGGCCAAAAATTTCTCCAAGTTAGTTATTATTGGTCTATAATGGAATTTGATTCATGCACTTATGTCAAAAAATGTATAAATTATCAAAATCATGGAGATCTTATCCATAGTCCTTCATAATCCTTACATCTTATAACAACACCTTGGCCTTTTTACACATGGGGGTTAGACCTCATAGGTAAAATAAACCCTAGATCATCTGATGGGCATAGGCACATTATCACTGCCACTTAGTATTTTACCAAGTGGCTGGAAGTAATGCCATTAAATTATGTGACTAAGAAGTAGATTTCCAAGTTTATCCTTAACCACATTGTTTGTCATTTTGGAATTCCATCCACTCTCATTTTTGACAATAGGAAATCCTCCAAAAATAAAGATGTAAAAGCCTTTTTTCATACATACCATATCAAGCACAGGTGGTCTACTCCCTATTACCTATAAGGAAATGACCAAGCTGAGGCAATAAATAAGAACATTATGCACATTCTTAAATGAGTTATTAATGAATTAGTTCATGACTAGCATACCCAATTATATCCCACCCTTTGGGCATACCACACAAGTATTCACACACCTACGGGGTCAACCCCTTATTCCTTTGTTTATGGCAGTGAATCTATTTTACCTATTGACGTTGAGATTCCATCTTTGAGAATATCTTTGAAATGAATCATAGATGAAGAATCATATCAAACTTCACACTTAATTGAAATTGATCTCTTGGATGAAAAAGACTCAATGATTTGAATCACCTAAAAGTTTACCATAATTGCCTTCATCATAGCTATAACAAATGAATTAAATCTAGCAATTTGAAATCAAAGACCTTTTTCTAAAAGAAAATCAACAAAATATAAATGTTGAAAGAGAGAAAATGGTAGGTTTGATCCTAATTAGTTAGTTCCATACATAGTAATTACCAAATATGGATCACGAGCTTATAAGTTAGCCACAAAGAATGGAGAGGAGCTTGATGAGCCTATGAACATCATGCACCTTAAAAATTTCTATTCTTAAACAATTTGTTCTATATGTTGTTATTAGTATATCCAAGATCAAAAATCATATATATATATATATATATATAAACAAAAACAAAAAAAATCAAAGCAAAAAAAATGTGTACATAGAACATCCAAAAGTGAAAACCATGTCTATGGCACTATGGATAAGTACCATGGTAAAAACTAGTTTTATAGAATCATGTGTAAAAACCATTATCTATTACAACTCCTTTTACTTAGGGGCATAAAAATTTAGTTATCCATTGTATAGATCCAATTGTGTCATTTTTCCATTGTTAAGTCATTTTATCATATAACATGCTCAAGTTTAAGGTTGATATTGCTTTAGTAAGCCTATAATCTTACTTATGGTTAAGGAAAGTAGAATCATTTATTTTAGTAAAACATAAAAAACCCAAAAACATCAAAAACTCACAACAAAAAAATAAAAATAAACTAGAAAACCAAAAACATCCAAAAAACACAATACACCAAGAAACAAATCCACATGTTCTAAATTTTAATCATAACCTCCATCACACTTACCTTCCATTTTCTTGTTCTTGGGTGGGTCACTCACACATCATTTTCATCATGCACACTTCACTTGCTTCATCACTCGTCCACTTTATCATCATTTCTAACACTTGGGAGAGCTACATATGGTATGATATCCACACATAGACATTGTCTAAATGGGTTATGTAGGCAACACTTAGAGACACGGCGTCTCTAGGGTTAGCTTAGACATTGCCTTCATCATCATCCATTCCCAAGCTTGTATCTTCAAGCCTTTCTCCTTCTCTAGCTTCTCCTTCATCTATCTAGTTTTCAACCTTGCTCTTGGCCATGGTCATTTTATATGTTGTAGTGTTTGTTTCTCTCCTTAACCATTTACTTGGTTCTTTTTATCATTTTATTTATTTCTTTATCCATTAGTTTGTTTTTTTATTTAGTTTTATCTCTAACCATTCTTGGTTAAAATCTTTTCTTCATTTTTTCTTTTTCCATATGTTTAGAATGCATTTGTTTGCACTACTCAAATAGCATAGTTACTCATTTGCATTTGTTTGTTTATGTTTATTTGCATTGCTTGTTTGTTCTTATGTGTGCATTTTGATTATATAGATTAATCTTATTGTCTTATCTTCTTCATTTTTTTTCTATATGTTTTCAGGACTATTTTGTGCAATGCATACATAGTATGGTTATGACTATATCATGACATACTTTTTAATAGCATAATTTATTCTCTATTTGTTGGAACATGATTAAAACATCAACATTCATCATGATTATTTAATATCATTGGTGGTACTATGTTTTCTACTATATTAAAAATTAGGTTGCTCAAAATAATCCAAGCTTTTTGGAATACCAATGCAAAGAACAAAAATCCATGTTATGCAACAATGTCTCATTCATAATCACCATTCATTAATATGTCAAGTAATGCATCCATAGTTTATAAATAATAAATAAAATTCTAGAAATAAATTATAAATCTAATACATGATAAAATAAAACAAATATGCAGGAGGTATAAACAGTGATATCCATGTGTCCATCAATATCCATGTAAACTAATTAAGTATAGTCCATAGCCCAAAATTCTATATATATATATATATATATAATGTGTCTCTACAAAATATACATCTCAAAATATGTATACATCGATGTAATCCATCTCTCATAATCCAAAATAGAGCTAAGTCTCATCCTATCCTTCTAATGGAGTATCCACTCTTGGGAATATATTTGCACACCATGGTGTACCTTGTGGTGGACCCATCACTCATGGTACCTATCCCACTGATCTCTCAGACTCCATTAGCCTCATAGATCTAGTATATGCTGATCATATCATGGAGTACTCTCTAAAAGATGATGCATATTGATCTCATGGTATAACCCCCTCATATAGACTCCTATAATAGGTAGCCTACTCCATATATCTCATAACCTTATCCAAAGTAAATAAATGTCCCTCTCCAACTTGTTGTGCTCTAACCTTTGCAAGCTTTGTACGAGCTATGTCTCTCTCCTATCTATATTTTTATACAAGAGGTATGTAATCTAGTGTCTATGTCTTTGCATCACATGTCATCCCCCCTATGTCCATAATAGTCCCATCCATCTTATCAACAATCTCTTATAACCTATGTACCTCAGCCTATAATCATTGAATCTTTATAGTCTGATCCCCTCTACTATCAAGTGCACTCTATAACCTAGATACCTCATAATGTAAGCCATCAATCTCTCTATCTCTAGCCTAAATCTCCTCCCATAGTCTCTCTATAAGATTATGATCTTTTATAGCCCATGATAAACCTACATTGTTTCCTCTCTCTACCTATGTAATCTATGGTCCTCTATCCATAGTCTCATGTCATGAATCCTTTTTTCATAATCTCCATATCCTCTACCTTAGTAATAGGCACATCCTACATCTAGATAATTTATATTGATCATCCTATGTCTCATCCTCCTAAGCATGCTCATCCTCTATCACCTACCATAACCCTCTGAATCTAGGCTCCCAAACTTATACCTCATGGCTACCTAATCAAGCTATCCACTAATATTTATCTCCATGTCCATGTTGGTCTATATGGCAATGTTAATCTCACTGATATCTATTGATCCCATCAGTCTACATATCCATCCATAACCCTTGCATCTCTATCATCTCTACTATCCCTCCATCTCATTATCATGTACATGTATCCAAATATTCTTCATAATTATAGGATCAATAATCATACCCCACTATGGCCTCTCCTACATTGATTGAACAAACACATGTGAACTAGATGGAATATGTTGCCTCACATCAAAATGTCTCATCACCCTATCTGATCTATATCTCTCTATGATTTATACATGTCTCTTGATGATGTAACATGGGGACTTCACTAGTCCATGTGTATATCCTCATGAGGCCAATCCCATATAATATCTATATATGGTCTCTAAATGATCTAATCATCACCTAGATCATCCTTAACTCTCCTATAGAACTCTAAGTCACCCAAGTTTGGTATATTTACCCCAAAGATCACACACCATGCATATTCTATCATCTTACCCTCCTCCTAAGTACTCAAGTGTCTAACTGGTCTCTTAATCATGATATTCTCACAACACCAAACCTATAGTAGTGTAGAAGGTCCTATTTATACCTGACCTAAATAGATAAAGTGATGTAGATCATGATATAGACTCAATAATATACATGGACCCCATGTAAACCTCTCTCTCATATCCATCATATTACTGATAACATCTATCAAACCAATCAAACATATTCTACCACTCTTATTAGGAAGTAACATGCCACTTATAACAACCATTAGAACAATAGTAAAAGATTCCATCTCTAAATCCTTTAAAAATTTGACATCAATCTCACCTCTCAAAATTGGGATCATGCCATCACCAAATATTTGATATAATGTCTCATCCTATAGACCCTATCCTCAGTACACTAATATGCCTTATATAGGAATCTCAATTATGTGATAGACATCCTCTAGTGTGATAGTCATCTCACCTATTAATAAGTGAAATGTACTAGTCTCACTATGCCACCTCTCTACTAATATAGTTAATACATCTCTGTTAGCTTGCACCTTAGGGATCTACATAATGTAATATATCCCTATCACCTCTAAGACTCCCCACTTATACTCTATGAATCTAGACATATGTGCCATCACCACTGATCTATGCTCATGTGTCACTATCACTAGTAATACCTCTTGCAAATTAACAAAATTAGCTTTGTAAAATTTTTAAAACAAGTATTACAAACTTAATTTTATTCTCATCTAGCTATTATCCATCATCATTTATTGTCAAGAAACCCATAAAATTTTTAAGATCTTAATAAAAATGCTTCTGAATGCAATGAATTCATTATTACCTTTTGTAAAACCATTTTTATCTATAATGAACTCACTATGCATTTCAATGATTTACCTACCATGTTTAATGATTTCTCTATTTACCCTAGCAAAATTATTGAAATCAATAATGAAATCATGATTTTGGAAATGATGAAATCATTTTCATCACTTTTAAACCCCCATAAATTCTAAAAAATTTAAAAATAATTAAAAAACAAGGAAATTCACTGAGGCCCACTCCTCTCAAGTCTCTATAAATGCCTAAAACACTTTTCTTGGTGCTCGTGAGGAGGAATACAGTCCATTTTTCTTCACTACCCTCATAACAAAAGTCACATTAATCAATTATTTAGCCCTAACCTTTGAATATTATTTACACAAATGATTTTCCTAATCACCCAAGCTCCTATTTATACCTTTCTACCCCCACCAACTAATTACATTTCATTAATCATTTTTCTCGTTCTCAATTTATTATAGATGACATTACATCAACCTTATTTCAAGATTATTTTCAAAATCTTGCAATCATTTATCATCATAACATCCACAATCATTTGCAATATGAATACCTTTTTCTATTTATAGATTCATAGTTTATTATTATTGGGATATATCATTCCCACACTTACTCAATTAACCCCCAAGTCATTATCAAACAACAATAAGCATGCAATCTCCAAGTGGTTAAAATTATTGATTTTGAAATCAAACCTCTAGTTTTTATTAACTAGGGGCAACTATTTTATGTTACCAAACATCTCACAAATTTGACATCAATTCTAAATTAATTTGATTTTTCATTCATCTATTTAACACTTTCCTCTTTTCATAAATTTTGAGCATTTTTTTATTTCTCACACAAACCCTCGAGGGGGCATCATCACACTCATTTTCATTCATTTGGGGTAAATTTTTTTTCTATCATCATCATTCTACTTCTTCTATTCTTTGAAATAGTATTTCTTTGTAACACCATTTCAAAGAGGGGAAAATGTAGACAACGAAATTTTATTTAGTATTCAAATGCACCTAAATCATTTAGTCATTCTTCTTAAATTAATAATTAATATCTATTTTTAAAATAAAATAATTGATTAATTCAAACATTTTTGAAAAATTCAATCATGAACCTTTTATTCTTTATTTTAATTATTTAATTATAGATTTTCCACTTAATCAAACCTCTCCCACCTTTCTCTCCCTCATCCCAACTAAATCCATAAATTTCTCCACCTCTTATGACTCCTCCCCTAAGTTGTCAAGCCATTTGATAGTCTTGTTGAGTTAGCTAACCAACCCCTTTTTTTCCTCAACCACGTTGAAACGGTCTCCATCCTCATGGATGAGGACTCATCCTCAGCCATTGATCATTTAGAACATTGAAAAATTCCAAATGACCCTCCACCATTGGATCATTTTTTAGGATTCTATAAATAAGCTTGTAAATCCTCATTTTCAATGATCACAAAATTTGAGAAACCATAATCAATCATAAAATCTTGCGAGATCACAAGCATACTTACAATTATAATCATATCTTGCATCCAAAGCAAATCAAAGTCACTCTTTTGCACCAAAACACTACCATTCTCCCTTTGTGTTAGAGGAGTGAGCACCACATTCTTGATAGATCAAATCAGACTCGAATCATAATGAAGGATTCTTGTATCTCAACTGTGAAGTTTTGATTGTTATTTTTTTATATTTGTTGATCTATCTTTAGTTAAATTAAGCTTAGATTAGTTCATTATCTTTTCATATATATTTAGTTCATATATTCCACCTTTAAATGATTATCCATTAATTATATATACTTTCTATACCCCCATATCAATTGGTGCAATGCTTTCCCAACAAGATAATATTGGTAGAGAATATGTTATTTGATATAGCATCCAAGGCTTAATCAATTATGAAAAACATTACACAAAATTAGAACATGATTGTCTTTTTATCTATTTCACAACTAAAAAGCTCAGTCATTATATGCTCTATCAAACTACTTATGTCATTGTCCATTCGGATCCACTTCGTTATTTATTATCCAAATCTTTCCTACTTGGAGATAGAATCAGAAAATGGGTGGTATTATTGATGTAATTTGACCTTTTAATTATTACACAAAAAACTATCAAATGACAAGCCATCATAGACCAACTCATGGTGACTACCTTACCAACTACAAACCACCTTCAAGATACTCTCACTGATTAATAAATTCTTTATATTGAATGTCTTTACCAAGCAATTTCTCTCAAATATTATTTTCACAATTTTACTGTTGGTCTAGAAGAAAATAACTAAGAAGAAACTGATCTCACTCCTACCACTAAATCTAAAGTAGTCATTAAATAGTTACTAAAAGTTAAAATTGACTTACATGATTATACTTGGACACTTCACTTTAGTAGCATAAAATGCCTTCAAAGAACTAGGGTAGGTTGTATCTAACCAACCCACAGTAAAATTATACCTTTAGCATTTTGATTAAGTATTAATGTCATCAACAACATGGATGAATATAAATCTCTAATAATAGGTATGAACGTAATAATTGACTTAAACATCTTATATTTATAGGATTTAAGTGACTCATAACTTATATGTCACCAAGTTAGTGGATATTATCAATGCAAAAGTGAAAAATTAATCACATATAATCAAATTAATACTATTCTTTCCAAATAACTTACCTCTTTTACCATCAAACCAATTCCAAGAGATTAAAATTCTATATCTCATTCTCTCACTTCATTATCATCTCTATTTCACCTTCACCAAGTATTTCATGACTCTCAATTTATTATTCAAATGGGGAAATTGCCTTCTTTACAAAACAAAAATGATTCTCTAATTTGTCACATTGAGGTTGTTACTATTAAAAAAATCCCATGGTTCAAAAACATAATTCAAATCATCAAACATCAATCTTACCTTCTAGACATGGATTATCATGAAAAGACTTGATTTCACAAATAAGCATTCAAATATGTACTTCTATACAACACCTTTTACTATCTTAATGTATAAGTAACCCTACTATACTTTGTAATGCAAGAAGATGTTCATACTCTCCTAACAAGCACATGGGGGCATTTACAATTGTCATTGTGGTGGTCATGATACAACCTATAAAGCTTTGCATATAGGTTACTTTTGGCTTACTCTTAAATAAGATGTCATTAATTTTCCTAAAAAGAGTAATCCTTTTCAACTTCACGATGTTGTAATCCACTCTCCTCTAGCCAAACTCCATATAATGGAGTCTTCATGTTCATTCTCTATGTGGGGATTAAATCTCATTGGTTAAGTACCTAGATCACAATATGATCATGTATTCATTATCACTCCCATTAAATATTTTACCAAATGGGTAGAAGCCATTCATCTTGTTAACATTATTGACATTACCATTTCCAAATGTATTCTCAATCAAATCATCTTTCATTTTGAAGTAATTCATGCCGTCATTTATGACAATAGTTTAAACTTTAAAAATAAAGATATGAAATAATTATGTGTAAAATTCAAAATTACAAATAAATTCTCAACCCCTATCATCCTCAATGTAATGGCCAAGTAGAAGCCACTAACTAAATTTTGAACAAAATATTACAAAACACTATTAGATAATCTTGTACTAGTTGATACCTCAATCTCTATCTTCTACTCTAGGCTTACTACACTATCATACGTATTGCTACTAGGGTAATTCCATTTCCATTAGTATATTGCTCTGAATCAGTCTTACCTTTAGAATTTGAGCTCCCATTTTTGTGTATTTATCTTCATGGTATAATTCCTGTTGAGGAATTATGTAAGGCCCATCTCCATGATTTAAATTTATTATGAGTGATGTATAGTTGTTTTACAACATAATTTCCAGTACAATGCTCATATCACTAAATAACATAATAAAAAGGTCAAAGTACAAAATTTTAATGTTGATAATCTAGTCCTCAAACTAGATTATACACATGATAAAGAGGGTAAATATGCCCAAAAATGGTGGGGTCCTTACTTATTCAAAGACATCCTTAGTCCTAGTACATATAGATTACAAACTAATGAAGGACACATTTTCAAATAATCCACTAATGTTCAATTTTTAAATAAATATTTTTATTACATGTTTACTTTATTTCATATTTTCATATACTGTAAATACTAACACTTTTTGTAGGTTTCCTCCAAAGATCTCTAATTTGTAGTAGTAAATTGTATTCAATGGACTTAGTTCCTATCATTAGTCCTTTGGTCTATCTTTATTACTTTCATTTAATTCATGATTTACATCATAAGAGCATGGATAGGACCTAGTCATCCTTGTGAATATATTTTATTTCATAGTCTAGTCTTAATACTTCTCATTGATCATGAATTTGTCATTTTAAAAGTTCATATTTATTCTTTATTTCCCTTTTATTTTGTGAGTTATAGTATAAGGACTTGGATAAGACCAAGATTTCCTCACAATAATATTTTTCACATAATTTGGTTTGTATTTTATTATTTATAGTGTAATACCTTGGATATGACTAGACTTTCTTCATAAAATCTATAAAAATTTCAAACTATCTTTAAACCACAATGTTTTTCTTAGAAATTAAGGCAATGGTTGAAGATTGTTATTTCATGCTCCCAAAATTAGTTTTATTTATTTTATAGTAACAAATTCAAAACAAACTATTTCTACATGATCCCTACCATTACATATATCCTTGTGATATAAAATCATATTTACCTATCATTGTATCCTTTTCACATTGTCACATTTTTTGTGATTTGAGGTTACTCAATCATTTAATATTCTTTCTCCTTGTCTCCCCTATTTTCATTCCACTTTGGACACACCAAGGTCAGTTTCAAGATACCATTCTTATTTCACATACAAGTACAAGACTCATAGACACCATGCTCTCTAAATTCTTTTTCTTAGATATTAAGTCTAAGTTTTCTATTGATAGTCATTTTAACACCCATGTTGGTTTTTTAAATATTTATGGTTGAATAGAAAAACCATAAAAGATTTAAAATTCAAATCATTTAAAACAAAAGGAAATAATAAAAAGGCACCTATGAAATTCAAAATTTAAAATCACACCAAAAGACTTGATTATTAAAAACATCTTCTATTCTAGTTGAATCTCAAACTCCATAGTTAGCCTCTTGATAGAGCTGAGGTCCATTGGGGTGTGGTAGGCTAGTATACTGGGATAGGAGATTTCAAAATTCTCTCTAGTGTTATGTAATTTTTCACATAATTACCTAGTTGTAATAAACTAACAACTCTGTAAGGGGTCCTAAGGAATGGTAAACACGTTATGAGAAGGTAGGTCCATTTTATTTTTCATGCATATAACCTTCATGAGATGATATTTATACTTCACTAGATAACCCAAATTTGTGTGGCTAAGGCAAGTTCTTTAGAGTCCTTAATGTTGAAAGTCATTTTGTTTTTCCAACTTAATTTAAGTGTCTTAATTTTGATAAATATTTTTTACCTTGGTACTACCTACACTTTCCCCACCACCCATTTCATTTCCACCATTGATAATAAAGTTTGTTTCTAAATCTATTTCCCAACTTCCATATTCCCTCTTCTTCACATCTTCTTAAAACATGATACTAATAGCTTTGTTTTGGTTCTATCTTTTTTAATATTATAACATATTTTTGAGTGACTAAGCATTACTTCCATATGATATTGCTTTATTATTCTTGGATTTCCTTAGTTCATTTCAAATTTATAAAAATTATTTGTCACTTTTTTTGTAGATAATCTTGTTCCATTTCTCTATGTTATTTTTTCCATTTTTGAGTGAGTTTTAATTTTTACTTATCACTCATCAATGTTGTTTTACTTTATGTTCTTTTTCCATCTTTTTAAAAGTATGGTTGTTATTTATTTTACATCAATGTTTATTTTATTATTTCACTTTCACATGTCATTGGTTTAATCTAGTTTGTTACTTTTATCACTTAAGGTACATTTGTTTGAGTTTATCAATCATTTAATAGCCGTAGATTTTTTGTTACATGATTTACTCTCATATTTTTATCATTTTGGTTCTAACTAAGCATTTATCACCCTAGCTTATCAATTGACGAAGTTATTTATTTTATTTTTAAAAAGTTTGGTTATTTGATTTTCTTACAATTATTTATTTTTGCTCTTTAGTTTTTTATCCCTAGGGTTTGTCTAAATTAATTAATTTCCCCTCCACGATCAAGATTATAAATACAACATACAACCATTTAGTAATAAAGGAAGTCAAGGTACATATATGATACTTTTAATTATTTTAGTAATTTCCTTACTATCATTTTAATTTATGATTTTTACTATAATTTATTAGCTTAGGGTTGTGCATTACTAAGTTATTTTTATAAATTACCATCCCATGTTACAACTACATGACATATGATGAGCTTTAAGTGGGGCATATGTATACACACAATATTTTTAAACTTTATAAATTACTGTTACTTCCTCTCTTACATGAACCCATCAAATCTTAGTCTCTCTAAGTGCACACCTTAAAGGGTGCATTAGAAAAGGGGTTGGTAGACCTTTGGTGATTCTCAGGATTTTTGGCCCCTATACCACCACCTAAAATAATAAAGTACACTCTATTCCATTTCCATAAGTATTTAAACCCCCTCTTATACACTCCCTTAAGCAATTCACCACCTAAAATATCCCTTACTAAGCAAAAATCTTTTTAACCATTTTTTCTACTATGTTGACTAGGTCAACCCCGCTCTCAATTTAGTGTGTGTTATGAAAATCTATTAGCCCAAGCTAACATAATTCAAAATCCAATGGATCTATTTCTCACCTAAAAAAGTTGATCAGGTTGACTACTTCAAATAAATTCCTAGGAGGGTTTAGGGTCAATTCTTGGTTATAAATACCCCATCAAATTCATTTATAAATAGAAGATCATTTAATTACACATCATTATTATTTGTAAATTTTATTACACAAAAAATAATAGGTTTTATTGTTTAGTTTTTTTCCTTAGAGAAGTAACACTTGTCTTTTGGAGGTCTTGGATGCATAGGATATGTATTATAGCCTAAAATTGATTTGTCCTTGTGATCCTTACAAAACACAACAACCTCTTGCAAAGTACCATTGGCCAAGGGAGAGATTGAGGCACTATGCGTTCACTTAAACAAGGTAAGTATATTCTTATCCAATTAAAATTTGATAAGTAGATGTTTTAAAACTAAGGGATTGAATTATATCTCTCCTTATTTAGATTATTTCTATGTTATATTAGATAAAATTGACTTTACATGTTTATTATCTTCGCCATTTGTGCCACAAGCTTTGGTAAGCACTAGATTAACTTGGATATTCATTTTATATATTAGCTTTCATGTTATTTAGTAGATTATCTTTCTTATTGTTATTAAAATCATAAGACCTATTTAGGTTTATCATAAAATAACATTTGATTAGAGGCCTTACAAACCTTTCCTTTGCCATTATGTCATAAGAGATCCCTTAGTGTAGCTTTATCAGATCCATTATTGTTCATGATCCTAATGTAAATGTATTTCCAAGTAGACATGTTAGTTTATTGCCTTATTTTATCTTGAATATTATTGAGTAGTATATGTTATAGATCTATCTAGTTTCACTTGCATACACTTTCCACATATTACACCCTTATACACACACAAGCCAACATATTAGGAGATTAATACATTAGTCTAAGGCTCTCCTCATATTAGTTGATATGTAGGCATCACCCATTGTGTGTGTGTGTATGTATATATGTATGTATGATATGTGTGTTTGTGTGTGCGCGCGCATATGTATATATATTATAGATTTTGTTATCTCATGTTTGAATAATATGGTTGAGAATTAATTGATGTCTTTTGTAGGAGTTAATTTTCATTTTATCCATGTGAATCAAGTAAATATTCCAAGGTCGCTATGAAGATGAAGAACTAGGATTTTGTAATTTCATGAGGAGCAACAGTCCATGACCCAGATCTAAATGCACTAGAGTGAAGGAAAAGACAAACCCAAAACCATTTAGATGGTTTCATCATTTTATAGTAGGTATTATATATAGGATACATACATCCATTTCAAACTGTAGCATGATGTTAACATCTAAGGATGATATTAGTGTTCACAGCTCTAGAGGTACTCAATCTAGAATTTGGTGACTATTATAGAATCCTCTTCCAATCTGATTCCTACCTTTTCTATATCCATAACTATACTAGAATTAAAACTATATAAATACATTATTTCTTTATCATTTTCATATTTATCATAGTTATAATTTATATTTATAGCTATCCTAGTTTAATAAATTCATCATATGTTGTATCTGAATTTATCATTTAGTTGGCTTGTTGTAGATATGATTATCACCCATGTGCATTGTCATTTGTATATTATTAACCCTATCTACTCAAGTAGGATCCACATCTAAATTAAGGTTAAACATTTTGTGAACCTAGACTTTAAACATCAAACCCTAGGTGGTTTAGGGTTTTGTGTTAACTATTTTCCCTTATTGATGTACTTTCTTGTAAATTCTAATTTTTTTTTAATCAATGGATAATTTTAATCCAAAAACCCAATTTCAAATGGAAGACAAATAAGCATTAAAATCTCATGTCAATAATATAAAGAGCTTAATGTATGCATTTTTATATGTTACAAGAGATGAAATAAGTAATCATGATAAATCTAAGGCTTTTTCACCTAATAATGGTGAGTCCTTAGAATTTATTGCAAATAATTCCATACCAATCAATATACCTACATATATTGGATGCATATATTATGTCTTCTAACCTTTATTTTCTAAAAATGCTATTGTTACATCTACCATGGAATTACCAACAACTTCAATTCAAACACTTGTTTCTATGCATATTCAAACCATGTTTACATCCCCTTTAATGACTACTTAGATTTATAATATAAATCTCAATGGATCTATAATTCAAACAATCCTTCAAGTTATAAATACCTTGGAGGACAAGGTTAAAAACATTGAACAAAATGCTTTAAATTTTCCTCGTGCTATTAATTCATAAGTTGTGTTACATAATATGCTTACACCCAAGATATCTTTGCACCCTTTACTAAATAGTTTTATTTCACCTAATTTCACATTTTATGATGGAAAGGATGATCTTTAAAAACATCTTTGATCCTTTTATGCATCATACCTTGACTATGCCTCCAATGATAAAAGTTTGACCAAACTATTCCCAAGAATTCTCAAGGACTATCCTTTGAGGTGGTTCTATTATTTACCTCTCTAAAAACATTCAATTATATTGTAGATCAATTTTTGACACACTTTTCCATTAATATTTCTTAAATGGTTTCCTATGCTCAATATATCAAAATAAAACAAGTAATAAATGGACCTATCAATAAATATGTCTTGAGATACAAGATAATATTGGCTAAAATGGCTAATCCTATGGTAGATAAAGAGTTTAAAGATATATTCAAGAAAATTTTACTTTCTCTTTTACATAATTCCATTATTTTTAAGAATTTCAAATATTTTGTTGAAATATTCCATGTTGTTCAAGATCATGAAATGAAACTTATTTCATTGAAAAAACTTAAGTATGTAGCAAAAACACTGACTACATCTACATCAAATGCCAAATTTAAAATCAAATCAAGATAAAATTTAAAACCTCATAAGCTTAAAAAGGAAATAAATACCATGATTAGTTCACTTTCATAATAGCCTAATCATCTTGTCTTAAATAATACACCAAGGAGATAATGTACATGCTTACCTGAGTCTCCTAATTCATTAATCTCATATCTAGTAGAGTGTCATTATATATCTCTCCCTCATCATATAGAATCTGATATTAATATACCTATATGCAAAGGGTATGATGGGAATGTTTATTGTGATTATCATTAGGGACCAAGTAATTCTATGAATAGATACTTTACCTTGAAGAATAAGATTTGATATATCCCAAATTTGCACCCTAGAGAAGTCAACCAGAACTTCTCAAATTTGGGATAACATGGAACTATCTCTAAGTATAGTTATATTTCTAAAAGAGATACATCTCTATATTATGGGCTAGTTTTCTTGATCTAACCGTTTAGGTTCTCAACTACATAAGTCTAATCAATTATTAGGGATTAAAAGGGAAGAAGGAAATTGAAAGTAACCTACACTAATGGAGGTGATACACCAAGGATATCTCAACAAACATAATTTAATTTTCATTAATAATATAGATTACTAAAATTGATCTCAACTCAAGGTTATTCTACTAAAAGTGTCCCTACATGAAGGTAGATTGTTATGCATTTCCAAAGGTGGATGAATAGGAGGTCTAGTCTTAGACACTAATAATATTATTCACTCTTAAAATACACCTAACAAACACTTATGCTTAATGAGACCTATTAAAATAAATATTAATTACATAATGCATATAAGAACACAATGGAAACAAGGAGAAACATCATCACTTGTCATCCAAATAGACTAGTTGACATACATTGGTAAGAAATTTTAGAGACTCAACTAGTTTTAGAAATTTATTCAAAGTCAAAACAAGATGTCAAATTAGTAGGGATTTTCCATACCAATTATAGATAGTTTACAATGCCAAAATGGATTCAATATATAGAACAATAGGAGAATAGTGAGAAATAATGATGTTGAAGACTCACAATACCAAGTGTCAAGTCTTGAAGACCAGTTACAATGCAAGAGAGAGAGAGAGAGAGAAAGTTATAAAATAGATCATGAAGTTATCTTGAATAAGTGTCAATGTAATATATGGCATCCTCCTAAAGTTGGCATAAGGATACTTCATTATCCTCTTGAAATTGCTCTTTTTAATGAAGAGTCCACTAACTATATAGAACTACCTTGGAAGTCATTGACATGTGTGAACTAACCTAAGAAGGTGGAAACATGATTAGTAAAAGTCATTATGCACCCCTCCAAATAATGATATTCTCTTTGCAACTTGTTACTTACTTCCCTATAGTAACTCACTAGCCCTATAGGCTTGAACTCTCATACTTTTCATTGGGGTGACTTTCACATATTCAATAAATTTCATTGAAGGTATGTGAGACACACCTTCATAACTTATTTATCTTCTGGTCTATCATATATACTTCAAGGAAACTCAAAACCATACTTTTCATACTCAACTTGGTAGTCACCTTGCTTCTCACTATTCTATTCAAGACTGCTTGTAATAGTCAACTTAACATAGGATTATCCATACATTACTAAGTTGAGAATTGGGTTTTACGATTTAAAACACATCTCCACACACCTTTCACCATGGATTTCACTCATCTATTCCCTTCTACACTTTAAATCACTTCAAATCATATAGAAAATATAGAATTTGACTCATTTGTACAAGTGATGGTTAAAAATAAATTGAATGGTAGGGAGAATAAGAGATATCCAAATACTTCCAAATCACTTTATATGATAATTCACCCCTTATAGATGCAATTATCTTCATATTTTCCTCATTGGGCTCTTATGAGGGTTTTAGGTAGTTTAGGTTCTTAGCAATGGTTCATAAATGTTAGGAACTTAACCTTAAAATCAATGCCACTATTTTAAATTAAGTGACCTACCTTAACTATTTTTAAGTTATTAATAGCCCATGAATCTCATCCATATAAATGGAAATGAAATAAGTTGTCTATAGGGTAGTTATTATGCATTCTAGACATCCCTGAGATAAAATGAGGCCAAAAATGGTTAGTCTGAGTTGTTCTTTACAAAATGATGTGTATCATAAAAAATTCACTCTCTCATGAAATTTATCAAATTTATTTTGAATATCACATCATCATAGGAGTGACATTAGAAGCCTAAGGTTCATGCCTAGTTTTAGGACTCATAGGCATAGATTTGGTTTTCTAAGCATGTGGTCATTTATGAGTGGTTAAAGTGATTTTAGGACCTCCCCAATACTTATTAAACTCCAATTCAACCCTAAACATCATACCATAGTTCCTTGAGACTCTACCCCTCATCTATTTATCATCAATGCACTAGATCTGTAAGTTGCATTGATTGTGGCATGTCTCAGGTCTAAGACAAAATAGTGAGTACTCCCATATCAGTTTGACCTAAATTAGATCCATATTCAACTCATGATATCACTTTATATCAAATTTAAAACCTTGAACATACTTCTATATCCCTCAACACCTCAAATTATCAAGACTATTTATAAGCATGTGACTATGTACAGGGTTTAGATTGACCAAGTATGAGGTTTTGAAACCCAACTTGGACCAATATTTAATCTATTTTATTTGCCTTATATAATCACATGGAATTGTTATATTATCACTCTAAGAGTTATTTATATCTATTCACCTCCATCTTATACCTCTACCTATCTTTCAAACTTACATCCCTCATTAACTTAAGCTAATATGTCTCTTGAGTCAAATTATAGGTGCTTATTACGTAAATCAAGGGATTATCATAGGTTATGATACATGTTTGAGTATTTTAATTCACACTTTTAGTTCCTCTTGAGGTTGTTAGGGCCATATCACACCTTAATGGATTCATTTCTATCTTAAGACCATGTAATCATCCCTATATCATCAATGTACCATGGGTGTTACTTAAAATATTTCAAATTAACTTTGGCCTAATGGCACTATATTTATCTAAGAACTTCCATTATAAATTTGACTAAATTGAAACCCCATTCAACCATCATTCTCTCTTGACCTAACAACCTCCTCTTATGTTAAGATGTTACCTCTAGGCCTAGGCTACAAGAATGAATCCATTAGGCTTACCTAGACATCATAGACTTTCACCATGAGATGACAATATGTGGAGAAAAAACCCTTTTTGGAGAAACTAAGGTAAATATTCCCACTCTATAACTTTCCTCAACTCTAATAAAATTGAGGTGGCTATATTATTTGATATTTAGCCCATATTAGACTATCACCCTTAAAGTATTCTCAATACAAACCTTCAATGGAGAATACAACCAACCATGATCTCAGGGGTTGAAAACAAGTGTATTACTTTGACTTGAATCCACTCATAGAAGGATAAACTCTACAACTATCAAACATTGTTCTGAAGACCATCGATATTCACTTCTAGCACAAGGAGATGCTTTTGCTTATCTTCCATGGTCACACATGCCAAACTAGATTGAATCCAACATGAAATGGGTGTATATGTTCTAAAAATATACATACATTACTTTTTTCATACAAACCAATCTTTAAATTCAAACCAAACAAAAAAACTAAGCTATTAGAATTGTATAGGTAGTTTGGAGGTGCCAATAATTTTAATTATTGTTTATACAAAACAAACTAACAATCCTAAAACTATGACCATGAAATGGAAGCTCATAATGACCTATAACATCCTCCAAGTGCACTCACTCTAACTCCCCTTCTCCAGTATATACCAAATGAAAATTGTTGACCCTTTCTAAGTTGTCTAAGAGAGAGATAAGAGAGTTGAAATTTTTTTCATCAATTTTGGATTTGTTAAAACCACCTAAGATTTAAAATTACCTATGGATATTCCATGACACCTTATTAAATCACTCACACCTATAAATTATTCACCCCAATCCATATAAATGCCTAAATTTGTGGGTGATCTTATTTTTTTTACATTAAATTTGAAATATTTTAGTTTCAAAGCCTTATTTGACCCTTATCTGACATGAAATATGTTAGCCTACATCTTGAAATTTATCCTTTTTATGATATTCATGTATAATTCCTTAAAATGACCAAAAAAGAGGTATAAAATAACATTAAGAAAATGGACAAATATGATAAAGGCTAAAACATGTTCTATGACCCTCAAGGTGTGACTTGACCTCATTTAGGACCATGGTTACCACTTCAAAACCTATAGGACCTTATGTAAAGTTTGAACGTGTAAGGGGTTGACCCAACTTGACATAGGGTAAAATTGGGGTCAACATATTGGTGATTTCTAGGGGTAGCATGCTTGCTATGCTAAGGACTAGTTACCTTCTCCTACCATTGGGAAATGGAGTCACTCATATGTTGTAATTGACATTGATATGCCTCTAAAAATACTTTAAAATCATGTAAAACATAACAAGACACACACTTATGATATTAAATCACTTAGGGAAAACACACAAATAAATCATACCAAACAATGTGCCATGAACTTATGGAAAACACACACCTAACCTAATGTATACAAGACCTCAAAACACTTGAGGCGAAGGAAAAATTTTCATTACTTCAACTAGGGTCAAAGACAATGCTTCTAGAATAATTTTTTCTCCTTGAAAACAAACCATAATAGAATGGATGTTTGTCAATGAAAACTAGCTTATCGATGTAATCAAATGGATTAACATTTTTGGAGATTATGCTAATTACAAGTTTATCACTTTGGACTCTCATGAACATTCCATCTAGATTACCTATAATTTTTTTAAATTTGTAACATGTTTGACCTTTATCATGTTCACTTGGCATTCCCTAATATGATCATTGGGAGTCATGAAACCTTTATATACTTCAAATGTATTTGAATCATGATGTGTTTATTGTTGAGAGTCATCAAGGCTATCTTCTAGTTTACTAAACACTTCATGGTCTATCAAAGTTTTTTCCTTCTTGGTAGAGGGCCCATGCTCTTCTTTGGGATCATTAGGGACATGATTGACCTCATCATTAGGTCTATATTCCTTTTGAATATTTTTAGACCTATTTATCTCTTTAAACCTTTGCACTATGGCATTGAATTATTGCCACATGTCATATCCCTTTTCTTGAGGTTCATGCTCATGAATATTCTCTTCTTTGGCAAGTAAAACTAAATGATCACTAGGACTATCATGCTTTGTTACAAATGGAATATTAACATCATCATCCATGTGTAAAAGGTAATTACCCCATGTAACCTATATTAGAGTGTCATCAAAATTTTCCTCAAGAGATCCATCACATTCTTCATGGAGGATGTATGCACTAAGACCTGTATCTTCAATATGCTCATATGGATCAAATCCATACTGCTAAACTCTCCATTCATCAAGGTATAAATTAGCTATGTTGTCAAGTGGTGTTAGAGATTCTTGATCTTTAGGATGATCTTCTTCATCACTGATATTATAATTCATGTTTGATGTATAATGCACATATGGTTCTACATGAAAATTAGATATAGGTTCAAATTTTATTGATAATTTAGTACCATAACTAGTCCTAAATGCCATATAGGACCAGTTTGAAGTCAAGTATCCTCCAATATTATCATTAAAACATATTGACAAGTAAAGGGCAAAGTGAGGTGAAACATCTAAAACCAAAATGTCTTGAGGAATAGTGAAAGTAGGACAAGCATGAAGAACAAGTTGAAAACCTTTGATTATTTTAATTGTCTTGGTAGCTGATCCGTCCATTTGTAACATTCCCTTGAAATGATACTCATACTTCAATTTTAAATTATTGTATGCTTTCCTAGGCATGACTAAATTACTTGTTCCACTATCAATCAAATAATTATGAATAAAATCATATCCAATGATGGTAGAGAGATAAAATGGAGTTTTTGTATTTGCTTTTTTAACTTGGTTTGGTTGTCACTCACTATGCTTCAATGTGTTTATCAAGGCTACCTCTTTACCATTATGTTGTGTGGTTTTCATGTTAAGTTTGGGACAACTCTTTTTGGAGTATCTTTGTTTATCTAGGTATTTCTAGTGTATCCCACATTGATACACTTACATGAGCCTTCTTCATCTACTCTAAAATGTTAGTGAAAGAGCCACTAACCTTAACATGTCCACCAATGGGAATAATGTTTCACATAACTTGAGAATTTTGAGGTGTGAAAGAACTCATAGCATTATAAATTCTTAGTTATATTTGTGCATTTAGAATTGCATTAAACATACATGGCCTTTGGAGTGTTTGAAAGTTAACTAATGGGCCATTACTAGCTCCTTGAATCAATTCAATGCCTTTCTCTTTGACCTTAAGTTTGCATCTATAAGACTTGAGTCTTTGCATAATTTCCCTTGGTAATTCATAACACATGATTAATATTTCTACCAATTTACTAAAGTATACCCCACTTGAGGAATCTATTGTTCTCTCCTCCATTAGGTATCACAGCTTGAGTCATGGCTGGCATTATTCCCAAATTTTCCATAAAAGCTTGATTAAAGGACTCATTGGCATAGGTAGATGGATCATGAGGTTGATCCCATAGAGGATGACCATTATGGTCTTGAGAAAGGTTGTTTTGAGTAGGCACTAATTCTTTTGAGTTGGAGGGAGCATTGGGATTATAACCATTATATGTTGTTACATGAACTAGCTGCCCTTAATCTTGAAGATGACCTTGAAAGGGTGGTTTATTACCTTGATAGTTTGGATAGGGATGATTATGTTGATAGTGTATTTGGAAATGTATCCCTTATTAATGTTTTATGATCCTTTTTATACTTAAAATATATTTCTCAATATCCTTCACTCTCTCTATCTCATTAGATTTACTTGGTTGGCTAGGGTCATCTAAGTTATGTTTGGGTATAGGTATGGGAGCAATAATAGGTGTATGGGTTTATAAATCATGGATTAGAGGCATAGTGGGTCTTGGATAAATATTCCCATATTGAATCAAACATTTTTTATCTTTAATTTCCACTTCATAGGCATTAGTCAATGTGTTCCTTCCCATAGATTATACCATCATAGAAATATCAATATCTAAAGCCTTAAAAAAATAAAGGAAAGCATGATGTGTAGTAGGCCTTAACAATATTGGGATTATATCCCATATATTTTGAAACTTTGTGTTGAATTCTTGAATATATTCTTAAGGTTCTCTCTTTATGTTGGTCAGCTGCTCAGTCAATGACAAGTTGTCACGCTCGTCCTCAAACCTTCTCCTCAAAGCATCTCCCAATTCATCCCATGTGGTGATAGATTCAGAGACCAAATTACCATACCAATTAATATCATTACCCTTGAAATAAACATCCAACAACCTAATTTCTATATTCTTCTCAATGATATTATGTATATTATAGAAGTTGGTAATATTCCTAATGTGCTTAATATGAATAATGGTAGTCTCACTTGTGTATGAAGGAACACTTTTAGAGGTTGATATGGGAATGTCATCATAATGGGAAAGTCTTAGAGGACTATATCCATTGAAAGAAACAAAATTTATGTTCCTTTCCATGATATCTTTAGTATTTTTCAAGATTGGCCCAATAAAAAACTTTATTATAGGTCTTTGATCAAGGTAGGATCTCTTTGGGTAAGGATGAGTGTTTTCAAATCTATATGCTTTGATTGGATAATAAGGAAGCTCTTAGAAATAAAAAATAATTCCTTTACTCTAAGATATTATGTTTATCATAGGTATGAAATAATGCACTATTTTTCCACTAGGATTTAATTATTGGACTTACTAGATACTACAGGAAGTAGACTATTATAGCCTCTTTATTGTTAAGACCAATATCCACTTTGAACAACCTTCTTCAACCACAGGTTCCACTAGGTATGATAAAAATTTTATAACCCAAATTTTCACCCTAGATAATTCAAAAAAACCTTCTCAAATTTGGGATAACATGGAACTATCTCTAAGTATAGGCAGATTGTTACAAGAGATAGATCTCTAGATTATGGGCTAGCTCCCTTGACCTAACTACTTAGGCTCTCAACTAAACTAGTCTAATAACTTATTGGAGGTGAAAATGGAATAATAATGATTAAATTAACCTATACTAATGGATGTGATAATCCAAATATGTCTCCATAAACATACTTGAATTTTCACTAAGAAGGCAAATTACTAAAACTGATCTCAACTCAAGGTTCTTTTAGCAAAAGTGTTTCTACATGAAGGTAGATTGTTATGCATTTCCAAAGGTGTATGAATAGGAGGCCTAGTATTATACAATACTAATATTATTCACACTTAAAATACACCTAAAAAACACTTACACTTTATGAGACCTATTAAGAGAAATATTACTTACACAATGCATATAAGAGCAGAATGGAAGCAAGGAGAAACAATCATCACTTGTCACACAAATTATAATGTCCCCTTCTTCCCAAATATGACATATAAATAAGACCATTAGCCTATTATATTCCCACAAGCTATTTTAGGTGTTATATGGGAATTTTAATGTGGGTCACTATTCACTAGGTACTATTCATAGGTAATATTCACTTACACTATTCATGTGTCACTATTCATGGTGACATTGTAGGTGATGTGAAAAGTGATGCAACTGATGATGTAGGATATGAGGTGGCTTGTGGATGATGTGTAATATCCATGGGGGAGCTCACATGTGCTAAATTTTATGTGAGATAAAGTGGGATGAATTTCTAAGAAGGAATATTGAATTAACAAGTGAAGTACTTTGAAATGAGTCACATGTGTGAGCTATGGGATGCATTTTTGGGTGGCTCTATGGTTTTATTATCTACCACTTGGTCCAAATTGATTTTAGACTTATCTTGTAAACTCATGTGCACATGGGGAATAATAAAAGAGGTTTACTATTCTATATTTGCTCTCACATGTGTGAGTGAGGTGACCCTTTGGAAGCACATGGAGGTGGGAGATAAAAATTAAAAAAAGGTGATCATGTGATCCACTTTTGACCATTCTCACATGGTGACAAGCTTGTATTTATAGCTAAATAGTGCACCCACTCAATGATTTTGAATTAATGTTCTTCTACTCTAAGTTTCCTCTCCTTCTCTCTTTCCCTCTCATTTTCTATATATGGAGAGCATTCTCATTTTTAATGGATATCTTTGAAATCATATTAACCCCCCTATTTTTAGATATTGAAACTATGTTCATATCCCCCTCTTGGATTAATTCCATGGAGTATTAGAATTTATTTTGGTGGAGAGATATCCTCCCTAGCTGGTGTTGGTGATTCCATTCAGGGATTACATGTGGGCTTCATTTAGAGTTACTAGTCCTTGGTGGCGAAAGATTCCTTCTTAGCTAAATTAGTTACAAAATCATATTTGGAGTGGTGAGTGTATAGATTTACAAGTGTGTTTTATCTAATAATATAAGAGTGGTGTTATATTTTAGAGTAATATCTAAGTATGTGTGTGTATTTCATATTCCATATATTTTCATAAGTTTCAAATATATCAGCTAGTATGTCCTTCCATGTACATTTTAGTGAGTCTATTTTCACAACTATGAGTTTATAATTAATGTAAGAGTGTATGTGATTTTATTTTTTAGACTTTATTCCTTAGCATAAGTGTTAAGTGTTGATATTTTATAGTTTTATGTGTTTGTAGTAAATATCCTTATCTAGGATATTTTAGTGGTATCAAAGTTATGTATCCTGTCAGCCTATGCATGTTGTTGTGTATATTTGTTTTTTGATACAAGAACATGGAGTGGAGACAACTTCCCAAGTTTTTTCTCAAAAAGGATGTTTTTAGGCAAAGATAAACTAACTTCATTTTGTAAATACTCAATGAACATCTCTATCAAAAATAATAAATCATCAATAGGCTTCATCAACGTATGTCAACAGAAAATTTACAGGTAAGTAAAAATTTATCCACCATCTAAGAGGTAGTTTTAAATGATGTGATTGTTTAAGGAGCACCCAATAATCTTCCAATCATTGAGAAAATTGATGAAGAATCCAACATCCAAGAAAAAGATATATTTCCACCAAAATTTGATGAAGACAATGGAGAAGTGGATGATGGGAAGTTATAAATGATGGAAGATTTATTTAGTCCATCTAAAGAACATCATGAGATTTCTCATAATTTGTTAATAAATTAAGATAGAATAGAAGTATATTTACCAACATTAGATGTGGAGGTTTTGCATGCAAGTTCATATAAGGAGATTGATATGATAACAATGATGGAGTTAGTTGAGGATGATATCCCAACCTTGGGTGAGTGTCTTCCAATGTATATGGAAGAAGGTGATAGCACATGGGAACAAGTTTGTTCTCAAGGTAAATAGAATTATCATGATTTAAAAATTGGTTATGTTCTTCTAGGTGATTTTATCAACTCTATAAGGTCTTCAGTTGATGCCAATATGAATATTAGAGTGGTGCAGTGAAAGCAAAAGTGGATCAAAGAAGAGTTGACAAAAAGGCCAACACTGGCTAGTATAAACATGAGCCTTATTTTTCAATAGGAAAAACCTTTTATAAGATTCACATTTACATAGGTATCATTCTAACTAGTTTGGAATCTAGGCATTGGATTCCTAAAGTTAATCTAGTTGTTTGCGGACAAGTAATCTTTTGAAAGGGAGGATTTGTAATGTCCCCTTTTTCCCAAATGTGACATACATAGAAGACCAGTAGCCTATTTTATTCCCATAGGCTATTTTGGGTGTTATATGGGAATTTTAGTGAGGGTCACTATTCACAAGGTACTAATTGAAGGTAATATTCACTAAAACTATTCACATGTCACTATTCATGGCAACATGGTAGGTGATGTGTAAAGCAATGTAGTTGATGATACAACATATAATGTGGATTTTGGATGATGTGGCATAGCTTACGGCCCCATGGGGGAGTTCACATGTGATAAATTTGATGTGAGAGAAAGTGGGATGAATTTTTAAGAGGATATCTTGAATTGGCATGTGAAAGAATTTGAAATAAGTCACATATGTGATCTATGGGATGAATTTTTGAGTGGATCTATAGTTTTCTTGTCTACCACTTGGTAAAAAGTGATTGAAGACTTGTATTGAAATCTCATGCACATATGGGGGAGAAGATAAGAGGTTTAATATTCTATATTTTCTCTCACATGTGTGAGGGGACCCTTTGGAAGCACATGTAAGGTGGGAGACAAAGACAAAAGAAAAGGTGATCATGTGATCCACTTTTGACCATTCTCACATGGTGATATATTTTCGCTATAGCTCAATAGTGAACACACTCAATTAGATTGAATTTATTTTCTTCTACTCCAAGTTTCCTATCCTTATCTCTTTCCCTCTCCCCTTTCATTTTCTATATATGGAGAGCCTTCTCATTTATAACAGATAACTTTGGAATCATATAAACCCCCTATTTTAGATATTTAACTTCTATACATATCCCCCTCTCTTGAATTAATTACATGGAGTATTAAAATTGGTTTTGGTAGTGAGATATCCTCCCTATATGGTGTTAGTGATTTCATTTAAGGACTGTAGGTGGGCTTCATTAAGAGTTACCAGTCTTTAGTGGTGAAAGATTCATCCCTAGCTAGATTAGTTGTAGAATTAGATTTAGAGTAGTTATTGTGTAGCTTTGTAAGTGTGTTTCAATCAATAATATAAGAGTGGTGTTTTATTTTAGAGTAATATATAAGTACGTGTGTGTATTTCATATTCCATGTATTTCCATAAGTTTTAAATACATCAGTTGGTATGTCCTTCTATGTACATTTGAGTGAGTCTATTTCCATAAGTATGAGTCTAGAATTAATGCAAGAGTGTATATGAGTTTATTTTCAGATTTGAGTCCTTAGCATAAGTTTTAAGTGCTAAGATTATTATAGTTTTCTATGTTTTTATTAAATATCCTTATCTAGAATATTTCACAAATAAACTACTTGACATACTTAGGCAAGAAATTTCAAACACTAAACTAGCTAAAAAACATTATTCAAAGGTAAAATAGGATCTCAAACTAGCAAGGCTTTTCCATACCAATTTTGGATAGTTTATAATGCCAAAATGGCTTTAATATATAGATTAATGGGAGAAGAGAAAGAAAGAGTGACGTTGAAGAGTCATAATTCCAAGTGTCAAGTATTGAAGACTAGTTACAATGCAAGAGAGAGAGAGAGAGAGAGTTAAAAAAAGATCATGAAGTTCTGTTGAACAAGTGTCAATCTAAAATATGACATCCTCCTAAAGTTGGCATATGGATACTTCATTATCCTCTTGAAACTGATCTTCTTGTTGAGGAGTCCACTAACTATCTATAACTTCCTTGGAATTCATTGACACATGTGCAATAAATTGAGAATGTGGAAACATGATTGGTGAATGTCATTATGCACCCCTCCAACTGATGATCTTCTCTTTTCCACTTTTTACTTACTTCCTTGCAGTAACTCACAAGACTTTTAGGCCTAAAATCTCACACTTATCACTAGGGTTACTTTCACATATTCAAGAAAGTTAGTTGTAGATATGTGAAACACACCATAACTTCTTTGTCTTTTGGTCTATCATATAGACTTCAAGGAAACTCAAAACCATACTTCTCATATTCAACATGGAAATCATCTTACTTCTCATTGTTCTATCCAAGACTACCTACAATAGTTAACTTAGTAAAGGAGTATCCATACATGACTAAGGTGAGAATTAGGTATGAGGATTTAGAAAACATCTCCATACACCTTATACCATATATATCACTCATTTATTCCCATTTACACCTTCAAATCACCTCAAATGTTGCATAAAGCATAGAATTTGACTCATCTGTATAAGTGATGGTACAAAATAATTGAATTCTAGGGAGATTAAGATAGTGCCAAGTATCTCCAAATCACTTTCCAAACCAATTTAACCCTTCTGTATTCATTGCTCTTAATATTTTCCTCATTTGGCTCGTACAAGGGTTTTAGGTAGTTTAGGTTCTTAGCAATGGTTCATAAAGGTTAGGCCCCTAACCTTTTAATCAATTCCACTATTTTTAATTAAATTACCTCCATCAACTATACCTAAGTTTTCAATACCCCATTCATCTTGTTAGTATAGATGGGAGTGAATAAGTTATCTCTTGGGTAGTTGTTGTGCTTAATTGGTGGCTATACGAAGTCCGTATAGGTCCGTACAAATCCACGCAGACACTGACCTCGACAGACAAAGATCCCCAATGACCGACATCAGTCGACTGAAGACCGACGTCGGTAGAGAAGGACCTACAGTGACCGACGTCGGCAGAATATCGACCAATGCCGGTGACTGTGTGTTCGACACAGCAAGCTGAGACAGAATTTTCTAGATTCAGGCTCAATTTCTAGATTTTCAAAAGCCCAAGGTTTTAAGATAGAATATTTCACATTATTTTATTTGTATGATAGAGACTCAATTGTGTAATTGTCTAGAAGAACAAGTGATAAGATCTTTGATTTGCTATTGAGAGATTATATTGTGATTTATTTATTCATATTTGAAATTATTTTGGTAAAAAGTGTATCTTTGTTCAAAACTATTATATTTCTATATTCCCTGTTTGAAGGGGATATTACAATGGTATCAGAGCTAAATCTTACCATCCTGAGGGTGTGACAATCTTATGCAACCACAAGAGTTGGGACCACACAGGTATAACACATGCAGTAGAGCCTTGCTTGAAGGTACCCAGTTGTTAAAATAGCAGTGGATTATCATGAGTGACAGACGTGAGGGTAGCCCACCCAGGGGCCACAGGTATGATGCTAATCAAGACACCAAAGAATTTCACCATGCTATGATGACAAGCCAACAGCAGATGAATCAGACACTACAGGCACTTACAACTATGATAAGGGGGATGAACGCACTTGATAGATAGAATGGGGAACAAAGAGATGATAGGAGTGATACAGTTAATTAGAGACCACAGCAGACCCACTCCAGAATAGTGGATAGACCTACATGTCCTACATTTGTTTAAGAGGAACCAGAAGCACTAGCAGAGGAGGAGGTAGGAAATTCCCCATTTGCAGATGTTTACATGGCTGCAAATGATGAGTGGGACTTATTACCTCCTCATGTTCAAGAGAGGACATCCTTTGATCATTTTGTTCAGCTGAGGAGAGAGCACTACAGATTAGTTAGACAGGACAGGAGGCCTAGAGTTCAATTCAGTGGGTTAAAGAAGGCTACTGGCAAGCTTTCTTTGACCACTTTTGACAGTAGCGGCAAGATGATAGCTCAAGCTTGGGTTCATAAGCTTGACACCTTTTTGGAATTGAGACCAATGTCAAAGATAGAGGCCATCAAATACGCCACTTTGCACTTGGATGGAGTAGCACATGATTGGTGGTACCATGGTATGGTAACACTTCAGCATAACCAGGTGACAGAGTACCAAGACTTTGTGGATAGATTGGTTGAGCAGTTTGATAGGAAAGATCCCAAGGTTTACTTTTGAGATCTAGCATAGTTGAGACAAACAGGTAACTTAGAGTCCTTCATTGGTGAGTTTCAGAGATTGGTAGTCATGGTGCCCAATATTTCCAAGCATAGATTGGTAGTTCTCTTCATGGAGGGATTGACAAAACCATTGAGAGGTTAGATCAAAGCCTTTGATCCTCCTTCATTATAGGTAGCTATGAAGAAGGTGCATAGTATGGAGATGGCAGCCCCATCCCATAAATTTAACTCCAAAGGTACTTCTTCATCTAGAGACCATAAGTGCTCCAATGTAGATACAGAGAGACCAGATTTCAACATAGATAAATCAGGTGTAAAGAATGATTCAAAGGCCAATCCAGTAGCACCACCTTTGGATCATGAGGCACTTAACGATCTACGTAGGAAGAAGCTTTGCTTCTACTGCAAAGGTCCATATGATATCCATCACGATTGTCCTTTGAGGCCTAAGGGCAAGGCGAATCGTGTGATGTGGGCATATTATGAGGATTCAGATTCAGAGGATTCTGAATATCAGAATAGTTCTGAGGGGATAGAGGTAGAGGCTTCAGAGCCTAAGGCAGAGGTAGAGTTAGAGCTTCACATGCAGGAGGCACGCCTATCTAGCATTCAGTCGGATGAGTCATTCAGACTCTGTGGAGTTTTGGCAGGGCAGAAGGTCATCACCCTTCTTGATACAGGAGCCACCCATAATTTCATAGATGCTAGATTTGTGGAGAAGCATGGAATCACTACCAAAGATTTTGAGGGCATCAGAGTTAAGGTAGCTGATGGTCACACTCTTAGGTGTGAGCGTATGATTAGAGATCTCCCATTGCGCTTGAACAACTATGAGTTCAAGGCTGATTATTATGTGGTGAACATGGGGCATATAGACTTAGTCTTGGGTATGAAGTGGCTTCATTCATTTGAGGAAGTTACTCTTCATCTCAAGGACATGGAGGTACTCTCTGATGTTGATGGGAAGACACATATTCTTAAGGCAATACGGGGCAGCAGCTTCAAACATATGTTTTTTCATCGGATGGAGATGCCTACACCACCTGACATGATAGAGTGTGATGACGAGTGAACATTGGCACCAACACAAGAGAGTTATGAGGACGAGCTTGGTCTTGAGATGAGGTCAGTTCAGGAGTTATCACATGTGGTAGGGACTCAACTTTCTGTTATAGTCAGGTCACAGGTTGATGATGATATGACTATTTCTAGCCTTCACAATCCAGATTTAGATATTATTCAGGTAAGGAGTTTACTTGAGTTGCTTGCTGATTTTCATTTATGGATTGGATGTTGGAGTGCTTATCTTAGTACTAGGGATGGACATGGCATGGAGTTTGCATTGATTGATAGTAGGGCAGATCATGACTACATTTGGGATCCAGGTGGATTGATGGGTGTATCATTTAGTGATTGCTTGAGGGCAAGCAATTTTAGGAGGGGCAGATTGTCATGTCCCCTTTTCATTTGACATGTTCTGAGTTCATGGTTAGCCTATTATGCAACCCTCATAGACTGATAGGATGGTTAGAGGGTCTTGATGGAGATTGGCATCGCTTTGTTTAGTAGAATTTTTTGAGTTGGCTTTCATTTGGGCTCGATTGGACATGTATTGAGGGAGATATTAATATTTGATTGATTTAATCAAATATTAATTATTTGGTCTAATTTTAATTTAGAAACCCTAATTCTAATTTAATAAAAACCCTAATTAGGGCAAGCATATCTTTTGAGGGTATAAGGGTTTCTCATGGAGGCCATTATTGATTAGCCATTGATTATTGATTATTGATTTTGAAGAATTCTTTTGTGAAGACTGAGCCAAGGGTTCCAGGATTCCATTGCAGTGGAGAATGTCAACTCTTCATTGTGTGCAATTTAGAGGCTGTGAGATATCAGCTAATTTATTACCAAATTGAGAGATAGCTTCATACAAAAGTTATCACAGAGGTACAGATTTGAGAGATAACTTCACACAAAAGTTATCACAAGATTTCAGGTATTTCTTTATTTAGTTTTTGATTCAATAAATTATACAGATAGAGATCTTCTATATTAGAGACATATTTTTCAGATTAGGGGTTAAAAATAGGCAGGTTGTGCTTAATTGGTGGCCATACGAAGTTCGTATAGGTCTGTACAAATCCATGCAGACACTGACCTCAACAGACAGAGATCCCCAATGACCAACATCGGCTGACTGAAGACCGACATTGGCAGAGAAGGACCTACAGTGACCGATGTCGGTAGAATATCGACCGATGCTAGTGATTGTGTCTTCGACATAGCAAGTTGAGATAGAATTTTCTAGATTTAGGCTCAATTTATAGATTTGCAAAAGCCCAGGGTTTCAAGATAGAATATTTCATGTTATTTTATTTGTATGATAGAGACTCAATTGTGTAATCATCTAGAAGAACAAGTGATAAGATCTTTGATTTGCTATTGAGAGATTATATTGTGATTTATTTATTCATATTTGAAATTATTTTGGCAAAAAGTGTATCTTTGTTCAGAACTATTGTATTTCTATATTCCCTGTTTGAAGGGGATATTACAATTTATCATCAATTCATTAGGTTTGTAAGTTGTATTACTTATGGAGTGTATCAAGTCTGAGATAAAATAATGATTAATCCCACTATCAATATGACTTAAATGAAACCATGGAATCCTATTTAAACTCATGACAATTCCATATATCAAATTTAAAACCTTGAACATTATTCTAGATCCCTCAATACCTCAAATTCTAGAGACTAGTTATAGGCCTATGACTATGTGCAGGGTTTTGATTAATCGAGTATGATGTTTTGAAACCTATCTTGGACCAATATTTACTCTATTTTATTTTCATATAATAATCACATGGAAGTGTGATATTATCAATCTAATAGTGATTTATACATGGTCATATCCATCTTATACCTCTACCTATCTTCCAAACCTACATCCTTCATTAGCTTAGGCTAGTTAATCTCTTGAGTCAAACTGTAGGTGCGTATTAGGTAAATATAGTGATTCCTATAGTTGATGATACATGTTTGAACATTTTAATTCACACTTTTGGTTCCTCCTAAGGTCATTATGGCCATATCACTCTTGAATGGATTCATTTATATCTTGATACCATGAAATCATCCCTCTATCATCAATGCACCATAGGTGTTACTTTTAATGTTACAAGTTCATTTTGGCCAATATAATTTTAGTTATCTAAAAATTACATTATAAACTTTATTTAATTGAAACCCCATTCAACCATCATTCTCTCTTGACCTAACAAGCTCCTCTTATGTTAAGATGTTACCTTTAAGCCTAGGCTACAATAATGAAGCCATTAGGCCTACCTAGACCTCATAGAATTTCACCATGAAATTACATTATGTGGACCATAATCATTTTTTGGAGAAACTAAGGTAAATCTTCCCACTCTGCAACTTTCCTCAACTTTGAGAAAATAGAGGTGGCTATATTGTTTGATATTTATCCCATATTGGAATGTCACCCTTTAAATCTTGTCAATATAAACCTTCAATGGATAACCTAACCAATCATGATCTAAGGGGTTTAAAACATGTGTATTAATTTTAATTAAATACACTCACATAAGGATAAACTCTGTAACTATGAAACACTATTCTATAGGCCATTAGTATTCACTTTTTGCATAAGGAGATGCTTTTTATTATCTTCCATGGCTATACATGCCAAACTAGATTGAATCCAACATGAAATGGGTGGATATGCTCTAAAAATATACATACATTACTTGGTTCACATATACAAATATTCAACTTACAACCAGATAAAAAAAACCATGTTGTTGGGATTGCATAGGTAGTTTAGAGGTACCAACAATCTTAATAATTTTTCATACAGCACAGACCACCAATACTAAAACTATGACCATGAAATGGAATCTTATAATGACCTCTAACATTCTTTAAGTTCACTCACTCAAACTCTTCTTCTCGACCTTGTACCAACTTAAAATTGTTGACCCTTTTTGAGCTATCTAAGAAAGCGAGAGTTATCTAAGAAAGCAATAAGAGAGATGAAATAATTTTCATCAATTTTAGATCTATTAAAACCACATGAGCCTAAAAATAACCTATGAGTATGCCATGACACCTTCCTAAATCATTCACACCTACATATGAGTCACCCTTATTATAATCATCTACTAATGAGCCATCCAAGATTAAATACTTGAAGATTGAACACATAACTTTGTTAAAATAAATGAAATCACATGATTAGAATAGAGATAGGTTGCATTTGGATATGGAGGTGTACATAGAGTTATACTAGATCAAATCTCACATATATCATATCTATCCAAGTTTACTTATCTCACAACTAAGTATATCAACACTCCATTACACTACATAGATGCCATGAAGGCTAAGTAACTAACACTCCTATAATCTACAATTTATAATCCTCAATCCACAATGCATAATGGGTCATAAGTACCTTGGAGGATAATTCCTTATATAGGTAGAGGAGAGGCACTAATCCACATCTATTTGGTAATGAGAACATGACTCAATTGTTAAGTGAATAATAATCCCATGCGTAATATGCCAAGCCCTACATGTCAACATTAGTTTCCAAATGAATAGTGCAACCATGTTGACTAAAAATAAGCATGTGCATGTACAATTAATGACCTCATTATTATACCTAAGTGACCTAATTATTCCAAATAATCATTTTTAATATAAATGTCTAGTAAAACCATATTATTGATAAAAAGCCTACACCAATAACCCTAATCTGTACAAACACCTAAAACTGATCTTTTATAGGTGATCTTCTTTCTTTTAAGTTAAACCTACAATATTTCAATTTCAAATCCTTTTCTGACCCTTATCTGACATTAAATACATTATCCTAATTATTGACATTTTTCCTTTTGATGAGATTCACATATAATTCCTTAAAATTACTAAAAAGTTGGCATAAAAGGACATTAAGAAAATGGACAAACATGACAAAGGCTAAAACATGTTGTATTGCCCTCAAGGTGTAACTTGAACTCATTTAGGACCATGTTGACCACTTTAAAACTTATGGGACCTTATATAAAGTTTGAACATGTAGGGTGATGACCCAATTTGACCTACAGTAAAATTTAGGTCGATAAGATCCAAGACCTAACTGATGACCAAAATATTACATTTGATGATCTTCCCAAGAAATTAGGGTCACAGCCTAGTGATCACCAAAAATATAAAATGTTTAACAATGTTTTACAAGATCATTATAAGAAGGAAATAGAAATGCAAATGACATATAACACACATCCTCCTCCATCACATTATGAGCACCCATTAGATGGGATTATTGGTACCTATACATGGCATCCACCTCTTATGGTTTAAATACATTTTATTAATTTCGATGATAGTGAGGTTAAAGACGATGACTCTAATCTTCATTATTTATTCATTCAAACATTTCTATATCACCAGCCTATACATAGTGTTATGATTAATAATATTACAAGATAAAACATTTACATGATGATATTACTTATGCATTTGGGTTATACTCATGATTTTCATCCTTCTACTAGATTAGTTAGATCAATTGATGGGACCTCTTAGAAGAAGTTTGATGATATTGACCTACCTTTACAAGCTAGTCTTACACATGTGGTTACTACCTTTTTAGTTATACCTTCCATGAGAATATTTAATATATTATTGAGAAGATCATGGATCCATACACTTTGATTACTACATTCTATAGTGCATGGGTGTGTTAAATACATTCATACCAATCGGGTAATTATAGTTTTCAAAATTCCATATGAGCATCCTCTTGAATAAGAAAAAATTATACTTAGGTAGTTAATTATCAAACCTACTAAGATTAATCCACCAAAAAAGGGTAAGCAATAGGTAATCCCATTTACTAGGTATCCAATACTTGAGAGACCATTACATCAAAGAAATGTAATGGATTCCAATAAACCCTCATCTTCTATTATGCACCATATTCAGACATCTAAAACACATAAACATGTTTCTACTATTTTTATTCCAAATAAACCATAGAGTACATAGAGATGGGTTCCATGAACCCATATTCCTTTTATTTATACTTCATGACCTAGAGTCTTATTATACATACATAGATAATCATAGATACTATAGTGACAAATATTGCACCTATACATGTTCCTTGTAAGTACCACCAATTCCTTACACCAAGTTTTGAGTGGGGAGATACTTATGACCATCCTTTAGATGAGATCACAGGATGATCTTTATACTTCATAATATTCCAAAAATACCAAAAAAAAACATTCAAAATTCCAAAAACATTTTTAGTATGAAATTTATTTTATTATCTCTTTGGCATCTATGTGTTAGTTCCATATTGATGGATGACATATCAATTATTTTTACATACGCATGTGTTTCACAGTTCTATGTAAGTGTCATACATGCATACACATATACATGATCTATTCTTATTTCATATGTTAGGGATTCCCTCTACTCATGTCATGTGGACATTGGGGCCATCTGCTTATTTGATCTTGATACACACATTTTATATCATTTTATGGTCTCTTGATTATCATGTTTGAGTTTTTATATACTTACACGTGCATTTATCCATGATTATATATTATACAAGGTACTTGATATATTATGCACTTGAAATTTTTTCCTAACATATTTTATCCATGGGCTACTGTGATATGTTTATGCCAGTTACATATGTTTTTCTTTATAAAATTCCTTGAGTGTCTTACCTTATTATTGTCTTGCTTTTTAAAGCATTTGAATATGTTCTTTTGTTTATAGCCCCCATTCCTATGTGTGCTTTATTTGATATTTAGATATTGCATTACTTATTGTATATACATTTGAATATGTCTTTCCTTAGTTTTTGGATATTTGAGTAAGTCATGTCCCTTTAATAATGTGTAATTTGAGCATGCCTCTTATTTGCATTCTCCTAGGACCATTGTATGTTGACTTGATTTTGATTGCTATTGTGTGTGTGCTTGTTTTATTATTGAGATTGTCCTATTGCTATCTATACTTTTCCATGATATTTATCATGATTCTTAGGCCTTCATGTGATCACATTATTCTATGTGCTTTAATGTTGCATTTACCTAGACATGTTATTTTATATGCTACATGGTTCCATTCACATATTATTCAGTTGTATTATCCTTTCGAGGTGAGGTAACTACAATTTCCTATCTTACCTCACCTTAAGTGGGGTATAATAGTAGTTTCATGTTATAGATGTATGTTATGTACATTTATAATAATATTTAGATTAATTGGGGGTATGCTTCAGAATCATGTTCTCTACACTTATTCAGTATTCAGCACACCCAAATTTAGTGGGGACATGTTTTTGAAACATAACCTCCATATTATCACTTATATCAATTTTTATATTTCTCCATATATATTGGGGGCATGTTATGGTAACATGTTACCCACACTTTTGAAAAATTCCAAATTGTGCAAAGTACATAGTCATATGATTCAGATACACATTTGTGGTAGAATTTTATACATTGGTACTATTTTTATACATATTTTTAGCATGAGACATATCTAAGGTGTAAATTTTATGAAATGTGTGCCTATTATTGCAAAATCCAAATCAGTTTCAAATTTTAAAACTCTTCTATAGACTGTCATCACCCACCAGGTCAGACTATTACAGACTATATAAGCTAATCTACTACAGTATTTGGTTATATTTTGGTATGGTTGAGGTGATTAAATCACTTAATATTGCCAAGTTTATATGTTTGATTTTATTATATCATATAACCTCACTAAATATATGGTATGTCTTTACTTTGTTCACTTATGATCATCAGGTTATAAGTATGATTGGGTTACATGGTTAAGCTAAGCATAATTATCGAGTGGCAAGTCACCCTTTCTCCAAGGTTAGGGGCATGTTCCTTCCAATATATTTCTATCCATATTTATATATTCACTATATATACATATATATTTATCTTAATCTTAGTTTTATAGCTTTACAATGATATATGTTTTCAAATCAACTTGACAATAGGAAAGGTGGTTGCATCAATACACAGGTGTAATCATAAACCTTTTTCTTTATATTTCAATTAGTTTCAAATGATTTTAGTTTTAAATTACATAAATTGATTATATACTATAACATGCTCTTGGTTGTAGGTCAATCACCAACAAATCACTCAAGTTGGGATCATGTAAAAGCAAGGTATGTTATACACACCATGTATACATTATTCTCCTTTAAACCAAAAATTTCATTACTATATTAAAAGGGGGTAAATGTAGATAATATTTATGAATTATATAGCACTTAAATCTTGTACACTTGGCTAACTCAGATCTTGGTCGTTTCTCTTAATTTTAGACCATTCTCACTTTTAGAAGTCTTACACATACTTTATGTTTTGTCCCATAGCCTATCTCTTGGTCTAACTAGTCTTATGTTGATGAACTAGACCTTTTATCTTGCCCAAAATGCTTAAACTTATAATTTTTGAGCCTATACCTATTTTATAACTACTAGGACACAAACATGAATCCCAAACCCTTGCATCAATGCTAGTTTCCTACCCTAACACAGGTGTCTAGTACCCTAAAGTAATCTAATTTTCAAATGAAACATATCCGAATGGTTGATATATTTCCTAATAGGAGTGTATTTATTCAAATCACTCCTCATTTATTCAACAACCTAGAATTTATACCAAAGAGCATTCAAAGAGAATTCAATTGAGAAAAGTTTCCCTATTTACTCCTATTTCCATATCAATCATAGGGATTGCACATCTACAAGTATGAATTAGTCAAGGAGCATATTGGAAGCCCTATTTTCCAAGTTATAAGTTAGGTATTACTTCCACATATTTCACCTATGTTCACACAAACCAACACATTAGAGGATAACTATATCAATCTTAGGCCCTATTCACAGTAGTGGCTATGTAGGTATCACCCACTGGTAGAGGGGTCTTTGGTGTTAGTTTGACACTATGAGCCCACTAACTCATTTTTTCCAAGGTCACTATGAAGATGAAGAAATAGGGTTTTGAAATTTCATAAAGAAATATAGTCTATGACCTAGATATGAATGAATTAAAATAAAGGTGAATACAACCCTAGAAGCATCTAGGTGGTCTCATCCATTTATAGTAGGTATTCCATATAGGATACTTATGTCTAGTTTAGACAGTATCATTGACCCTAATATCTAAGGTTGATGCTAGTGTTCATAGTTCCAAAGGCTCTTAATCTAAAATTTGGTGATTATTCTAAAATCCTCTTCTAGACTACTTCCTACATATTCTAAATCTATAATTGTGTTAGCATCAAAACTAGTTAAGTACATTATTTTTTTGTCATTTTTATGTTTAGCATATTTGTACTTTTTATTTATATCCTATCTCAGTTTAATAAATTTATTATATGTTGTATCTAAATTTAGTATTTAATTGGCATATTGTAGATCTAATTATCACCCTTATGCATTGTCATTTATATATTTTTAACCCTATCTATCCAATTAGTATCCACATCCAAATTAGTCTTAAATAGTTTATATTCTATTTGTGTACTTTAGTGGGTTTCCATATAAATTGGTGGTATCACCCTATGTATTAACAGGTTTCCCCTATTGTTTAGTGGTTTCACATTGTGTGTGTTTATATTTTTTTTTGTCATTTAGTATTTTAGATACTAAATATAATTATATACAACATCTTAGTCTTTTACACTTGAAAAATACCAAAAAAATACTTTACCCTTCGGTTCTAGATCTTTTTATTGCTGAAATGCTGGTATTCTCCATCTCATTATGTTTAACTACTTATCTTATAGACCAACCATATCTTTTTGATTAACCAAATCACTATAAATTATAACAATATTAAAATATAATTTATATCCTTTATTGTTAATTAAAAATCTTCATCATTTTTTATCCTATCAAACACTACCTTCACATATGGACACTAGTGTCGATGCTAGTGTCTAGTGTTTATACTTCAAAAGTCATCTAAATTAAAAATATTTTAAAACATATGGGTTAAGCCTATTTGTATTATCTAACCCTTTTATGATAAATTTTGAAAAGGTGTGGTATAAATACAAATCAAAGCCTACTTGTACACAATGAAAATCCATACATGATGGTTCTGAATGTCACAACTCCCCTAGACCATCTTAGGACCCCCTTGGGCCCAACCTTGATCCTTTTTGACCCATAACTAAACCTAACCCACCTAACCTAAGTTATTTGACCTTCTAGATAAAACCCACCTTTTAACTAACCCTACCTTTGACTGTTAATCATTGATGGTCAGGGTGACCATCAATGATCACCCTGACCACCAATGGTTAGGGTCCACTATCTAAACCAACTTAACTCGCCCTTGACTCTACCTTGATTTTTTATAATTATCTCATATAAATCCATTTGAAATACATTTCATGCATGAATTATAATTAAAAATCCCAGTTGAACCTTTACTTGGACCTCTCCTTCCTTGCCTAGAATAAGGGAGGAGTAGGAGGTGAGATACATCTAGGACTTCAAGAGATTTTTCATATAGAGATTCTTTTTTAGGTTTTCTTCTAGAAATCTAGTGATCCATCCATCATGATAGAGATTCAACTCACCACCACCCCTTGATTGATGTCCATGTATTGTTACTCTAATGAAATCATGATAGACTCAATCAATGAACCACCACCTTAACCGTTCATTTGTTTAACCTCTAACAAGCTAAGTATTTATTTTTAATTTATCAATCACTTTGTTTGTACTTCATAACCATCCTATAATAAACCCATCTCTTAAAATCATATTTTTTGACCTTGTTAATATAACATTTAATCACCTAAACCTAACTCACAGTAACTACCGATGGTCACCTTAACCATCAATAGTTTATCCAACCATCAATGGTTTCCCTAACCATCGATGTTCACCTCAACTATAAATGGTCACACCAAATTCTGATGGTCACTATGGTATAAAATAATATAAAGATATTTTCATCCACCTACCTTCAACCAAATCTAGTTTCCTTTTTTGTTTGCCCATTCACAAACCCCCAACCTATTCTCTAAACCACACCTAACTTGTTTAGCATTAGTATTGACTTTCTTATTACTATATTAGTCATTTTAGCCTAGTTATTTATCAAGCATTTATTGTGTTCAATTTTAGTACATTTTGATTTTTTATGTAAGTAATCTATATTTTATTTTATAAATGTAATTATTTAAAATGTATGGATTGATAGCCCCTGAAGAAGCTCTTACTTTTGAGATCTAGCTAGTGCTAGGAAATCCACCTAGCTATCTATCTAACCAACCATTTGATTTAGTGTTGTCTTATTTTTAGGTCATCCTCCCAAGCCAAAGAGAATCTCTTCAGAATCATCTGATTCAACACATGCACAACCAAATAGGTTTTTCAACCATACATGTGTATATTTTATTCTTCTTCCTTTTTGAAAATATAATTTGAAAGTCACTAAAACATCTTTATCATTTTTTATATCCTTTATTGTTAATTATAAATCTTCATCATTTTTAATCCTATCAGACACTACCTTCACATATGGACACTAGTGTTGACACTAGTGTTCATATTCCTTATCTAGTATATGTACTTTAAAAGTCATCCAAATTAAAAATATTTTGAAACATATGGGTCAAGCCTACTTTTATTATCTAACCCTTCTATGACATATTTTCAAAAGCTGTAGTATAAATACAAATCAAATCCTACTCATAATTCATCTAGAAAATATAATGCATGTACCTATTCAATCTCATTTAATCAATTACACAAAAAATTGCTACCTTTTTCTTTATTATTTATATATTAGTCATAGAAATAGTCATATTATAAGTTCTAAGCATTCAAAAAACACCCCATGAATAGTATTTGTCAATTTATAAGTTATATCATTACATGTCATTACATATATAATATCGCATCCTTGTGTACACACAAGCCCACATTTAACATAGAAATACATGTGTTTGAGGCCCTCCTTAGAGTATTTATTATGTAGGAATTGCTCATTAACAAAGGGGTCCTTTAGGTCATCTTGGCTTTGTGATCCCACTAACCCATTTTTGGCAAGATAACATGACCTAAGGTGAAGAACTAAGTTTTGATCTATATAAAATAATATATAGCTTATGAATGTGATCCAAACATATCCAAAAAAATGTGATAAAAAAAATCTAATAGGTATAGGTGATCTCTTATATATATATATTGAATATTTTGTACATGATAGAAAAATCAAGCCATAGACTAGCATCGAAGCAATGTCTGTATGTTGATGATAGTGTTTAGACTTCTAGAAATAATATCTATAGAATTTGATGATGGGATCTTGAGAATTAGTCTTCCTATTTCTACACATGTACATCTTAGATATACTCGTACATCTACAAATAAGCTAAGTATTAACTCTTATTTGCGTTTCAACTATCAAAATATCATTTAGAATTATACTTACTATATTTGGTAATTTTTTATATTCAGCATATTTTTATCTAAATTAATTTAATTAGCCAACTTTAGAATAGTTTTATTCATCTATTTGATTAGGATAATCTAATCCCTTAACCCTTATCTATCCAGGCCAAGCCAAAAAAGGGGTTAAACATTTTTTAACTCAACCCCTATGTCTTCTTGTGTAAACCCTAGCTTTCCCTAGTATTTTCTACTTTTTTATTTTTGAACTATAAATATCTTAAAAATAAGGTTTGCATATATTACAAAGGAATAAATCATGTTCAAAATGAATATATCTAGTAGTTATTTTATCATAAATACACAATGTTAATAATTTCTTGTTATATTTCATATATTGTTAAATCAGTTAGATCAATAATCAAATGGGATCAAAAACATGATAACTTTAAAATAATAAATGTATTCATGCATACCCTTTATTATTATAATGTTTTAATGAGATCATATTTTTCACCACTATGTGTTAAAGGGAGTGCATGAAACAACCATTTTACTCATGCAATACTACAAATCACTCCAATGATGTTATTGATAAAACTTCACTCTTGGATTTATTACATAAGTCTTCCCATTTTAAAGATATTATTTTAGATGCATTATGTATGACCATATAACAAAGTAATATGGAGACACCATATGTGGCCTCTATGATAAACTCATCAAATGGATTGAACATAATATCTCCTTTGAAAAAGAAGACTTACCACCTCAACATATTATTAATTATTGTTTGCCATTATACATCCAAGTATGTTTTTGTAATAAATTTATTAAAAGAGTACTTGTGGATAATAGTTCAAGACTCAAAATTTGTAACATATCCTTCCTTTACTTGTCATTGGGGTTAAATACTTGGAATCATTATGTATGAAAATCAAGGGATTTGATAATATTTCACACAAGGTATTGGTATAAATAACACTTCATATTTTTATAGGACCCTATACATTACATACTTTATGACAAGTTAAGCCAAATGATTTAAATTATAAAATACTTTTGGGATGCCCTTGGATACATGAAATGTATGTGATTCCATCTAATCTACAATCATGCTTAAAATCTAGCCACTAAGGATTTATTTATATAGTCCAAATGGATACTAATCCCTTCAAACATTGTGTGATGGTTCAACCAAAAAATATTTCTACACCACAATCCTATAATTCTAATTTTGTATCTTAATATTTTTCAAAACATGGATACAAAGGACAAATATTAGGAAAACATTAACAAGGCATAACCCAATCTATTTTTCCTTCAACTAATACAAGCCAACAAGGCTTGGGGTTCTCACAAAAAAATTTAAATAATAAACAAGAAACTTGCAATCAACCTTATTTTGTAAGATCCAAATCAAAATGTATGAATATACCCACTCATACTACATATATACACATAATATTTTAAAACTTTATCAATTATTGATGTTTTCTCACTTTAAATAACCCATCGAGTCTTAATTTATCTAAATGCACTCCTTAAAGGGTACACACTAAGAAAAGGGTGGGTAGACCATTGGTGTTTTATAAGATTGTTATACCCTATACCACTACTTACTACCAACACAACCATCTCCTATAAACTTACCTAATATTTTCCTTCTCCCTCACACACTCCTCCAATTAATTCACCACCTTATTCAACCCTTACCTAAGCCAAAAACCCTTTTTGATATTCACCAAACAATGTTAGCCTAGGCTAACCCTATATTCAAATTAATATTATCATTTTACTGATCTTGGTCAGCCTTGGCTGACCTAGTCTAGGACCTAACTTGATTTTATCAATTAATGATATAAGGTCAAATTGGGTTGACCATATTAGCTAAGCTTTTGAAAATGTTTAAGCTTAGATTTATCTATATACACATCCATTTTTCCATTTCTTAGAGAGAGAGAAGAGTTAATTATTCATTTACACTTCTTTACAATCTACTCTTAAACCATTTTACTTAAGGATTCATTTCTTAGGGTTTTACATTTGGAAGGAAGAACATTTTCTTGTGAAAGCTTGAGATTCATTAGGAGGTCCTTGCTATATTCCATTTTCCATCCTTAGCTTCTTCAGTAATACACAACAACCTCTTACGAAGCACCTTTGGTAAAGGGGTAGATCGAATCTCTACGAGCTCATCTTCAAGGTAAGTATCTCTAACTTTACCCCTCTATTTTAGTAGATAGAAGTAGCATAAGTAATGGATTTTGAATATATTTCTCTCTCCATGCATTATGGTTATATCTATGCATAGCTTAATTAGAATTATTCTATGCATGTTTACTTTCATGTTTATCACCCCTATTTTGTGCCACAAGCTTTAGTAAGCACTAGGTTATATTTTACTTTAATTTGCATATATTTAGTATATATGAAAACATATGACCTAGCTAGGGTTATTACATGGTGTTTCTTGACTACATGATTTGGAACCCTCTATAGTGATGTTATTATGATAATGGACCCCTTAGTTAGGTCTATCGGATCCATCTTGGTCATGACCCTGAACATCTAAATATATTAATAAGTGTAAGTGTAAGTATGATTTATCTTCTCTGAGTTAGGATTGATTTATAGATCAGCGATATTTTCCCTTATATATGTTTTAGTGAACCCAACATGAATCCAACCCTTGTAGGTTTTATTTCACACACTCATTTCATTATCATATTATATATTTTTATTTGTGTAGTTTTATATCAGACCTATTAATATAGTCTAACATTATGTGCACATATTTATCACATAGTCACTCCAAAATGACTTTGTTCTTTTTGTCTAGATATTCTCCAAATATAGGTGACTAGATAAATTAGCTTGACGCAATCTTCTTCTTCAGTTATAAAATTGTATACATAGTCAAACTATTTGAATATGTTCTTAGTTCTATTTTTCATCATATAGGTTTGCATACATAGTCAATCCACTTGACTCTATTCACATATTTTTTTAACACACAGGTTTTGCAAACTCTATTGACCTACTCAACTCTATTTGCAAAATATTAAAATCAGCAGTTGAGTAACATAGCATAAAATTTTCAAACTAACAATCTTTAAAATCACTAAGGTTAATTCATACCTTCTCTATTATTTCTATTTTTCATTTACAGTATTATTTTTTATAGTTTGTAGTCAATAAAAATGCAACCCTTAGTGAACGAGGTCAACCATATCAACATAGGTTTAAACCTTATCTTCTCTCCATAAGACATATTCAATCTGTTTGAATGTGTTCTTATATATCTTTATTACATAAAATATTATTGACCTTGTTGACCCTATTCTATATTGTTTGCATATATTTTCACCTAAATCAACTTTGTACAGTTCATAGTCAAATAAATTAACCTATTTTACTAGTACTTAATTCACTTTCCATTTTAGTTGCTTACATGCTTGGAGTAAAAAACATAGACTAATTAGGTGGTTTTTTAATTTACCAATTTAGTCACACTATTTTTCTCTTTTGCACACACTTCCAAATCACTTAACACTGAAAAACATTAAACATTTTCCTTCCCAAGGTCTTCCCACTTGGATTTCATCACCAAGAGGAGAACTAACTTGCTTTTCTAGTCAGGTATAAAAACATGGTTGATGGTATATATTTTCAAAGCACATAACACCCTTATCATTATGGGATTGTGAAGTGAGGGGGTAGACCCCAATACCAAGCTAGTACCATCACCAATACAAATCCCTTTCACCCTAAACTACCTAAAACTATCCATAGATTACTTTCTAGTTCCTTCTTACAGCCAAATCTCTATCACATTAATTTGAAAAATTATTATAACTTAACAACATTAAGGAATGACTAATTAGTTAAAATTTGCATTCAAGTTTTGTTGCTTTCTCTTTGATCATTATATTTTGTATTACAAAACTTGCACTAGCCATCATTAGTGCAAGGTTTATGTTATGTGCTACAATTAGATCAAACACATTGATATGATTTATTTTGTACTTAATTATATTTATTTAGCTATTATATTGAAAAAAAATCTTTGTTTTAAGATCACTTTCATCCCTGTCAACAAAGTCTCTTATAGACTATTAGTCTAACTTACCTTTAGGACACAATCACCCTATATGATTGTATATCTTTTCAATCTATTCAATTTCTCCATTTGGAGTGCACAATCGACCTGTGTGACTATGTATCTTTTCATCATGTTTAGTTTTTATCTTTCCAATAAATAGTCGACTTGACTGAGTATTTATATTTTTAGCTTATTTAATTTCTACATCTATAGTACATAGTCAAACCATATGATTGTGTATCTTTTTATAATGTTTTAATTATACCATCTATATAACATATTCGATTAGTTCAACTATGTATTTTGTATCTTATTATGTATACCTTTTCCATAAACCCTATCAACCCAGTTGACTCTGTACCTATTGGTCAATACTATTCTAGTTTGGATGACTTTGTCCCTATTTTTCCTCCTTGCTTCTTGATTTTAGATTCTACCTTTAAGCATCATGAAGTCCCCTATCAAAATAATTTGGGAAAACCTATATCCATTTATATGCTATATGGGATGTTATTTTCTTCCTACATTTTTAACCCAAGAGGATCTTCACTCTTGGAGCACCTTTTATCATCCCTCATCTTTTGATTGAAATATGGTCCAAATCACACCAACAAATGATATTGGTGGATCAGATCCATTCCATAATTATCAATATAATTCTTACCTTCATACATCTTGACATTGTATGGGGTAAATTGACACAATCCTAATAAATAACCCCACTAAAAACATTCTAAACACCAACAACACCCTCCTACCAATTTTCCACCTAATAACCCTTCCCTAATACCAATTTGGGGAATATTCCTACCAACACCAATCAACTTATTGATACAACTCAAATTTTTAAACAAGTAGTTCAACAAATGAACATCATTCAAACATTTAATACCTCTTAAATGATGCAACTACAACATCATTTGATAAACATGGCTAATTAGCTTACATTTAGTAATATTTATAAAGAATGGATTCAAACTAATACCTTCACCAATACCAAAATTTTAGTTAAAACCTTCACCAGTGATGTATTAGAATGGTATAATCAACTTCCCCAAAATTCTATATGGTAACTTGAGTATTTAGTCAATCCTTTAGTTAAAGAATTTCAACATAATGATATTCCCAAACAAATTCTTAGTCATTTCATCAATCCTAATAAATACCCTACCAAATCAACTCATGATTTTATCAAATAATGGAAATATTTAGCTCACAACATGCTTGATGATAACTTTTTCAAACTTTTCATCATATCCTTAACACCTTCCCTCTAATACAAGGTTCAAACCTTTGCTCCCCAAACTTTAAACAATGCTCTTGACCAATATAAGCATCAAAAATTTCTAATGAAATAGTTTGAACCTAACACTAAAACCATCAAGGTAACTTTCCAATATTCAACAAATGCATCACTGACAATCCTCCTTAACCAAAACCAAGAGTAAAAAAAATGGAAAATCCACAACCTTTCCATATACTACTAATTATGAAACAAATGAAATAACTTATAGTGCCTTCTAAACCATTCACATATCCTAATAATCCCCATCAATGGTATGATCTTAACATTTTTTGTTCATTTCATGCCAATATAGGTCATTCCCACTAAACATGTCATGGGCTTAAAAAAATTATTATTTTTATGCTAGGAGATTCATTAAATCATGATGACATGATCAAAATCCATTGTCATGATTATGTTAATGCTTCTCAAAAGAAATAATATTTTAACAATCCAAAAAATTTCTCTACATCGAATAAGAAACAATCAAATAAGGATATTTGTGTGATTAACACCAATTATGATCAATACTATACCGATTCTCAGCACATGAATATGGCTAAGGTCAATTATTGATGTAAACTCACCCACAAAGATCCCATCACAAAACCAAATAAACCATCTTTAAAAGAGAAATTTATCAAATATACTACTAACACTTACATTTGGAAACCAATGAGGAACCACTTCCTCAATACAAACTCCCTTTATTTCTCATCCTACTAAAAATATTTTACCTTCCAAGCCTCATGTTGTTTCTTCCTCTTCCAAAACTCATTGGAATTTCTTTAAGGAACTTAACTATATGCATTTTAAAATACCTATCATGGAGTTATTTTTCACTTTTACCTATCATCATAAATTACTAATGCAATAACTCCAAGAAATTGAAGAACCATATTCCTTAGAAGAGGAGCAACCTTCTCACGAGCCTCAACCAATAAGTTCATAACATTGAAATTATTTATCCTTATTCAAAACCTTCCATAGAGTTATTTTAAGAAGACATAATCAATGAAAAAATTATATTTTCAGCTGATGATCCACCTCTCTTTATTAAAATAGTCATTAATACTACCTTTATTTGCAAAGTATTAGTAGATGAATATTTCATAATTAATGTGACATATATTTGGCTCATTCAACAACTTGGGTATAACAAAGATCATCACAATAAAACTCATTTAACATGTCATGAATACAAATAAACCCATCAAAATCCACTTGGTTTTATTTAGATCCCTCTTACTATTGGATCCAAAATTGTACATACCAGTCTTATGGTTCTCGACTTACCATAATCCTATAATATACTCCTAGGTTGTGCATGGACTCATCACATGAGGGTTATTGTCTATTTTAGTATCTAACGTATCAATTTTATTCATAATGTAAAATGATATAAACATGAAGCTGATCCTAACACATAGAGTATTTAGCTTTCCAATCCTAAATCTCAATATCAAATTCCCACTATTTTGAGAATTAATAGTGCACCTTCACTTGAATTCATCAATATAAATCTAGACTTACAGATCACTCTTATTGATTATGATGATGATGATCCAAATTATTTTTAGAACACTTATAATACTACCAAGCCACTTCCTTACATTTAGGAATGGCTTCCTCCTTCCTTGTTACCTCATGATTGTACCATCCCTCTTATTGATGATATCACAAACTTACCTCTTTTATTTAATGACATGAATCATCTTATATAGAAGATGATTTCCCTTGTAATGACTATGAAGTGGCTAAGTTATTTCAAGTCCCTTTAACCATGTCACCTTGTAAATTTAGTGATCTAAGTGTATCACCTTTATAAGTTCCTTTAGAGACACAAACATATACTATCTCTCCCACCTATGATGACAAATACACTATGGCTTAAGCTCAATCATGAGACTTGGATGTTCAACACTATCAGTAAACCTTAGATAAAATGCATGCTATTAACGGAGATGTTCATACTATTTCCATGGATATTGAGTTAGAACTTGAAGGTCACGTACCTCTAGTTAATTCTCCACCTCTTGATACTCCTTGGTTGTTGAAAAAATATTACCTCTCATAAATTCAAAACTTTTAGAGCCTTATATACCTCTTATCACACCGATCACTCTACCAAATCCCCTCCACATCAATGATTCTAAAGATATACATATTATCAATCTAATTGAATCTAATCAACATTCCTCCATAGTTCCATCTACTCCCAAGATCACCCTTAATGCCAAGGCCACATAAAGACATCAGATACATTGTAAATATTATCACCATGGTAACAAAATTATTTATCTTGAAGTATATGTGGAATATTATGGACCTTTATCTACATTGCCTAATGATGAAACCATACTTGAGTTGTTCCATGCTTGAGAATCTCAACTTCCTCTATAAAATCACAAACTTGGGAATTTCAAACTAAAGTCTCCTGATTTTAACAACTTCATTACTAGCAGTGATCTCAAAACCAATCCCATTTCCTCTCTTCCTAATGTGCCATATCATTTTCAAGACATAAATGCTATGCTTATTGAATAAACCATAGGAATAGAATATGACACACCCTCATGTCATTGACCTATAATAGTTTCTAGAGAAATCATGCCAACCAAGCATGATAATTTTTGTCTATTCTTTGATAAATATTATTAGACTTTCACTTGGTCATATAAGGACATGCCTGGTATCAACCATAGTATCATTATACACAACATAATCGCATACCTTGATGCCAAACCCTTTTGGCAAAAATATTTTAAATTTTCCCTCAAATTTCCCAATGTATGTCATAATAAATTATCAAAATATTAAATTCCAAGTTTATTAAACCTATTGACTATTCTGAATATATGTCAAACATTATTCCCATTCATAAAAAAGTTACCAGGGTTATTCACACATGCATCAACTTCTACAATCTTAACCTCACTTATTCCAAGGATGATTTTCCATTACCTTTGATAGATGCCATCATATATTCCACTACTATATACAAAATATTTTCCCTTGTGGATGGTTTTTTGAGTTATAATCAAATTCACATTGGCCCTAAAGACTAACATAAGACACCATTCACTATAGAATGAGACACCTATTGTTATGTTAAAATGCCCTTAGGCCTTAAAAATGTTAAAGCTACCTATCAATAGTATATTAATCACATTTTTAATGATATTATACATAATATTATGGAAACCTATGTGGATGATCTCACTGTCAAATAAAAAATTTGAAAACTTCATCTCTCTAATATATCCATCATCTTTGATTGACTAATCAAGTACAAAGTTAGACTTAACCCCTATAATTGTGTCTTTAGAATTACATCTAGTAAATTGTTAGGGTTATTAGTCTCTCTTCATGTTATTATTGTTGATCCCATAAAAATCAATGTTATAGTCAACATGCTTATTCCTCATTCCATTCCAAATATTTGTACTTACCTTGACAAGCTTGGGGCTATTTGACGATTCATCCCCAAAATGGATTATCACATATACTTTGTTAATTCCATTATTAAAAAAGGTAATGATTTAGAATGGATTGATCATTGTTATAATGCATTTGAAAACATGAAAGAAACATTGTTCCATACACCTACCCTTCATCCACCTTCTAATGATCCTCATAGGAAAATAATACTTATATCATTCTCACTCACATTTGATATCACTAATAACATAGTATAATATGAAGCATTAATCCTAAGAATGAACACAACACTTGACTTAGATATTCCATATCTACATGCTTTAGGTCACTCTTAATTTATTTACCAATAGTTTAACAGTGATTACCAATGTAAAATTCAAAATATTATTGCTTAACATCAAATGGCTACCACCCTCACCAAAGAGTTTTCCTCTTTTACGATTGATCCCATTTCAAGAGATCAAAAATCTATTACTAACTCTATTACTTCTTTGACACTTATTTCATCCACATCAAGTACTTAGTGCTTCCCAATTTCTTATTCAAATAATAAATTCCTCATATTTCATCCAACCATGAGATTCACTTAGCTATCATATTGAGGTTTTCACTATTTGATAGAGCCCATGGTATAAAGACATTATCTAATTCCTCAAACATCAAACTTTTTCTCTAGACATAGATTATTATGAAAAGACTAGAATTTGAAAACAAACTTTTAAATATGTATTTTGATACAATAACCCTTATTATTCTAATGCAAAAGGTACCCTAATCTATTTTGTAATGAAATAAGAGGTCCCTCCTCTTCTTGAACAAGTACATGGGGGAATTTATGGTGATCACTATATCAAACATGCTACAACATTCAAATGCCTATTTATGGGATATTTTTGGCCTAATCTCAAAAAAGATGCTATCAATTTTGCTAAAAAGTGTAGTCCTTGCCAACTCCATGATGATCTAATCCATTCACCACTATCTAAGCTCTAAACTGTGTAATCTCCTTGGCCATTTTCCATGTGGGGATTATATCTCTATAAAATTACCTTAGTCATAAGATGGACATGTCTTTATCATCATGACTACTGAATATTTCACCAAATGGGTAGAAGCCATGCCTCTTGTTAATGTCATGGGAACCACTATTTATAAATTTATCCTTAACCAAATCATTTTTATTTTTGAGTTTCTCATACTATTATTTTTTATAATAGTGGAAATTTCATGAATAAGGATGTGATTTAATTATGTGCTAGATTTAAAATATCCCACAAGTTTTCCACACTTTGTCATCCATAATGAAATGGCCAAGTTGAGGCCACTAATAAAATTCCTAATAAAATCCTTCAAAATATCATCTGATAAACTTACATGTATTGACATCTTCATTTATATCCCACACTTTGGGCCTATCATATTAGCATATGTACTACCACAAGGGCAGTAATGTTCTTGCTAGTCTATGGTTATGAGTCTATCTTATCATTATAATTCAATATTATTTCCTTATGTATATCTCTTCTTAGTATCATTCTTGATGAATAACTAAGTGAATCTCACCTTCATACTCTCAATCTTATTGATGAACACCATCTATCCTCTCTACAACTTAATTTTCAATACAAAGCTTGTATCACCAAGTAATAAAATAAAAAGGTTAAAGTCCAAACTTTCAATGTTGGGGATATAGTCCTTAAATTACACTATACCCATGATAAAGAAGGCAAATACACCCAAAAATGGTGGGGCCCTTATTTAGTGAAAGATATTCTTAGGCCTAGCACCTATCACCTCTAAATTAATGAAGGCCATGTATTCAAAGAGCCCACTAATGTGTCATTATTGAAGAAATACTTTGCTTAGATATTTACCTTTTTATCATATTTTTATATGCAACCCTACTAACACTTTTTGTAGGATTTCTACATAGGTCTCACCCTCTGCAGCAATTTCTCTTTCCACAAACCTTAGTTCCTTCCCTTAGTCCTTTGGTTTCTTTTTCTCATGAGTTGCAATGTAATATCATGGATAGGACCTAGATTTCCTCATGAATTCCCTTCATATATTGATTGTTAATATTAAATTTATTATTTTTCAATACTTTTTACACCCTCTTAAGTTTATGTATTATGAGTTGCAGTGTAAGACCATGGATAGGACCAAGCCCTCCTTAGAAGTACCATTTCCACCATTTTTTTCCATGTGCTTTGTTCAATCTCTTGAATTTATCTTTTGTGAGTTGCATTGTAAGACCATGGATAAGACCAGGCCCTCCTCACAAATACCACTTTTACATTTTTTTGTACCCTCTTAGGTTTCTATTTTATGAATTATAGTGTAAGACCATGGATAGGACAAAGTTATCCTCATAAAATCACCATTTTATTCCAAAAATATATTTTTTCAACCTAGTGTTCCTTTTTTATAATGTTAAGAAATGATTACAAGTTTATGCTATGATATTCTCAACTTTAATTTTTGTTTCTTTTGTACATAAAACTTGCACAATAAACTACGTTAGCATGTTTCCCTACACTTCCATATATTTTTATGATAAGGAATCATACTTACCTGTCATTTTATCCCTTTTCACTTTTATCACATTTTTTACGATTTGAAGTAATTTAAATTGTTTCATGTTCATTTCCCCTTGATTTCTTGTCCTTTCATTTCACTTTGATAGGATAAGGTTTAAGTAAAAATAACACTTTTATTTCACATGAATTAATAAGACTCTTAGACACCATGATTTATAAGTTCTCTTTCTTAGCAACAAAGTCTAAAGTTTTCAAATGAGATTTATTTCTAACACCTATGTTTGGTTCTCTAAATTTGTATGGAAGAGAAATAGAATAATCCATAAAAAGTTAAAATCCAAATCATTTAAAACAAAAAGTTATAATCAAAAGGAAATATATAAAATCACACCAAAATATGTGATTCATATCACATCTCCAATCAAAGATCAAACTCCATAATTGGCCTCATGATAGAGCCAATGTCCATTGGGGTGTGGTAGGCCAATAGATTGGGATAAGAGAATTAAAAAATAAAAATCTATAGTCCTACCTACTTTATCATGTAATTACCCAATCTTCACAGTAGACCAACAAATCTATAAGGGGTCCTAAGGAATGGGGAACATGTTATGGGAAGGTAGGTCCATTTTTATTTTCATGTATATAACCTTGATGGGATGATATTCATGCTTCATTTGGTGATCCAAGACTTGTGTGATTAGGAAAAGTTATTCAAAGTCCTTAATGTCAAAAATCCTCATGTTTTGATAAACCTAGTTCTAATTATCTTGACTTTGATAAAGAGTTTATATACATTACATTTTCTTTCATTTCCCCCACCACCCATTTCATTTTCCCCCTTGACAGGCAAGTTTGATTGTAAATCTATTTTCCCACTTCTATATTCCCTCTTCTTCACATCTTAAAAACATGTTATCACTACTTAGTTTTAGTTTTATCTATCCTTAAAACAAAATAGTATGCTTGAGTAACTATGGATTACTTTCTTTACACCATTGCTTTACATTTATATAATTTCCTTGATTTATTTACTTGAATTTTTTTCCATCATTATCATTCTCCCTTTTTTTAGACAACTGTGTCTGTTTCTAAAATTTTTGTTGTACTTCATTTTTTTTTAGAAACTACATTCATTTCTATTTTTATTACTTTTTCCATTGTTGAGTGAGGTTGGATTGTTACCTCTCACTCACCAATGTTATTTTCCCTTTTACATACTTTTTCTATTATTGATTAAGGATTGAAATTGCTTACTCATCAATGTTATTTTAACATTACTTTCCCCTATTTGTTTAAGTAATGATTGTTAATACTTTCACATTGATGTTTGATTACCATTTCTACTTGTATCCTTAGTTTGACTTGGTTTGTTTGCCTTTATTACTTAAAGATTAATTGTTTGAGTTTTTTTAGTAATTTAGTAGCCTTAGATTTTTAGTTACCTAATTTTATCTAATTTAACTTGGTCATTTGGTCCTAAATTATCATTTATCTTCCTATCTTATCAAATTTCCAAGTACATCATGCTTACACGGTTTATTTATCTTGGATTTCCTACATTTGTTTATTTTTTCTCTTTAGTTTTATATCCTTGGGTTTGTCTGAAGCACTCTCTACACCCTCCATAATCAAAACTACAAACACAAAAGATAATTATTTAATAATAAAGGTAAGTCAAGGTATGCATACATTACCATTATTTTATTTATTTCATTTTAGTCATTTAATTTTAGTTATTTTATGCATTAAAATACTATAATTTATTTAACTTTAGCATTGTGTGTTGTTATGTTCTTTTCTTAAAGCACCACCCCTTATTATGCCTGAGTGACACATGATGAGATTAAAATGGGGAATATATATACATATAATATTTTAAAAATTTATCAATTAATGATGCTTTCTCTCTCTCAAGAACCCATCAAGTCTTAATCTCTCTGAGTGTATGCCTTAAAGGGTGCATCAAGAAAGGGGTGGGCATACCATTAGTGATTCATAAGATTATTTTTACCTACACCACAACTTGATACCTAAACAACCATATATTATACACTTTCCCAATATTTACCCCCTCCCTTACACATTCCTCCAAGAAATTCACTTCCTTATTCAGCCCTTACCTAAGACAATTTTTTTTTTAACATTTACTAAACAATATTGCCCTAGGCTGATGCTATATTCAAAATAATATTAGCACATTACAGGTCTTGACAACCTTGAATGACTTAGACCAGGACCTAAATGTAGACATCCATTTCTTAACACCATTTGTGTTGAAATTGTCAATCTTACTCAAAATTTGCAACACATAATTAAGCCAAAATCACTAAAACTGCACTAAATGGTTCGAGCTTATCATATGAAAGTGTTAATTTAGGTTAATGTATCCCTAAATAGGGTAATAAATTTTATGTGATTATTAACTTTTCTCAAATAATTTCAAGTCAAAATGATGAAACACACTTGGGTGCTCTAGATTACTCTTTTCTACTAAATTCTAAAGAACAAGGCATGTGTATGTGTTATTTTGTGTCAACAATGTTCTAAATGAGATATTGATCTATACACAACTAACATCATCCTCTAATTCTAATCCTTTAAAATTATAACTTAGTAATATGACATATTGACCAGTTGATTAATTATACACTAATTTCTAAAGAATTGGACTACAATTGATTAATATTAGGCAAATTAAACCAAATTATGAACTTAAATAAGAATTCTATAGAAGTTATTGAAGATTTATTTATTCGAAATTGATTCTTAATATCTATATCATCAAATGACATCATTTACGGGGTGGTATAAATAAGCCATAAGTGAAATAAATATTAGGTTTATGACCTCCCATGCCTCTCTTTAATGCCCCTTCCTTCCAAATATTTATGAGGGCATTTATAGTTTGAGCCTCCAAAATAGAATGGATTCTTGGCCACACATCTTGATGTCAATATGGATGGTCATAGTTCATTATGATCAATTAAAAAAATATATAAATAGAAGGCCTCTCACTCACATTTTTAAGCTTCATTTATGTAAACTTATAATGCAGGATTTCCTCTAGAAGCCATTTGTGAGTAGTGTGATAATCTTTGTAATCCATCTCTACATCTTGGCATGCCTGATGGGACTTGCACCCAAAAAATTTATTCCTAAGTGTTATAAAATTATCCTACTAACCAATTTCATGTAGAATCTTGAACTTTTTGACCAAATTAGGCAAAAGACAGTTTTTATAAGTGGTGATTTTGCCATGTAAATCTACAATGTTGCTCTTGGGACCATAATATTTTAGTTCACATAGTCATGATTTTGCATTTATTCTCACAGTTTTACATCTAACTATGATTTTTTGTGTCCAAGAGTAAATTTAAATATTGCAATATCATGACTTTACAATCATGATATCACAAAAACATGATTCACAAGTCACAATATTACTTAGCCATCTATGACTTTGCCTAATCGTTAGTGGTTAGGTTGACCATTTTGGGTTAACTACAATACCATCACTTTGCATTTAGTGATTTTACTCTATGACTTGTATTTTTTCTAATAGAGTTGTGATTTTGCATATTTAACTCTATTTTCTCATGAATTTAATTTTTTATCCAATAAGTTACAATTTTACAAATCTAAAATATTGTAGATCTATAGCTTTGCACTATGTTTCTATGGTTTTGCACTATGTAAACCTGAGAGATAATTTTTGATGAGTGTTTGGATCATTCACAATTATGTTTTAAAGTATAAGGAAACCCTCTAACACTTGTAGGTCATGCACATGAAAAAATGCAAAATTTTAGCATGAATTAAGTCTTTAACCTTCCCTTTGGTGTTTAAAAAGAACTTAGATGGTTTGTTCAAATGTTTTTATAAAATTTTCAAAGTTTTTTGCAAACTAAGGCCAAGGGGACAATAAAATCATTAAAAAATTCAATTTGGTGTTTAAAACTAACATTCACTTAAGTTGCAATATTTTTTAAAATGTGTTGTTTTATGCAAAATTATCAATTACTTGTTTTTTTGAGCAAAATGAAGAGTGTTCATATGCTCTCCCCTCATCCCCTTTAGGGAGCTTAGGTGACCAAAAATGCATTTTCATTATGATTGTGCCTTTGTCCAAGGCATGAAAAGGAAGTTGTCTAGGCTCTCCCAAAAACTTGTATGGTTTGAATGATCTAAAAATAACCTCTTAAACCTTTTCATTTAGTTTTGTTTTATGCAACTTGGCTTGTGGAGGGGAGTTCATATCTTATTCACAAGTTATTTAGGGAATATTTGACTTGGGCTTCATCTCTTAGAATTATCTTCAACCCCACTCTCTAGTGGGGTATACAAATTAGGGTGACTTGATGGGATGTTTGCTTTAGTGGTTAAGTAAAATCTATTAGTGGTAATCTAACTTAGAACATATGATCAATTTGGACATCACATTACACTGAGAAATTGATAAATATAGTGGTTGTGAAAAAGACACTAACTTTTCACAACAAGTTGATTGATGTGGATATAATTGATGTGAGGCATCTATAGTGTTAGCCATGTTTAAGACCATCTAGATGGTCAAAAATTTAATTTTTAGAACAACCTCACTTGGTATGAACATATTGTTGATGCAGGGTGAGTAACTATTAACTAAATTTGGCCCACATAAAGATATTTTGCCTATAAATGGTTTGAGTAGATGAATAGAAGTTATGGATGGAATGAGTGGTACAAATATCACATTGTTTGTGTAAACCTTTTGAAACACTTTAAGCTAGCTTAAGGTGAAAATTTGTTGATCTTTGAGGAATAATTTTGAAAGCAGGTATTCATGGTGTTTGAGTAGTCAATATCATCATTAAAGCTTTCAAAGATCAAATCGAAACTCAAGCACAAGTTTTTACGGAAATAAACCATCACCAACATGTCATCTAAGAATAAATAGACCAGCTCACTTGTATATTTTATAAATACACCTCATAATGCCTCACAAGCCAAAATATTATAGCACCATATTGTTCTTCATCCCAAGATCATATCTTATAAATTTCATGTCCACATGAGCTCACAAGCCTAAGTTATGCAGATTCAAAGTGGAAATTGTAGAGCAAGACATCCACACAAATGTCAAATTTGAGCTCCATAAAGTAACCATCTCAGTTCAAAATTCCTTAAAAGGTTTAAATTTGATCAAAATATAATGGTCTACATGAGCTTGCATACTAATAACATAGATCTAATAGTTTACACTTAAGTCAAATAAGTTAATATGTCCTTAGGTTAAAAGCCCTTAAAAAGTTATAAGTTGATATGATCCAATGGTGCATGTTCATTAAGCAGAGATCCAATAGTGTGAGCTCAACTGACAAAAGGGTGGGTCCAATCTAAATCAATGATTGAAATTAATTCATACCAAAGATATGATAATATGTGGTTACTGATAATAAAATGGGCCCAATGAAATCAAGGTATCACACCCATTCATACATTGAGATATATAGGATGAGTAGAGTCAATAAGTTAACATATCTATGGGACCAATAAGATTAAAGATAGTTGGGCACAATATAAATGGTCTGAGTTGGTAATCAACAACCAATGAACAAGGGGAAAATCCAAAGAGCTTCTATTAAAGGTTAATGAGCTAGTTATTAACCTAGGCAAGTAAAAAATTAAAGATCCATATCACCATTAGAGCTCTATCAATAGTAGGCATAGTTGTGCAATCAAGATGGTTAAGGATAAGGTTCCATCACCATTAAATTTAAACAAGACCTTTGGTCAATCATTTAAAACATGTCAAACTTGTTGTAGGGTTATTTGATTGACATGATCATTTATTTTAGATGGAGGATCCTCATATACAATAGTTTTTTGAATCTCACAGGGGTTTTAGAGGTAAAATAGGTCTTTTGGCCTAATACAAAGATCAAAGATGGACTAATGATTGTGAAGCAAGTTCAAGCAGTTTGTAGGTTTCTATGGATATTGTGACTATGTGAAAACCATTAATTGGATTGGTTTTCATCTATAATGGACTTGTGTTTGATATTGGAGAAAATATAGACATAAACATGATAATGGATAGGTGTCACTCCTATCATTAAGGTCACATTTTTGATAGATAGGTATTGATGGCCACCCAAAGCAGATGTGGCATGATTCTACCAGTTCCAAGACATAGTCCTCATTAGCATATTAGATAGATAATGACATGGAGTTCTAAAAAGGACACCAGAGGATGGATAAGGATAATGAGCATTCAATTTTTTTACAAAATTTGTTCCTTATTAATAAGGTTATGAGTTAGCATCCTCAAAATTGTGATAATACATCATAGTTCCCTCTTTCTCTTACTTTTTTCTATATATATTCCAAATTCTACCACATGTTGCTCTCTCTAAAATTTTTAGACAATAAATATATGATGTTTTAGAGAATAGACTCTTATGCTTTGGCTTGATTAAGATATGCCAAAATTTGTACTGTAACACCTTTTGATGCAATAAAGACTAAATTCCATCATTTTATAAGCTATATTGAAGTGTGTCCTATGAATTCAAGTATTATGCTTAAGTGAATGTATGTTCCTTGTCTATGTCTAATTTTTCTCACCTTCATGAAATGCTTGGTAGTTCTCAAAAGTCATTATAAGTGTAATTTATAGTTTTTTTTTTAGCTCGAAAGTGGTTGTCTGCCCTCTCATGCTAGTTTGATAACTGATCAATGCCTTATTGTGAAATAATTATGTGGGACTAATCTTCTTTGGTCTTGAACATATCTCATAGTGTGTCTTATGTGAACTATTATTGGTGTATCATCTTATTTTATATGCTTTCATGTATTATTATTACTCTCTCTCCCTTTTTTTAAGCAATTATTATTTTAGGTTTAGTATAAGTGATAGATCCAAAAGGAAGTTGACCTTATTCAGAGGTCTGACTCTATCTTAGGCAACCCAAAACCTATATTTAGTCTCATGTTGGACTAGATTTAAGCAAGAGGATTTGAACAATCCCCTTCTCAGCTAGGGTGTAAATTTATAACACCAACAATTTTGGCATGTCTAGTGGGACCCATTGGAGCTAGTCTTGGTGAAATTGTATTTGCAACAATGCTTTTCATGAAGAATTTAGTGATCCCAAGATCAAGAAATTATTTTTGAAAGCTTAGGAATTTTCCAAGAAAGTCTATTTTTATTAGACTATTCTGATGTTATTTTCATGGTTGTGTATGAGGAAAATCCCTATGTAATACCTCTTTATCAGCCGTATGATGGATCATAACATCCTTTTAATGATCCATATGGTCCTTGTTATGAGCCTAATCAACCTTACCAAGAGTTTTATCAAAGATATGATGATCCTTATCAAGTTTCCCATGATCCTTATTATCAAAAACATGACTCTTACCTTCTTTATGAACCATATCAATATCATAACCAGATTTCACCTTTCCCATGTGGCTATGATGTTTTATATAAGTATCCTTGTCTCCAAGAAACAATGGATGAGATAGATCTCAAAATACTAGCATATGTAATAAAATTATGTTCATATTCCTAGTATGAGGAAGTGAAGGATCTAGTTCTAAATGTATCTAATGATCTAGAGGAGAGGCATGAGTTTTGTACCTTTGTATTAGAGAAGATAAAGGCTTTAGAGAGGAAAAAATTTGAGTTGGATCAGTTGTCTCAAGAACCCTCTTGTATTCCTTACCAGTCTTCTTGTGTTTCTTATTCTCATAAAGTTCTTAACCATACCTAATGTGAGCAAATGAAGCTACCTAGGTGGAGTCAAGAGTAGACTCATGTGCCTATTCAAGAATTTATTCAAGAGACCAAGCATTCTTATAGTACCCCTTATTCATCATTAATCCCTCAAGTTCAAGTTATCCTTGAAATTAAGGAGATTTCAAAATTTGATGAAGTGATGGACAAGTAGAAGGAGTAGAATGTAGTGGTTTTCAAAATTTTCTCTTTCCCTCCCCTCTAAAAATTCATATATTATTCCATTTCCCTCAAGATCCCAAAATATGATCATGATCAACCTTCCATGATTCATATTCCCTCTCAAGCCAAATAATTTTATCACCCTCCCACCATCTCCCTTCTTCAAGAGGATCTTGTTTTATGGGAGGTAGAGAAAGAGGTTACAGCTGCAAATCAAGTTCTTGGAGAATTGGAAGAAGATAATTCAAGTGTGTATGATTAAGATATCATTATTGACACTTCACTTAAGTTACAAGTTGAGAATGGATTTATATCTAATCTTTAAGAATATATCTCAAGTGTGCAGGAGAAGGTTGATATTGATGTGGAAGATCTCCATGAAATGGAGATTGAAGAGCTTTATAAGGATATGTTGACCATTGGAGAGCATGTTATTGAGAAGTTTGATCAAGAGTCACCTATTTAGTAATATGATGTAGAGTGGGTTGACTATTCAAAGATCCTTGAAAAGATTGATGAACTCATAGTAAATGATAAGAAAGATGAGGTCACTCAAGGATAATGCATAGATGAGATATCACTAGATAAAGTTATATTTGACAAGTAGTATGAAAAATATCTTGAAGTGAAAAGATGAGTTCATTTGTGTTGGTGTCTACTTTTCTATTGATGACTCATTTGAGGAGGTGCTAAGAGAGTTGGTAGGTAAGAAGAGTCACTCATCAAAGGATATGTTCAATAAACACCCTACTTTACAAATTATATCATCTCTTAGAATAAGTGAGTTCAAAAATTTCCCTTTTCATCCAGGTGGATCATGTTTTGTCTTGGTTAGTTAGAATGGTTTACTTTTGTTTTGTCCCAATAAGTGCTTTGTTTGCACATTTATTTTATTTATTTGGCTCCCCTATTTTCCATGTTTCCTTCCATATTTTGGTAGAATCTATTATCTTTTTTAGTCAAGAGGATATCTTGTAGTCATGTAAATGGTTCAAGTGTCATAAAGATGGTGTGATTTCTCAAGCATAACAGGCATGCTACATGACCAAGTCACCAAAGATGACCAAATTTGACCCACATAAATATCTTTTGCCTAGAAATGGTCTGAGTATATGAACAAAAATTTTGTATGGAATGAGTGGTCCAAAGATCTTAATATGCTTGCAAACCTTTTGAAACACTTTAAGTTAGTTTAAGGTGCAAATTTGTTGATCTTTAAGGAATAGGGTGAAAGTAGGTCTTCATGGTGTTTGACAAGTTAATATCATCATTAGATCTTTCAAAGATCAAGAAGAAGCTCAATTTTAAGTTCTTAAGGAAACATACCATCACTAGGATGTCATCCAAGAATGAACAGACCAACTCACTTGTACATTTTATAAATGTACCTTAGAAGGCCTTATGATCCAAAATATTATAGCACCATATTATTAAAGATCATATCCTTTATGTCCATGTGAGCTCACAAGCCTAAGTTATGAAGCTTCAAATTGGAGACTTCAAATCAAGACATCTGCACTAATGTCAAATTTGAGCTCAGTAAAGTAATAGTTTAGGTTCAAAATTCCTTAGAAGGTTTAAAGTTGATCAAAATCTAATAATCTGCATGAGCTCACATAATAAAAACATAGATATAATGGTTCATGCTTGGGTCAAACAAGTCAAAAGGTCCTTGGGTTAAAATCCCTTAAAAATATACAAGTTAGACAAGATCCAATGGTGTGAACTCATCTGAAAAAAGGGTGGATCCAATCTAAATCAATGATTGACATTCATTCATACCAAAGATCTAATGGTGTGAGGTTATTGACAAGAAAGTGAGCCCAATGAAATAAAGGGATTGCATGTATTCATATATCTAGATTTGATGGTGCAAGCAGAGCCAATAATTCAATGTATCTATGAGACCAATAAGAATAAAGACAATTGGGCACAATGTAAATAGTTTGAGTTAGCAATTGATAACCAATGAATAAGGGGTAAATCCAAATAGCTTCCATTAAATTTTGATGAACCAGATCTAGACCCAAGGGATCAAAATCTTAAATATCCATATCACCATTAGAGCTCAATCAATAGCAAGCATAGTCATGTAAGCAATATGGTTAAGGATAAGGCTCTGTAACAATTAAAGTTAAATAGGACCTTTGGTCAATAATTTAGAACCTGTCTACCTTATTATAGTGGAATTTCATTGACATGATCATTGATTTTAAATAGAATATCCTCATATACAATATCTTCTTAGCTCTCATAGGGTTTTTAGAGGTAAAATAGGTCATTTGGCCTAATATAAAGATCGAAGATGGACTAATGATTATGAAGCAAGGTCAAGCAGTTTGTAGGTTTCCATGGATATTATGACTATGTAAAAACCAATAATTGGATTTGTTTTCACCTATAATGGACCTATGTTCAATATTGGATCAAATATAGATGCAAACATGATCATGGAGAGGTGTCTTTCCTATCATTAGGGTTACATTTTTGATAGATAGGTACCGATGACCACCCAAAGTAGATGTGGCATGATTCTATCAATTCTAAGACATAGTCCTTGTTAGTAGATCAAATAGATAATGACATGGAGTTCTATAAAGAACATTAGTAGATAGATAAGGACAATGAGCATTTAATTATTTTACAAAAAAATTTCCTTATTGATAAGGTCATGATTTAACATCCTCAAACTTGTGCTAATACATCACAGTGCTATCTCTCTCTTCCTTTTTTCAATATATGTTTCAAATTCTACCACATGTTTCTCTCTCTAAAAGTTTTATACAAAAAAATCTCTAATATTTTAGAGAATAGACTCTTATTCTTTGGCGTGCTTAGGCTATGCTAAAATTTGTAGTGTAACACCTTTTGATGTAATAAAGATTGAATTCCATCATTTTACAAGCTAGATCGAAGTGTGTCCTATGAATTCAAGTATTGTAGTTAAGTGAATATATGTTCCTTATCTATGTCTAAGTTTTCTCACCTTCATGAAATGCTTGGTAGTTCTCACAAGTCAACTAAATGCAATTTATAGTTTGTTATTTAGTTTGAAAGTGGTTATCTTCCCTCTCATACTAATTTGATATTTGATCAATTCCTTATTTTAAAATACTTATGTGGGACTAATCTTCTTTGGTCTTGAACATGTCTCATAGTGTGTCTTGTGTGACGTATAAGTGTTCTAATTACTAGTGTATCACCTTATTTTATATGATTTCATGTATTATTGTTACTCTCCCCCCCCCTTTTCCAAGTAATTTATAGTTTATATTTAGTATATGTGATAGATCCAGAAGGAAGTTGGCCTTATCTAGAGGTCTGACTCTATCTTAGGCAACCCATATTGGACCAGATTTGAGCAAGAGGACCTAAACAATCCCCTTCTCAATTAGGTTGCAAATATATAGTACCAATAGTAACCTTTAAGTCTATGTTGTCATACAATCTCTTGGGAGTCAAGGGTGTAAAAACCCTACTACTTTATGCACTTTTATTTTTGGATTAACAATTAAAATCATCCCAAGAGCATGTATATAGATGGATTTAAATAATATGATGTAACTTTGTCATTTTAGGGCTTAGGATGATTTACTTAGTTATATCTATCTTTTAATTTATTTTATTGGTCTTGATTTGAGTCTAAAACTTGTATATAAACAACATGTCATAACCAAACACATTTTTTGTCCACCATTTGTTAAACAAGGAGGCGTTATGCTAGTCAAATCCAAATCTTCCTTTGCCTTGTTCAAAACCTCATCTTAAACATTGTGTTTGTATTGTATAAACAACACAATTATGATACCCATTTAAATCTAAACCACTTTCCAAAAATATTTATTAAGTCCATCAATAATTCAAATTTAGAATTGCACCTTTCTAAGTTCTAGGTTCACGTGTTAATCAGTTTTTCCATTTGCACTTGACTTGAGTTAACTTGGGTTAAATTTTCCATTTGGGTTGAAGTTCATTTATAGAATCATCATCATTATTTGATGATTTTGAACTTAGGTTATCTTGTGTGTCAGTTCTAGAACACATTTTATTCTACCTCTTATTACCATGTGGTGGGATTGTGATGCCCTTTTTGTTCTAGTTTTATACTTAATAATTCTTGCATGTTTTCACATCTTGAGTGTCAAAGTTTGCATTTTCACCTTCTTAATCTGAAGAGATTTATTCTAATTTCCTAGTAGTAACTCATCTAATTTGAACTAGATTTTATAGTATTGATGTATCTCTCAACCTATGTTTTGTGTATTAGTCTATAGTTAGGTTATTGAGTTATCATACCATTTTCTAATTTATATAATTTCAACCCTACCCAAAGTTGAGTAATTTCATGAGCACATTATTCTAATTATGTGGTACTACACCACATCCTTTTTATTATAGTCTCTTTGTTACCTTGACACTTGTTTAGAGAAAAATTAAATGCACCTTTTTTAAATATTCACAAAACATTTTCCAAATCTTGTCAAGCATAGAGAAAAAATCTTTTAGACATGACTCAAAGGTACACTTGTAGTGGGGTCTCTTATGGCCCACCTATGAGGAGGAACACTTTTATGATGGTCAAAATAGTTCTATGGCCTTTGAAGATATTCCCACAACTGTATGGTCTAAGGAAGACTATTTGGAATATCAACCCAAAGAGGAAAAGGATGAATCACTCCTAAGGTTGATTAAATTTGGTGTTTGGCTATCCTCATACTTTCCTATGGAATAATTACATACTTTAGTTAGAGAAGGAGATCAAAAGTGAGAATAATCCTTTACAAATATGGATAAAAAAACATACCTTATTCTATTAAAGGAAATGAAGTGCTTATAGATTCAAATCCTAATGATCAAGATATTATTATCAAGATCAAAAAGATAATTTAATGATATGTAGACCAACTTATCATGGACTTGACAAACTCTTTAATTTCCACTTCAATACATAATGACAATTCCAAAGAACAAGGGAATGTGGTTAAACCAATGCAAACTCTAGTTAAAAACATAAAAATGATGGATCAATATGTCTCAATCAAATAACCTAAGTCCCAAGAGGTTCCAAAAAATGTTTCACTAGACATGAAGCATATGTTTTTCAATCATCAATAACCTCTTGTTACTTCACAAAATGAAATACCAAATATTCATTATGCATTGAAGAAATTATACAAAATATTTTGGATAGTTCATCTCAACCAACATATACTTTGGTAAATAGACCACAAACACCCCAAAATCAATAAAACACATATAATTCAAGGCAAGATATTCCAAAGGATCAATGGCTCACTTACTTGACTCAAAGAGAAAACCAAAATAAAGTTATGGATAATAGGGCATATATTCCTAATAAATCCATGAAATAGGTCACATTACACCCCAATTCCACCCATAAATGCACCAAACATGTAAGAGTGGAATTCTATGAAAGAGATTGTGTCATGATTGGAGACAAGAAGTAAAATCAAGAAGTAAAAATTTGATGAGATATGTCCATATCCATTTGATTTGAGTATTATCCAAGTCCCCTTTATATCTCATTTTAAGGCACCTAAATTTGACAAATTTAAAGGAAATGGTGACCCTCATGAATACATTCAAGCAATTTTTGTGTTATGCCAAGAGGTTGCTTATAATAGTGTTTATTTACTTTGATTGTTTCCACAAAGTTTAACGGGACAAGCTCTAGATTGGCTACTTAAGTTACCCAAAGGATCAGTTGTAGATTGGAATGATCTACAAAAAAATTCATCAACCACTTCTCATACAAAATTGAACATGAATTGATCATTGTTGACTTGTGAAAATCCAAACAACAAGATCGGGAAAGCTTTGTGGCATATCATTTCTAACATAATTTATAGACAAATAGTTGGAAAACATTTTTATACAAAATTTACACTTGAGGTGGTGCACAATTTATGGCTTACTTACATGAACACATTTGAATAAATCATAGACAAGTGTTTCCAGATTGATAAGGATCTTATTACCAAAGGCCTTGTCAAGATTTATGCATAGGTCAAACATTAAATCAAACATAATCACTAGTTTAAATGGTTTTGTAAGAGAAACCTAAGGGTTTTAACAAGTATAATAACATGGTAGTTAATAGAGTAACTAAATCAAGACATGTACAAATGGCACAGGATCCACCAACTCCAAATGTGTAATTATTTCCCCCTAATCCACTAGCTAATTTGTAAGGAGTTCCTCTATAAAGGCCATTCCACAATAAATTCAAAATATTTAGAAAATTGGGAGAGATTTTTGAGGTGGTGTTCTAAAAGCTCGTAGAAGCTAACTTGATTGTATGGCTTGTACCAAAGCTATTTCTTCTAGATAAACCAAAGCCTGATTAGTATAAGGAAAATGAATTTTGAAACTTTCATTATGTTTTGGGTTGTAGTGCTTATCGTTGCATCCAATTACAACACCTTATTAAATATTTGATCTAGAGTGGTGAAGTTGATATTAAACTTGCTCTTTAGGACACTAATCAGGATATGGGAATCTACAAAGATCCATTTCCTCAACATAATCAACAACCACCCAAAAATAATCAAAACCAAGGATAGAATTATTGGATCAACATACCCCCCTACTTTCTTGATTTTAAAAATGGAGGACCCTTATGAATGTTTAAAAACATCTAAACCTTGAAATATTTCTCGAAGAGGTTATCTTTTTTAGAAATTGAAGATCATCCACTTGAAAGGGATATGATTTATACACGCTTAATGATAATGATTATGTTTTTAGACTAATTTTACTAATGGTTTGCCTTTGAAGATTGAATTATAGGTTACATAAAGAAGGCTAGGTTTCCCTTGTATAAAACCCTAACTTTTAAATTTAAAATTTGGAGGGAAGATTTGTTCAGGTTTCTTAACCCCTCCTACTTCAGTGTCTTCTTTATCAATCTAATCAGATGGTGCAAATCAAATGCAAGAAAATAGGCCAATCTAAAACCCAAAATGCCCTTAAAAATCCTAAATTTGAGGTACTTTCTTGAAGTAACCCTTCAGAGTTTCTTAAAGTCACCCTTCAGAGTTTCTTAAAGTGTCCCTTCAGGAAATTTGTTTTGATCCACTTTGGCAGAAAGTGACCCTTCAAAGTTTCTTAAAGTGTCCCTTCAGGAAATTTATCTTAGTCCACTTTGGTAGAGAGTGCCCTTTAGATAAATTATTTTGGGCACTATTTCTTGTAGACATTTTGTCTAAAATAAATCAACCCTTCAGCTTTTTGAAACCTACCCTTTGGAAGAATTGGTTAAGGCACTTTCCTGAGAAAGTGACCCTTTAAAAATGTTTAAGGGAAACTGCGTGAAGTCTTTCTAGGTTCTTTGTTTTATGCCTAACCCTAATATTTTATATTTATAGGGACCAATCATTGACAAGTACATGAATCATGATCAATGATCCATACTTTATCATAAGATTTGATTTGATGGTACAAAGTCACCAAAGACTTTTCAACGTAGTATAACCTTGAGGCCTCATAAAGGGATGTATCTCTCAACCCTTAGAGGAACCCCATGTGTTTTTTAACATAAATAAACTTTAAAAACATGTCATATAAAATATTGAAACTCATTAAGTTGTGTGCATCTTTTTAGATCTGACAGTCCATGCTTTACAGTAGGATTTGATTCGATAATGTGAAATGACCGAAGGCTTACAACCTAATCTAAGTTTTAATAGATAATCAAGAAAGGACTTAAGTTATCTTGGGACCTAAAGAGTTGGTCACATGGTCTGAAGATCTTATTTTTGACTTAAATAATAATGTGTTTTTCAACACAATATGACTACAAGGCTTAAGCTTAAGCCCTCTAACTACATTAGATGATCTTAAATTTCATAGCCTCGTACCTATCATTTGATGTTCATGAGAACATTTTTTGATGTTTGTGAGGATGTCGAATTTAAGATACTCTAAGTACATTAGATGATATTAAATTTGATAGCCTCACACCCATTATTCGACGTTTGTGAGAACATTTTTGATGTTCACAAGGCCATTAAATTTAACATAGGCTAAACTTTCAATCCTAGTGAAGGGATATATTTCTCAACCTTTAAAAGACCCCTTCACATATTTTAACATGAAAAATTAGTAAATTGGCTTTTAACCTAAGTTTTTATTAAGCTTAAGACTTATTTTGTGTACATCTTCATAGATCAAATGACTCACGCTTCATTGTAGGATTTTATCCAATAGTGTAAAATAGCTAAAGACTTTTCAATGGATAAGGAATAACAAAGGTGACCAATCAGAAAAGACTTCATGAATTGAGATCAATGGATCATGCTTGCTCATAGATCTAATCGAACAATGTGAAAATAAGGAAGCTTTCAAAGACTAATGGCTAACTTTTGAAAGGACTTTCATGGGAGTACCACTAGTAAATTTATGAATTTGCCACCTCTATCATTAAAGCTATAAAAATCCCTATTTTTCCAACATAAATCCCTAATTCTTATTCAATTAAGCCATAACTACATTAAAAATATCTAAAAACACTTAGCAAGACTATGCATTCTAAGGGAAATTAACCAGTTAGAGGAACATGGCCATTGCAAGACAACAATGGGGAGATGAAGTCAAGGTTTATTTATTTATTGACAATGAAGGATGATATTACAAAGACATAGAATTGGATGTGGGAGCCTTAAACAATGGTATGAAGAACTGGTCAAAAATCTTCTTTGTAATCAACCTTCTACAACCATTAGCTCCCAATGAGAAATTAATTTCTATAGTTTATAGGTGCCATGAAGATCTGATGGCAATCCATATGTTTGGAATTCACCTTATAGCTTCCAAACTAGAGGTATCCATTGTGTTGATATCTTAGCTCCTTCATTCATTTATTGTAAGGTAAATGGAGATTGGATAATTAAGGAGGGTACATCAAAGAGGGTTTTTTATATAGTTCTAGTAGCTTTTGAAGGCTAATATAAGCTTACCAAGACTCACATAGACCTTCCTAAAATCAAGGAATAGACCACTAAGAATGACTTAGATAATATCCTAAGACCACGGCTAGATAGAGGAACTCATGTAATGAGAAAACATGATGGTAAAATCACAATTTTATAATTTAAGGAAGGGATTAGAATCATCATAACTTTGTTGAATAGGGATTTTGGAGTAGCAATCACATCTTATATTGACCCTAGGTAGGTCTCCTATGTCTATTCCATGATAGAAGAGAAGCTGACTCTACCTATTAGATAAATAATAAGTATCCATTTGGAAGATAGTTCAATGGAATTAAAAGGAAGACAAGCTAGTTTTTCATAATGATGTCTTCATGGCCTCAACCTTCTTCCCTACCATTAGTAATTGGTCCCCTCACAAAAAGATTACTATTTCTCACCATTACCCCAAATTTTATGTATTCAAGTATAGAGACCACATGTAATTCATTTGTGATTGTATATAACCCACTCTAGTTGGGATAATTACTAGAAGTCCAATGACAAGGGTTCCCACATTCATTAGGAAATTTATAGAGCCCATTGGAGATATCTAGTTATATCCAAACTGCATAGTCATCAATATTAAAGGAATCCAAACCCATCCATTCAGATTACCATTGCATGTCCCAATCAAGCTGGCCAAGAGTGAGATATCTCATCAACTTCATGGTATAGACCATGTATGCAAAGAGAAGAAGAAAGGCATCCTACATCTCTTCATATATCTGATTGGGAAGATAATGATTCATGGATGGAATCAATTAGAGATCTTAGCAAAGAATAGAGAGGCATTCTACTTCCAATTAGATGACCTCAAGACATGGGATCTAAAGGGAAATGTGCTCTCCCATCTACAATCCAAACAACTGCATAAGGTACCTTATGGACATTAATTGGGTTCATATGACCACTTAGACACAAAGGCAACCAACTTTGAGGAAGTGATATCTAGGTTTAAAGGGCATGGATTTAAATTAGAACACAAATTATGAAAGGAAGAGAAAACATTAGGATAAATATGGAAAATGAATCCCTTGAAATACTACCTCTTACCTTCCACTTTGGGTCCACCACAAGTGCCTCAAGGTCCACCTTAGCAACAACAACTACCTCAGTAGCAAGTGTCTAAAATTCAAGGACCTAGTGAATAAAAGATGGAACATAGGCTAGGAGAGGGACCTTCTACCTCAGATCTACCTCAAAGACCCCCTTCTCCTATGGAATACATTGATATGGTTTCCTTAGAACCTTATGAAATAGTGGATGAGTTCTTCAAGGAACTTGTAGATGCATATGGGTCAAATAAGGAAGGAGATGAAGAAGGAGAAGCCATAGATGAGGGGGCACAAATTGAAGGTCCTCAAGCTGTCATGTCCCCTTTTTAAGTGACATGTTATGAGTTCATGGTTAGCCTATTATGCAACCTTCATAGGCTAATAGGATGGATAGAGGGTCATAATAGAGCTTGGCTTGACTTTGATTCACAGGATTTCTACATTTGATTTTCATTCAGGTTATTTCGAACATATTTGGCCTGGGCTCCTACTTTTTAGGGATATTTGATATGCAGCGGGGCGCCTTTATTATGGTATGGTTATGTGTGGAATCACTCCCTGATTCACTAGCTTCGATCGGTTCATCGATCCGACATGTATTGAGGGAGATATTAATATTTCATTGATTTAATCAAATATTAATTATTTAGCCTATTTTTAATTAGAAACCCTAATTCTAATTTAAGAAACCCTAATTAGGGCAAGCACATCTGTTTGAGGGTATAAGGGTTTCTCATGGAGGCCATTATTGATTATGCTATTGATTATTGATATTGATTTTGAGAATTTCTTCTGTGAAGACTGAGCCTAGGGTTCAAGGATTCCATTTGCATTGGAGAACGTTCCCTCTTCAGTGTGTGCAATTAAGAGGCTATGGAATATCAACTGATCTATTGCCAAAGTGTGAGATAGCTTCACCCAGAAGTTATCACAGAATTTCAAGTTTGAGAGATAACTTCACACAAAAGTTATCACAGATATTCCAGGTATTTATTGCTTTATTTTTGATTCAATAAATTATACAGCTAGAGATCTACTATGCTAGATACATATATTTCAGATCAGGGGTTGAAAATAGGGAAGTTGTGCTTAATTGGCAGCCGTACAAAGTCCGTACAGGTCCGTACTGATCAGCCCAGGAACTGACCTCGGCAGACAGAGGGTTTTCAGTGACCGACATCGGTCGACTGAAGACTGACGTCGACAGGAAGCCGACCGACAGAGACCGACGTCGGTGAGATATCGACTGATGATGGTGACTGTGTGTCGACACAGAAGGGTCGAGACCTTCCAGAATTCAATTTTCACTTCCAGTTTTGATAAGCCAGGGTTTTTAAGACTATTTCATATTTGTATGCATGAGAAAGGACGGCAATTGTAATAGTTTAAAAGGACAAGTGATAAGATTTGTAATTTGCTATTCAGAGACTATATTATTGTGATCATTCTGAATTTATTCAACTGAAGTTATATCTTGTTCAAAGTTTTTTGTGTTGCTATATTTCCTGTTTGAAGGGGCTATTACAGTGGTATCAGAGCTAAATCCTGCCAGCCTGAGGGTGTATAGATCTTATGCAGCCACAAGAGTTGGGACCACACAAGTATAACACATGTAGCCGAGCCTTGCTTGAAGGTACTCAGGTGTTAGATCAGCCACCGACCATCATGAGTGATAGACGTGAGGGCAGCCCACCCAAGGGCCACAGGTATGATGCTGAACAGGGTACCAGAGATTTTCAGCGTGCTATGATGACAAGCCAACAGCAGATGGCTCAGACACTACAGGCACTTATGACTATGATAGAGAGAATGAACACACCTGATGGACAGAACAGGGACCAAAGAGATGACAGGAGTGCTACGGTTAATCAGAGGCCACAACGGACTCACTCCAGAACAGCTGATAGACCTACACATCCTACTTTTATTCAAGAAGAACCAGAAGCACCCGCAGAGGAAGCAGGGAATAACCCATTTGTAGATGTTTACATGGCTGCAAATGATGAGTGGGACTTATTACCTCTTCATGTCCAAGAGAGGATGACCTTTGATCATTTTGTCAATCTTAGGAGAGAGCACTACAGATTGGTTAGGCAGGACAGGAAGCCTAGAGTTCAATTCAGTGAGCTGCAGAAGGCTACTGGTAAGCTTTCTTTGACTACTTTTGACGGCAGCGGTAAGATGACAGCTCAAGCTTGGGTTCATAAGCTTGACACCTTTTTGGCATTGAGACCAATGTCAGAGATAGATTCCATCAAATACGCCACTTTGCACTTGGATGGAGTAGCACATGATTGGTGGTACCATGGTATGGTAACACTTCAGCATAATCAAGTAACAGAGTACCAAGACTTTGTGGATAGATTGGTTGAGCGGTTTGACAGGAGAGATCCCGAGGTTTACTTCTGAGATCTGGCTCAGTTGAGACAAACAGGTAACTTGGATTCCTTCATTGGTGAGTTTCAGAGATTGGCAGTCATGGTACCCAATATTTCAGAGCGTAGATTGGTAGTTCTCTTCATAGAGGGATTGACAGAGCCATTGAGGGGTTGGATCAAAGCCCTTGATCCTCCTTCATTACAGGTAGCTATGAAGAAGGCACGGGATATGGAGATGGCAGCCCCATCCAATAAATTTAACACCAAAGGTACTTCTTCTAGAGACCATAAGCACTCCCACGGGGATACGGAGAGACTGGATTTTAACATAGATAAATCCGGGGTAAAAAATGATTCAAAGGCCAATCCGGCAGCACCACCTTTGGATCGTGAGGTGCTTAATGATTTACGTAGAAAGAAGCTTTGCTTCTACTGCAATGGACCATATGATATCCATCACGATTGTCCTTTGAGGCCTAAGGGCAAGGTGAATCGTATGATGTGGGTATACTATGAGGATTCTGATTCTAAGGATTCCGAGCAGCAAAATAGTTTTGAGGGGGCAGAGGTAGCAGCTTCAGGGCCTAATGTAGAAGTAGAGTTAGAGCTTCACATTCAAGAGGCACGCATATCTAGTATTTAGTCAGATGAGTCATTCAGACTCCGTGGAGTTTTGGCAGGGCAGAAGGTTATCACCCTTCTTGATACAGGAGCCACACATAATTTCATAGATGCTAGATTTGTGGAGAAGCGTGGGCTCACTACCATAGACTTTGAGGGCATCCATGTTAAGGTAGCCGATGGTCGCACTCTTAAGTGTGAGCGTATGATTAGAGACCTCCCATTACGCTTGAACAATTATGAGTTCAAGGCTGATTATTATGTGGTAAATATGGGGGATATAGACTTAGTCTTGGGTATGAAGTGGCTTCATTCATTTGAGGAAGTTACTCTTCGTCTCAAGGACATGGAGGTTCTCTTTAATGTTGATGGGACGACACATATTCTTAAGGCAATACGGGGCAGCAGCTTCAGATATATGTTTTTTCATCGGATGGAGGTACCTATACCACATAACATGATAGAGGGTGATGACGAGAGCACATTGGTACCAACACAGGAGAGGTATGAGGACGAGCTTGGTCTTGAGGTGAGTTCAGTTCAGGAGTTGTCACATGTGGTGAGGACTCAACTTTCTGTTACAGCCGGGTCACAGGTTGATGATGATATGACTATTTCTAGTCTTCACTATCTAGTTTCAGATATTATTCAGGTAAGGAGTTTGCTTGCTGATTTTCATTTATGGATTGGATGTTGGAGTGCTTATCTTAGTACTAGAGATGATGTGACACCATTACATGAGAGTTGGGATGGACATGGCATGGGGGTCGTGTTAATTGATAGTGGTGGAGATCAAAACTATATTTGGGACCCAGGTGGATTGATTGAGTTGTCATTCACTGATTGCTTGAGGGCAAGCAATTTTAGGAGGGGCAGATTGTCATGTCCCCTTTTTAAGTGACATGTTCTGAGTTCATGGTTAGCCTATTATGTGACCTTTGTAGGCTAATAGGATGGATAGAGGGTCATAATGGAGCTTGGCTTGACTTTGATTCACAGGATTTCTACATTTGATTTTCATTCAGGTTATTTCGAACATATTTGGCTTGGGCTCCTACTTTTTAGGGATATTTGATATGCAGTGGGGCACCTTTATTATGGTATGGTTATGTGCACAATCACTCCCTGATTCACTAGCTTCGATTGGTTCGTCGATCCGACATGTATTGAGGGAGATATTAATATTTGATTGATTTAATCAAATATTAATTATTTAGCCTATTTTTAATTAGAAACCCTAATTCTAATTTAAGAAACCCTAATTAGGGAAAGCACATCTGTTTGAGGGTATAAGGGTTTCTCATGGAGGCCATTGTTGATTATGCTATTGATTATTGATATTGATTTTGAGAATTTCTTCTGTGAAGACTGAGCCTAGGGTTCAAGGATTCCATTTGCATTGGAGAACGTTCCCTCTTCAGTGTGTGCAATTAAGAGGCTGTGGAATATCAGCTGATCTATTGCCAAAGTGTGAGATAGCTTCACCCAGAAGTTATCACAGAATTTCAGGTATTTATTGCTTTATTTTTGATTCAATAAATTATACAGCTAGAGATCTACTGTGCTAGAGACATATATTTCAAATCAGGGGTTGAAAATAGGGAAGTTGTGCTTAATTGGCAGCCGTACAAAGTCCGTACAGGTCCGTACTGATCAGCCCAGGAACTGACCTCGGCAGACAGAGGGTTTTCAGTGACCGACATCAGTCGACTGAAGACCGACGTCGGCAGGAAGCCGACCGACAGAGACCGACGTCGGCGAGATATCGACCGATGACGGTGACTGTGTGTCGACACAGAAGGGCCGAGACCTTCCAGAATTCAATTTTCACTTCCAATTTTGATAAGCCAGGGTTTTTAAGACTGTATTTCATATTTTTATGCATGAGAAAGGATGGCAATTGTAATAGTTTAAAAGGACAAGTGATAATATTTGTAATTTGCTATTCAGAGACTATATTATTGTGATCATTCTAAATTTATTCAACTGAAGTTATATCTTGTTCAAAGTTTTTTGTGTTGCTATATTTCATGTTTGAAGGGGATATTACACAAGCTAAAGAGATAGACAAAGGAAAAGTAGTTGCCTTAGATTTGGTCCTTGTGATTTGGTGCCTAAAGCCTTTAATAAACCCAAGTGGATTCACAAGTTGGGTGAACTTGTTTAGTGATGAATTTCCTATACATGGACCTATCATCCCTAACTAGTTTATCTATGGTAAGTTCCAAAAGATACCCTCTCAGACACATTCATGGGATTTGACTAGCACTACCAATGTTGAAGTCAATGATGAAGTCCAGCCTTAGATCTTAGAGCTCATGAAGGAATAAGAGGAGAGGAGAATGATTAAGGCTGCTAAAGAGAGCAAAAATAAAATAGAAGAATCATGACAATCAATCAATTCTAATCTCAAAACACTAGAGACTTCAAATCTTTTAGAATCAGAGCCCAAGGTACAATTTAACCATGACACAACTACACTAGAGAAGGTTACTACCAAGAAAGTAACTATTGGAATTGAAGAAGTCACTCTTCAAAGAGTGGAACCATTTGTAGGACTCACTCTAGTCCAAGGACAGGTAGTAGGGGAGCACCCCATTCATAAATAAGATATTTCAAGTTTGGTGTAAGCCCAGTCATCAATGGATATGGTGGGAATTTAGGGAATGAAGCAAAATATCCTAAAGTTGGAGAAAGAGAAGAAAGACTTGGAGGCCTAAGTTTTACTATCAATTCTAAAGGACCTACTAAATATGTTAGATAAGTACCTCCTATATGCCTTTAAATGATTAAAATCCATCAAAATCAAGATTAATACCATAGAACTTCAAGCCAAGAAGGCACAAACATTGATGTATAATTGGCAAGAGACCAAAGACCAAGTGACAAAGTAGATCAAAGCACACATCACTAAATAGTATTTGGACTTCAAGATCATTAAAGAAAGGAAATTGAATGCCATTCAAGGGATCTTTTTAGATCAAATATAGGAATTAATTTTAGAGTACAATAAGGCCAATGACTTCATGGAGGAAGATAAGGACTTAGTGAATAGAATTGGGAAGTTACTAAGAACCTTGTTAGTGACCGCTTCTCAACCTACTACCACTGGCCTAATGCATGACATGGAATTCCAGTAGGGAGTCTACACCTTCATCTAGGGCATAAAGGATGTAAACCAAGGCCAATCTAATAAGGATAATTAAAAAGGCCTTAATTTCATCCTCACCATAGGAGAATAGATAGTAGAAGCAAGGTGCTTACAAGAGGTCACCATCAGAAGTGATAAAGAATATGATACATTGGTTGAATAGGAAGAATAAAGTCTAATGAAGCCCATAGTGGATTTGAGTTAATCAAATAAAAACACACCAAGGTGAAAGATGTCCTTCAGTGTAAGTGATCAAGGGAGCCCACCAGCCCAAGAGCAAAGTCAAGATTTTTCTTTTGTAAACTATATATGCTAGTTTGTTAGCATATATTAGTCTTTTGATCTAATAAGTGCCTAACGACCATATTTACTATAGAATTCTCTGTAAAATTATATTTTTCCTTACCTCTTATAAAATTTTGAAATAAATATGACTAGTACACTACCTATGTCTTTTCTAAATAGGCAAGTGTTACCATTTTGTAAAGGGAGGGATTTTGAGAAATTTTATACTAAAGTAATTAATACAATTCAAATTCTACAAAGATTGTCTAGTGTTATGTTATATTATTTTTTCTTTCTCTCAATTACAAGTGGATGTCTTAGATCTAAATGGTTCCTAGATATATGAGCAATATTTCATGTTCATGATGTTTCTAGTTTATGATGTGTTAGATTAGTTGAAGGATTCTAAGTTTACTTCATTTTATTTGCTCTATATTTGAATGGTCTTATGAAATTTAGATTAACATACCAAAATATTTTATTAATCTTGAATTTTACTCATGATCTCTATATTTCCTTTGAATCTTGCCTAATCTTTGGTGAAGTTTGGGCTTATGCTATGTTGCATCACTGATTGGTTAAATGTATGCTCAAATTAAATAGAACTTTGTCATTATGTTTGAGACTAGTGCTTGCAATCATGTTTATTCTCTACCTTACCCTACCTTTTGCTTCTTTTTTATCAATGTTCACTTTAGCTTAAAGATCACTGTAAATATTCACTTAGATTAGCTTAGAGTTAGAAATCTTGACTAGGAAGACTACAAGGCTATAAAGGCGTAGACTCTAGTGGCTCCCAACTACCACATCAAACAAATTTTATGGGTAGCTCTCATACTTTATTGAATATTCCACCATAGACACACTACTTATCACAAACTGAAACTCATGCCTTGGATTCTTGTAATCCTAGAATGAAAAGTGTTCATCAACACTAAGGAACACTCTTTGGAGTAATTGGAAGCATCAACAAGAGGCAATTTACATTGGTGCTAGAAGGAGGGCCTTCTTTGAAAGTATTATTATTTTCTTTGTTAAGCTTAGAGGGTCTTTACATCCTTTGTAAGGATATTTTCTCTGTGAGTGCTTTCTTGCTCATCTTTGTGCTTAGTAAGGTAAATATCCTTATTCTTTGTAAAGTTCAATTCAATCTTTGATAAGTATAGCTTTAAGATTGAGAATTTTTTATGTTTGAGGTTAGAACAGCTTTATTTTGATTAAATATTTATGTTATCTTGTGAAATTTGAGCCTAATTCTTCAAAATAATGCAAAATATGGTCATCTTTGCATGATCAAACATATCTTTGAACTAATTTAGTCAAAGATCAGTGTCCTTTACATTTTTATACCTAAATATTTACAACATAAGCTTAGTGTGCATGTAATTTGTTTTTATTTGAGGGAATTAATGTTTTACACCATATTTCAAAATAGGATTTTTAGTTCTCAATCTAGAATTACCCAGAATTAAGACTAGATCTCATTCAAAAACTAGGGAACCTCTACTTGATCTTGAGACACACTGATGGAAAACAAGAGACAAAGGAAGCCATAGATGTTCAAAGTATTTACCCTCCTCACCTATTTAAGGAGTCCTTGAATTTAACCTTCAACTAGATATGGCTTGGCTTGGAAGTTCTCTTATCAATGTTCCAGGTATAGTTCATGATTTTGAACAAAATCTTCAAAAATATTTGCCTATTTTCAGTCTAACTAGTACGATCACTACCAAGGAACATGTCAAGTCCTTTAAAGCTACTTTAAGGCTCTTAAATTTCATTCAAAAGGATGTAGCTTGTAGGTTATTCCATTTTACCTTTAAAGATACTACCTATGATTGGTTCTTAAACCTACCTAATGATTGTATCACTTCTTAGAATAACTTTGACACCATCTTTATTTATTAATTTAGGAAGATCATTAACCCATGTGTCATATATCATTAGTTTTCTACAATCAAGAGAGATTCAAGTGAGCCTATCAGGTATTTTAATTCTAGATTTCAAAAGATGTTCAATAGAACCATAGATCCTTACAAGCCTAATGAACCTTTAGCCTTAGAGATCTATAAAGATGTTGTGGATCCCATGAATTTTATGTTTCTTAAGAGGACTATCCTAGATATTACCATATTAGCTCAAGCTTATTCAGAAGTGGTGATCACTTGTGAAAAAATATAGCCTCAAGGGAAAATGGCTTATTCAATTCCAAATATTAACCCATAGATGTCAGCCTTGAACCTTTTCCCAGCTAATAACCAAAATGTTCCTATTATGAATCAAATACTAGATCTAATTATTTTGCCTACTAGTTATGCTACTCCCAATCAGAACTTAGGTTTCTTAGGTCAATAAACTACCAATGTATCTCAAGCTAATGGTAAAAAGGATCTAATACCAGTTAACATTGCTAACAATAGTAAAGCTCAAGATTCTGAAGCTCCAAAGAATTAAAATGAGTCCATACTCAAGATGGTCCAAAAGCTTAGTACATAGTTCTTACAACTACAAAAGCAAGTTGGTAATGCTAACAACAACTCTAGAAGGAACTTCACCTTCCAAAATTTTAATAGACCTAGAAATCAATTCTAGAATGATATCTTCTTTAATATAAATAAAGCCAATGAGCCTTCTTCATATGACAATAACACTATGGACATCAATCTCATAGATATTGCCTTGCCTAATTATTTTAGAGTGCATGCCACTTTTAAGCATGGTGAAATAGATTGTATTGAATTATGTAAATATTTTGAAGCCTTCTAGGAAGAACTTGACACCTTTGAGGTTATCCCAGATAAGGATAATATTACTAGTACTTTTAGGTCTAAAGCACTAGATCAAGTACACATGGTGGAGACCTTCCAATTTCCTTTCCAAGAAGATAATGAGCCTAACAATATTCCTAATGAAATCCAAGAATTTTAATAGTTATTAAAGACTTAACCTCTAAAGAATAGGGAGAAAAGATAGCCTTTTACTACTTCTACTCCTCCTAATAACTATGGGAATCCTCTAGATACATCTTCGAGGAATGATCCTGAGCCACCTAAAAGTAGTTCTTCTAAGCCTTTAGCTAAACCTTTGAATAAGACTAGATAAAATATTGTTGAATACATGAATAAAATCAAGGAAAATATCACTCTACATGAACTGACATAGATAACTATGCAAAGAGACCTCTTGGAATCCTTGTCAAAAATCTTGGAAAGACACCACAAAATGAAACTACCAATGTAACTATGCAAGTGTAAAAAGCAGAGTCTCCACCCTTTCTACTCATATTCAGAGTGTTTGGTAATAATGTTCATAATTTTCTACTAGATTTAAGAGCTTCTACTAATATTATGCTAGTTGGAATTTGTGAGAAACTGGGATTAAACCCAATCAAGTCTAACCAATTAGTCACACAATTGGATAAATCAAAATTCAAGGTCATTAGAGAGCTACTTAATGTGTATATTCAATTGGCAAGTGAACCTAGAGTTCAACAGTTTATTGACATTCAAGTAGTAGACATCCCTAATGCTTATGGGTTACTTCTAAGTAGGGAATCGACCAAATATTTGAATGGGTACATGTCTACTAACTGTTCTCATTTGTGGTTGCCATGGAATGGTGTTCCAAATTAGATAAGGGTTGAGAGAGAGCCAAGGATGAAGCATATGATAACTAAGTATAATTAATTTATGTTAGAATTAGGAGCACAATTGATTACCTTGTATAAGCAACTAAACATGGAATTTAACTAGAAGTAACAAGTAACTAGAAATCATAAACAACATAGAATTTGAGAGACAATACAATCTTGTATTCAACTCATCCAAAAAGAAAATACAATAAAGAAGTCACACTCTTCTTCCCACACCTCTAGGGCTCCCACACCTCTAGGGCGTATAATAATTTCCCTCAAGAGTTCTCTCTCTCAATTATGGTCACAACAAACAACTCAAACATAGAGTTATTGTTCACCTCCACCAATCAGTAACAATATTACCAGTCAAACAAGTACTCAAATTACTCCAAGTAGATCTCCCTTGATTTTGCACACCTGCAAACCTAGATCTTACAATCAGAAGGATCTCTTCTTTGTCCTTGAGTACAATACAGCCCCATGAGTCTATTATATATATCCCATGCAAAAAATAATTAGACTTGTAATTACAATAATTAGACATGTAGCTTCAAGACTAAAATTAGTCTTTACATGCAAACAATAGTTCATTAAACAAACCGTTCATGTATCTAACAGTTTTGGAACCGCACAGGCGACTGACATCAGTTGTTGTCTATCTGGAGATGACCAACTTCACCTTTAGTTCAACAACTCCCTGTATGTGTGACCCTACAAAAAGCATACACACAACATATAATAATAGGATAATGTAGCTAATATTATCTAACCTGGTAAAAGAAACACAACAGTTAAACCTCCATTGTCCTACAGCTTGCTCAAGACCATATACCCTAGCCTTCCATCTCATGTGTCCATTATCTCTCTTCTTTGACCTGGGAATCCATTCATCTTTTAGTGCTTTATCTCTAGCTAGCAACTCTACCAAATCTCCTGATTGGTTCTCATCCAAGGAATCAAATTCCTCATTCATGCCATGCTCCCACTATTTCCTAGATTCTACCTGCTTTACTTCTTTAAAACTTCTTGGTTCTTGACCATCAATGAGCAACAAGTAGTCTAAAGAAGTGGAATAACAAATTTGAGGCTTACTTACCCTTTTAGTCCTCCTCATAGGTGTTTGAGACTCCTTGATAGCTTATTGTCCACCCAAAATCCATTCTTTGGTCGACCCTGGTCTACACCTGACCAATGTCGAATCCTCTTGATCGTCGATGCCAGTTTCCTAACTGACATCAATGTCCACCTAGTTACCAATGTTGGTTCCCTAACCAACATCGGTATCCACCTCCCCAACACCACCGACTCTGGTCTGCACATGACCGATGTTGGTACCTTCCTGTTCGACATCAGTTCCACCTGACTGATGTCAGTAATTGTGTTTTCTTATGAGTGATGAATTTTTACCTGCGAGATTACTTTGAATCAAAACACTATCCAAACTGCCCTACTTAGAATTTTTTAGCCCCTTGAGTTGATCTCTATCTGTCATCTTCTCCTTGAACACCAAGGCTTTCCTGTTCTTGTCAAAAACATTAGATTTCCTCTTTATGCCATAAACTCGATCCTTTCTTGTAGCATGTGTTTCAAGAAACCTCACTTTCTTCTGTTGCTTACAAAAATCTCGATCTATGCTTTCTGAATCTGAACTCTTACCCTTTAACTCAAGAACATGCATCCCCTTCTTATTCATGTGACCAAGCCTATAGAGCCACATCTTTGAATCTAAAACTAAAGTAGATAAACCAGAAGGAGAATCAGTAATACAAGTAGATAGATAAAGAGTACCTACTTTCTTACCTCTTGCTAAAATAAGTACACCCTTGGAAACTTTCCAAGAGTCCATTGTGAGAGTTATTGTGCATCCCTCATCACCTAACTTTCCTACAGAAATCAAGTTCCACTTTAGGACTGGGACATGCATGACCTCCTTCAACACCCATGTGTTGCATGTCTACAATTTTAGCTACACTTTCCCTTTGCCAACCATTTGACAAGGCTTACCATCCCCTAAATAAATCTCTCCAAAGTCCCCTTGGACATAATCATGAAAATATGCTCTATTTGGGGTTGCATGGAAAGAGGCACCAAAATCTAACACCTAAGATTCCACTTTATCCAAGGAACATACAAGAGCATCCTGTGCAACAATATCTGTAACATTTGCTTCTTCATTTCTTTCATGCTGATCTTCAACCAACCTATAATTTTTCTTTACATGCCCTGCCTTTCCACAATTCCAGTAGATTATTCTGCCATACCTAGATTTGGATCTCCTACCTATCTTTGACCTTGCTTTCCCTTGCTCGATCTTCTCTCTTTGCTTTCCCCTGCTTTCAACACTTAAAGTATTTCTTGATGATTCCCCTATGCTTTTCCTATGAATTTCTTCATTCAAGATTACACTAATAACATCATCAACTTTCAAGATATTTGAAGCAGATGTAGTATTACTAACTACCATTACCAAACTATCCCAACTTTCAGGTAATGAGCATAAGATTAAGAGAGCCTTAATTTCATCATCAAAAACAATATTGACTGAAACTAACTAGTTTACCAAACCATGGAAATCACTAAGATGACTATGTATAGATCCACCTTCCAACATTTGAAAATTAAATAATTGCTTCATAAGAAATACCTTATTTGAAGTTGAGGGTTTTTCATATAAATCTACCAAAGATTCTATTAACTCTACTATTGTCTTAGCCTGTGATAAGTTGGAAATCACAGATGATGCCAGGCTCAACCTTATAGATCCTAGAGACTTTCGATCAAGAACCTTCCATTCTTCATCTTTCATATCCATGGGCTTGCTTGCAACCCCACCCAACGATAAGTACAAATCTTTTTGATATAGATAATCTTCTCTCTGCATCCTCCATAATTGATAATTCTTGCCGTTAAACTTCTCCATTCTTAGCTTACTTTCTTCTGCCAGTGCTTTACTCCCATTCAATTAGAAACCCTTGAGAGTGACCTGTAATCAAACATAAACCTACTCTGAACCAGGCTCTGTGAACCTGTAACATGGCTCTGATACCACTTTGTCAGGATTAGGAGCACAATTGATTACCTTGTATAAGCAACTAAACATGGAATTTAACCAGAAGTAACAAGTAACTAAAAATCAAAAATAACACAAAATTTGAGAGACAATACAATCTTGTATTCAACTCATCTAGAAAGAAAATACAATAAAGAAGTCACACTCTTCTTCCCACACCTCTAGGGCTCCCACACCTCTAGGGTGTACAATAATTTCCCTCAAGAGTTCTCTCTCTCAATTACAGTCACAACAAATAACTCAAACACAGAGTTGTTATTCACCTCCACCAGTCAATAACAATACTGTCAGTCAAACAAGTACTCAAAGTACTCCAAGTAGATCTCCCTTGATCTTGCAACAACCTACAAATCAAATGATCTTACTTACCATATAGATCTCCTACCTGATCTTGCACAACCTGTAAATTAACCTGGTTTTACACACCTACAAACCTAGATCTTACAATCAGAAGGATCTCTTCCTTGTCCTTGATTACAATATAGCTCCATGAGTCTATTATATATATCCCATGCAAACAATAATTAGATTTATAATTACAATAATTAGACACACAGTGCTAAGACTAAAATTAGTCTTTACATGCAAACAACTGGTACATTAAACAAACTGTTCATGTAACTAACAATTTTGAAACCGCACAAGTGACTGACGTCAGTCGCTGTCTATCTAGAGATGACCGACATCGGCTGATCTATGACTGATGTTGGTAGCTTCCTGTCCACCCCTGACCAAAGTCGGTTGGCCTGACCGACTTTGGTTATTGTGACACTCAGCACCTCCTCCATGTTTGCATACAGTGAAGCTTTTAGCTCCACAACCTAACAATTTAATGAAAGGGTAAACTTCCTTGATTTTGATCTTAGAATCTTCAATTTAGAAACTACATAAAATATAGATTATAAAATGCCCCCTCCAATGCCTAGATTATGGAAGTTACATGCTAATGGAGCTAGATGCAAATCAGAATCAGGAGTTAGCATTGTGTTAGTAGACCCTATAGATAAACACTACCATGCATCTTATAGGTTGTAATTTATTTTCACTAATAACTTAGCTGAGTATGAAGTTATTATTCTTGGACTATAGCTTGCCATCAAGCACAAAGTCAAAGAGCTTTCAGTCTATGGAGACTCTAAACTTGTGGTTAACCAAGTAAAAAGTAAATACCAGTGAAATTTGTTCTACTTAAAGAGATATAAGTTCATGGTATAGGATCTAATTAAATCTTTTGATGCCTTTAATATCTTGGTTGTTCCAAGGGAAGAAAATAAGGCAATTGATGAGCTTATTTCTGCTATAGCCAACCTCATGCCAAATTGAGATTCCCTTGACTTTAGCATTGAGTTGGTACCTTGCCCATCAGTACCTCCTAACATTAATCACTTCCAAGTTTTCAATTATGATCAACATATCATCAATTTCTTGAGTAACTCTGAGGCCTTTGAAACCCATATCATTGATGAAGTAGATGAAAGCTCTGCTAAAAAAGAGCCTAATGGTAAGATCATCCAACTTAAAGATAACAAGATACCTAAAGGGATAATCTCTTTAGAAAGGTTGTTTGATCATGATAAGCTTATAAAGGTACCTAATGCACCTAAAGTGAGTGGAAAAGACTACCAGCTAGTTGATCTTGATTCACAAGATCAACCTCAACCCATCAACATAGGGAAAGCATGCATTGAAATGGAGAATAAGAAAGCAAGGGAGTTGCTCACAAAGTACAAAGATGTCATTACTTGTTCCTATAAAGACCTAAAGATATTTTACCCAAGTTTCATAACTCATACAATACCTCTCAAAGAAAACTGCAAGCCTTTTAGGTAAAAGCAAAGGCCAGTCAATCCTATCTTGGAGCCTATGATCTATAAAGAGGTCAAGAAACTATTAGATGCAAGGATTATCTTTCCTATCAGGCATTCCACTTGGGTAGAAAACTTGGTCCCAATAATAAATAAGAATAGGGAAATTAGATTATGCATTGATCTTAGTAACTTGAACAAAGCTTCTAAAAAGGGTGACTATCCTCTACCTTCTTTAGACCAAGTCATACAAGTTATTTTAGGATCAACTATGATATCCTTCTTGGATGAATTCTCAGGGTATAAAAAAATTTTGGTTGACAAAGAGGATAAGATGAATACATCTTTCACAACCAAGTGGGGAACTTATTCCTACAAGAGGATACCCTTTGGGCTTATCAATGTCGGAGCAACATTTCAAAGGGTCATGAACCATGATTTCCAAGGTCTGGTAGGCAAATGTATCATCATCTATATGAAATATTTTCCAATTTTCTCCAAGAATAGAGAGGATCACTTCATGCACTTGTAACATGTGTTTGAAAGGTGTAAAAGATATGGCATTTCCCTCAACCCAGAGAAGAGTATATTTTGTGTCACAGAGGGGAAACTACTAGGCCATGTTATCACCAGGCAAGGGATCTCTATATATATTGATAGAGTAGAGGCCATCTCTAAAATTGAATTGCCTAATAATAGAAAATAACTTAATTTATTCTTTGGGAGACTTAACTTTGTAAGAAATTTCATCTCAAGCTTTGTTGAAATTGTCAAGGCTTTAAATGACATGCAGAAGAAAGATGCCAAGATCTATTGGAATGATGAATCTAAGAAAGCCTTTACCGACATTAAAAGGGCAATAACTAAAGCCCCAGTCCTCATAAGTCTTGAATTCTCAAATGATTTATATCTATATTCATTTACTTTTGAGCATACTATGGCTGCATTACTAACTCAAAAAGTTGATGGGAATGATCATCCCATAGCTTTCATGAGCACCAATTTCAATTATGTTGAAGTGAACTATTCTATAATTGACAAGAAAGATTATGCATTGGTGAAATTAGTAAATAAATTTAGGCATTATATCCTTAATAATAAGGTACATGCTCTCTTGTTAGACCTAGCTACAAAACTCATGATGAGTCAAAATGAGCTTGGAGAAAGAAGAGGAAAATAGATGTCAGTTATGCAAGAGTATGATATTGAAATGAAGATTTCCAAGTTGGTAAGGTGCCAAGGATTAGTTTAAATGATTGATAATATTAACCCCAATATCCATGTCATGAAATTTAACCACCAAAACTTTCAACCTAATGAGTGGTATGACTCTATCATCCACTTACTTATCAATGGTGTTTGTCCCCTAGGAATTAAAAGAGAGAAAAGGATAGCCTTGAGGCTCAAATAATATCATTACCTCATCAAGAGTGGATTATTATATAGAATTAACTTTGATGGAATTTATTTAAGGTGTGTATCTAAAGAAGAAGTAGCTCAGATCATGACTACCTTCCATAAAAAGCTAGGAAGTAGACACCCTTCACAGAGAACCACAGCTCACAAGATCCTTAGAGCTAGGTATTATTGGCCTACCATCTTCAAAGATACTCACAGGCATGTGAGGGAGTGCCATACATGCTAGATATTGAACATAAAAGATCCAAAGGCAGACATGCCTTTGTAACTTGTGATAGTTGTCAAACCCTTTGCATAATGGGGGTTAGACATTGTAAGGGTGATCAACCCTAATTCTTCTGAAGGCCATAAATTTGTCCTTACTAATACTAACTATTATATAAGGTGGAGTGAATTTGTTACCACCAAACATTGTAGGATAGAAGAGGTAAATAACTTCATGGAAGAAAACATTTGCACAAGATTTGGAACCCTAGTCTCTTTGGTTTGTGATAATAGATCTACCTTCACTTCTATTGAGATGACTGAATGGGCATATGAAAATGGAATCAATCTAAAGTTTGTATCCAATCATTATCCCCAAGGGAATCAAGTCTCTAAATTTAAAAATAATAATTTGATGAAGGATATCAAGAAGTCTATGGAAGACAAACCTAGAACATGGTATAAGCTCTTGAAGTATGCACTATGGGTAGACAGAATAAGAATCAAACAAGCTCTCAAAGCTTCACCATTCTTATTGGTGTATCGATAGGCACCTATCTTCCCCATAACCCTCATGTTTCCCACATTTAATTTCATAAAAGAGTATATGGAATAAATCTAAGACCTTGCTAGCTCAAGGATAATAGACTTTATTCAGATGGAAGATGTCAGAGACAGCGTTTGCTGACTTTAGAATGCATCAAATAATAGTGAAAATGTGGTTTGATAAAGTATCCAAAATCAAAGTGTTTAGGCAAGGAGACTTAGTCCTCCTCTAGGACCAAGCTTTAGAGCCAAAAGGGAAGCATGGAAAATTCACACCTTTTGGGATTGGGCCATATCAAATTGCAGAGACATTGGGAAATAACACCTTTAAGTTGAAAAACCTTCAAGGAGCACAGTTCACCTTTCCCACCAATGGGTAGTATCTTAAGCATTACTTTGTTGCTACTCCACCAGGGGTCTTCATGGAGTAAAATATATAAGACTTGTTAGATTAGATTAGGTAGGATAGTTAGTTTCTTTTCTTGCTTTCCCTTCTTACTTGTCTTGTACATATTTGTTAGCTTCTTACTTATTGCTTTGTGTTGTGTGGTTTTTTGGTGTTTTATTTATTTTTACTTGGTTTTGCTCTTTTGTTTCCAATAATCCTATGAACTATTTATTGCTCAAGTTTTCATGATATTTCTTAAAATTCTAGTAGCTTGAAATTGGAATATGAATATTTCAATGATGAACATAGGTTGTCACAAAGCACCATGATGCAACTCAAAGATAATGGTGTAGATTGATATAGAAGTTAATTATCATAACAAGTTTTAAGCATAATCTTAAATCAAGGTTTGGTTGAAATAATAATCACATCTTCTAGAAGAAAACTTAAGTTGTTGGGGCACATTTCATGCTATCACTTAAAACACATCCTTGTCTACGATAGAGGTTACAATTATAAGTCATTACCCCAAGAATCAAACAATTGACCAAATCCCTAAAACTAGGCTATATTGGTTCCCAAACTTTGAAAAAAGACCTAGAAAAGACAAAAAAAGAAAAAAATTATTACAAAATCTATGGAAATAAAAGGAAAAGTGATTTTGGTAACCTCCACCAGGGCTATGGACACCTAGCTGGTAGTGGAATAAGGCCTTGAGTGGGAACAAAGGTATCTCTATTGAGGTTATAGATGCCTGGCTAGTAGAAAAGCAATACCCAAGCCTTCCCTGAACTAAGAAAAACTATTCTTAATGAATATTCAAAATGCTCCAATTCAAGTGACCAAAGGTATGATCTAGATCTTGTCTTCCAAAGTTCCATGACAAATAGTAAGTGGAATCAAAGCACACACTATGTGTCTATCTGTGTTTCAACATTTTGAGTTTGAATTTGCACGTGAGGTTTATACCAATCAAGGTTTGATTTAGACAATGTTATGGACCCAATGGATGAAAGACTTATGTATTAGTCTAAACTAGAGCCTTAGGTTCTAACATATTGTTATGTTTCCCCTATGAGTCACCATTTGTTGGATCAACATACCCCCCCCACACTTTCTTACTTTTACAATTGGAGGACCCTTATGAATGTTTAAAAACATCTAAACCTTGAATGCTTGCTTGAAAAGGTTATCTTTTTTAGAATTTGAAGATCATCCACTTTAAAGGGATATGCTTTATACATGCTTAATGATAATGATTATGTTTTTGGACTAGCTTTTTTAATGGTTTACCTTTAAAGATTGAATTATAGGTTACATAAAGAAGGCTAGCTTTCCCTTGTAAAAAACCCTAACTTTTGAATTCAAAATTTGAAGGGAATACTTGTTTGGGTTTCATAACCCCTCCTACTTTAGTGTCTTCTTTATCAATCTAATCAGATGGTATGAATAAAATGTAATCAAATGGGCCCACTTAAACCCCAAAATACCCTTTGAAATCTTAACTTTGAGGCATTTTCATGAAGTAACCCTTTAGAGTTTCTTAAAGTGACCCTTTAGAGTTTTTTAAAGTGTCCCTTTGGGAAATTTATTTTCATCCACTTTGGTAGAAAGTGACCCTTTAGAGTTTCTTAAAGTGTCCCTTCAGGAAATTTCTCTCAATCCACTTTAGCAGAAAGTGCCCTTCAAAGAAATTGTTTTGGGCACTATCTCTTGAAAACATTTTGTCTGAAACAAATCAACCCTTCAAATTTTTGAAACCTACCCTTCAGAATAATTGGTTAAGGCACTTTCTCAAGAAAGTGATCATTCAAAAAATGTTTAAGGGAAACTACATGAAGTCTTTCTAGGTTCCTTATTTTGTATCTAACCATAATATTTTATTTTTATGGGGATCAATCGTTGACAAGTACATGGATCACGATCAATGGTTCATGCTTCATCACAAGATTTGATATGATGGTGTGAAGTTGTTGAAGAATTTTCAATGAAATATAACCTTGAGGCCTTGTAAAGGGACATATCTCTTGACACTTAGAGTAACCCCATGTGTTCTTTAACATAAATAGACTTAAGAAACATACTTTTAACCTAAGTCATAAAATCTCAAAACTCATTAATTCATGTGCATCTTTACAAATCTGATGTTTTGCACTTTATCATAGGATTTAATCTGATGGTATGAAATGGACAAAGGATTACAACCTAATCTAAGTTTAATCAGATAAATAAGAAAGGACTTTAGTGATCTCAGGGCTTAAAGACTTGGTCACATGGCCCAAAGAGTATATTTTTGGCTTAAATAACAATGTGTTTTTCAACACAACATGACTATAAGGCTTAATATTAAGCCCTTTAACTACATTAGACAAGCTTAAATTTGATAACTTTACACCCATCATTTGACGTTCATGAGAACATTTTTTGACATTCATGAGGATGTCCAATTTAAGATAATCTAAGTACATTAGATGAGCTTAAATTTGATAGCCTCACACCCATCATTCGACATCTATGAGAACGTTTTTGATGTTCATGAGGTTGTCAAATTTAACACAATCTAAAATTTCAAGCCTAGCAAAGGGATGTATTTATCAACCCATTAAAAGACCCCTTCACATATTTTAACATGAAAACTTAGTATAATGGATTTTAACCTAAGTTTTTATTAAGCTTGAGACTTATTTTTTATACATCTTCATAGATCAAATAGCCCATGTTTCATTATAGGATTTGATCCAATGGTGTAAAATGGTCAAAGAATTTTGAACTGGATAAAGCATAATGAAAGTGACCAATCAAAAAAGACTTCATGGATTGAGATCAATGGATTGTGATTGCTCATAGATTTAATCCAACAATGTGAAATGAAGGAAGCTTTCAAAGACTAATAGTTAGCTTCTAAAATGACTTTCATGGGAGTAACATGAGAAAATTTATGAATTTTCCATCTCTACCATTAAAGCTACAAAAAACCTAGTTTGCCAATATAAATCCCTAATTCTCATTCAATTGAGCTACAACTACATGTAAAAAAACTAAAATCACTTAGTGAGACCACACAGTCTAAGGGAAATTAACTAGTTAGAGGAACATGGCTACTACAAGACAAAAACAAAGAGATGAAGTTGAGGTTTATTTGTCTACTGATAATGAAGGAAGATGTTACAAAGACATCGAATTGGATGTGGGAGCCTTAAACAATGGTATGAAGAACTGGTCAGAAATCCTCTTTGCAATCAACCTTCTATAACCAATGGTTCCCAATAAGAAATGAATTTATATAGTTTATAGGTTTCATGAAAATATCATGGAAATCTATATGTCTATACTTCACCTTGTAGCTACCAAACCAGAGGTACTCCATTGTGTTGAATCCTAGTTCCTATGTTTATTAGCTATAGAGTAGATGGAGACTGGATAATTAAAGAGGGTACATAAAAGTGGGTTGATTATATATCTCTAGTAGATTTTGAAGGATATTATAAGCTTCCCAAGACTCACATAGACCTCCCCAAAATCAAGGAATGGACCACTAAGATTGACTTAGATAATATCCTAAGACCATGGCTGGATAGAGGAACCCATGTACCGAGAAACCATGATTGTAAAATCACAAATGTATAATTCAGGGAAGGGACTAGAATCATCTTGAATTTATTTAATATGGATTCTAAATTATAAATCACATCCTACATTGACCCTAGGTGGGTATCCTATGTCTATTTCATGGTAGAAGAGAAGCTGACTCCACCTATTGGAGAAATGATAAGTATCCATCTAGGGAGATAGTTCAATGGAATTAAAAGGAAGAAAAACTAGCTATTCACAATGATGTCTTACTTTTTGGATAACTTCATGGCCTCAACCTTCTTCTATGCCATTAGTAATTGGTACCATCATAGCATGATTACCATTTCTCACCATTACTCCAAACTATTCATATTCAAGTATAGAGACCACATAAAATTCATTTGTGATTACATATATCCCAATCTAGTTGGGATAATTAATATAAGTCTAATGTCTAGGATTCCCCCCCCCCACTCATTAGGAAATTTTTAGATCCCATTGGAGATATCTGGTTATACCCATATTACACAATTATCAAGATTGAAGGAATCCAAACCTAGTCCTTCAGATTACCAGTGCATATCCTAATAAAGCTAGTCAAGAGTGAGATAACTCATCAACTCCTTCATGGTATAAACCATGTATGCAGAGAGAAGAAGAAAGGAATCCTATATCTCTTCCCATATCTAATTGGGAAGATAATGATTCATGGATGGAAGTAATTAGAGATCTGAGTAAGAAATAGAGAGCTATCTTACTTCCACTTAGATAACCTCAAGACATGGGATCCAAAGGGTAATGTGTTTTCCCATCTATAATCCAGTAAACTACATAAGGTACCTTATGAACATCAATTGGGTCCATATGACCATTTATACACAAAGATATCCAACTTTGAGGAAGTGGTGGCTAAGTTTAAGGGGCATGGATTCAAATTAGAACATAGATTATAGAGGGAAGAAAAACCATCAAGAGAAATATGGAAAATGAATCCCTTACAATACCATCTCTTACCTTCTACTTTGGGTCTACCATAAGTGCCTCAATGTCCACCTCAATAATAATAACTACCTCAGTAGCAAGTGCCCAAAATTGAAGGACCTAGTGAATAAAATATGGAACATAGGCCAGGAGAGAGACCCTCTACCTTATATCTACCTCAAACACCCCCTTACCCTATGGAATACATTAATATGGTTTCCTTGAAACCTTATGAAATATTGGATGATTTTTTCAAGGAACTTGCATATACATATGGGTCAAACAAGCAAGGAGATGAAGAAGGAGAAGCCATAGTTAAGGCGGTAATAATTGAAGGCCCTCAAGCTCAAGGGATAGACAAAGGCAAAGGAGTTTCCTTATATTTGGTCCCTATGAGGAAAATAAAGAGGGAGATAGATATATCTTTGGTGTGTAAAGCCTCTAAGAAACACAAGTGGATTCACCCAACAAGTGAGGTGAACTTGTTTAGTGATGAATTTCCCATACATGGACCTATCATCCCTAACTAGTTCATCTATGGGAAGTTCCAAAAGATACCCTCTCAGGCACATTCATGTGATTTGACTAGCACTACCAATGTTGAATTCAATGATGAAGTCCATCCCTGGATCTTAGAGCTCATAAAGGAACAAGAGGAGAGGAGAATGATTGAGGCTAATAAGGAGAGTAATAAAAAAATAGAAGAATTAGGGAAATCAAGTGGGGTTGGTCTCAAAACACCAAAGGCTTCAAAGCTTTTAGAAGTATTACCCAAGGTACAATTTAACCTTGACATAGCTACACTAGAGAAGTTAATACCAAGAAAGTAACTATTGGAACTAAAAAAGTCACTCTTCAAAGAGTGAAACCATTTGTAGGAATCACTCTAGTTTAAGGTCAAGCAACATGGGAGCACCCCATTCATCGAAAATATATTTTAAGTCTGGTGTAAACCCAACAATGGCTATGGTGGGAATTCATGGAATGAAGCAAAGGATCCTGAACTTGGAGAAAGAAAAGAAAGACTTGGAGGTCCAAGTCTTACTATAAATTCTAGAGAACCTATAGAAGATGTTAGATAAGTACCTCCTAGATTCCTTTAAATGATTAAAATCCATCAAAATTAGGCTTAATACCTTGTAAATTTAAGCCAATAAGGTACAAACATTGATGCAACAATGGCAAGATACCAAAGACTAGGTGACAGAGTTTATCAAAGTACACATCACTAAATATCATTTAGACTTCAAGATCATTAAAGAAAAGAAATTGAATTCCATTCAAGGGATCCTACTAGATCAAATATATAAATTAATTTCATGGTATAACAAGGCCAATGACTTCATGGAGGAAGATAAGGACTTGGTGAATAGAATTGAGAAGTTACTAAGAACTTGTTGGTGACCCCTTCTCAACCTACTACCACTAGCCTATTACATGATATGGAATTCTATTAGGGAATCCAAACCTTCATCCAAGGCATCAAGGATGAAAACCAAGGCCAATTTAATAATGATAATTTAAAAGTCCTTAATGTCATCCTCACCATAAGAGAAAAGATAGCAGAAGTAAGGTGCTTACAAGAGGTTATCATCAAAAGTGACAAAGAATATGATACATTGGTTGAACAGGAAGAAGAAAGTATAATCAATCCCAAAGTGGATTTTAGTTAATCAAATAAAAATACACCAAGGTGAAATACGTCCTTCAACCTAAGTGATCAAGGAGGCCCACTAGCCCAAGAGCAAATTCAAGATTATTATTTTGTAAACTATATATGCTAGTTTGTTAGCATATATTAGTCTTTTGATCTAATAGGCATCTAATGGCCATATGTACTATATAATTCTTTGTAAAATGATAGATATCCTTACCTCTTGTAAAATTTTGAAAGAAAGATTACCGGTACACTTCTATGTCTTCTATAAATAGACAAGTGTTACCATTTTGTAAAGGGAGGGATTTTGAGAAATTTTATACTAAAGCAATTAATAGAATTGGAATCTTAAAAAGATTGTTTGGTGTTGTGTTATATTATTTTTACTTTCTCTCAATTGTAGGTGGATGTCTTATATTTGAATTGTTTCTGGATAGATGAGCTATATTTCATGTTCATGAGGTTTCTAATTTGTGATGTGTTAGACTAGTTGAAGGATTCTAAGTTTACTTTGTTTTATTTACTCTGCATTTAAATGTTCTTATGAAGTTTAGATTAACATAGTAAAATATTTAAGTAATCTTGAATTTTACTCATGATCTATATATTTCATTTGAATCTTGCCTAATCTTTGGTGAAGCTTGGGTTTATGCTATGTTGTATCACTAATTAGTTAAGTGTATTCTCAAATTGAATAGAACTTTGTCATTATGTTTGATACTAATGCTTGAAATCACATTTCTTCTCTGCCTTACCCTACCTTTTTCTTCTTTTTTATCAATGCTCACTTTAGTTTAAAAACCACTGTAAATATTCACTTATATAGCTTAGAGTTAGAAATCTTGACCAAGAAGACTACAAGACTACAAAGACTTAGACCCTGGTGGATATCAACCACCACATCAAAAAAAATTTGTGGGCATCTCTCATACTTTTCCTACTATTCCACCATAGACACACTACTTATCACAAACTATAACTCATGCCTTAGATTCTTGTAATCCTCAAAATGAGAAGTGTTCATCAACACTAAGGAACACTCTATAGAGAAATTGGAAGCATCAACAAGAATCAACAATAGAATTAGAATCAACATCAAGGTTAAAATCTTAACCAGCATGATCATAATCAAGATTATAATACCCATGCTAACAACTTGGGTTACAATAACGTGCCTTACAACTATAAAAATACTATGGGATGAATTTTTGTGAACCACATTGCCACTAACACTATAAAATTTCATGAACCATCCCATGTTCCTTGAAGTATGGGACCCATTGTTATAGGATCAACACCCTCTCCCTCAAGTAATACCACATCAAGTTCATATAATTATATTGTGCCTCTATTTGCATGGGTTAATATTTATAGACCCTATCCTTCCTCTAATTATAATGGCTCCTCATTGACTCAAAATTATTTAAATATAACTAGATTCTCGTGAGTCACCTTCTAAGGCATTTTGCCTTCATCTTCTAATTATAATGACTCCTTGTCACCTATAGGTTGTGAAGTCATAACTAGATGCTCATGAGTTACTCTTCAAGGCCCTTTTCCCTCTTCTTCCACTAAACCCAATGTAAAAAATATGCCTTCAGATCCAAATCCAAACATTGTTCTAGCCAAGGTCAAGTCATCTCATCCTACTATTGAAAATCCCTATAGTCTATTGGACCAACTAAGTAAAATCCCTACACAAATTTTCATTTTATATCTATTACATACATTTGAAGCCCATATAACTATTATGAATGGCCTTTTACAATAATCAACTATTCCTAATGATATTAATCCTAAATAGTTCCAAAACCTTGTGGTATATTTGTTTTCATTTTGACAAGTTATGTTTGTTCAAATAGACATGTCCACTTTTTGTCCCATCCATAACAACCCACTATATATTGAGGTAGTCATTGAAAACCATAAGATCAAGTAGGTTCTTATAGACAACGATTTAGGGATAAACACAATGTCCCTCAAACTAGTACATATATTAGGCTACATTATGAAGGATATCCAGCCAAAGACAGTCGCCATAAAGGCTTATGATAATGCCAAGAGGGAATCTTATGGTACCATTTGTTTGTCAATCATTATTGGGTTTGTTTCCTACCACACATTGTGACATATTATGGATATGAGTTGCCTTACAACATAATTCTTGGTCATCCTTGGATCCATGAAGTATAGGTTATTCTATTCACCTCACATCAGTGCCTTAAGTTTCCCCACAATAGAATCAAGGTTAATATTCATGTTGATCTATAGCCTTATCAATACTACAAACATCTAGAGGTTGAGTATCATAATTATAATTATTATCTTCATTTTAAATTTACTATAAAGAAGAATAAGGAAATAGTTTCACATCCACCAACATCCAATTATATCAAACATGATGACCTCACTTCCACTATGGCTGATCCATTTCCTACAACTCTTGAAAAATAGGTTGTTATAGAAGACATGGGTATTTCCAAGTATCATCTTAAGGATGCCTTCCATGATGCTAAGTTATCAAAGTCTCCTAAAACATTTGGTAATCCCAAGCCTTCCAAAATGCCTAACAAACCTAACTTGATTTGGTAATAAAAGAAGAACAATGGAAACCACCTATGGTATTTGTACCTACTACTTCACCAAAATAGGATCAAGAGGCTTTCACTAAAGGAGACTAGTTATATTTTTTGATAGCATTGATGATTATTTTTATAATCCAAAATATCCTATCCCTAATTGGATCATGGATAATTGTGATTATATAGGAAAGGGCCTTGACCCACAAGTGCAAGGAATCCTTGAACCATTATCAACTAGAATACCTAATTTGAATCATGGTCTTATATTTATACCATCTGGGGGTGACCTCATGACTTTTGATAGTGATTCTTCTAAATTAACTAGTGATGAGACTCTTAACAGTGACATAGTGTCCCATTATAGCCTTTTTAATGAGCTTGCTAACTCATATTTATTTGATCAAAATTCCATTATGACCCTAACACCTCATTATTCCCTATGCCTTTGCCATCCCAAACACATTTATTGGGACCAATAAAATTTGGTCGTATACCTTGATGAGTTTCAAAATAAAGAATCAATTCTAGAGTATATGGGCATTAGAGATGGATTACCCCTTGGCGATCATAAACAAGGCTTTGATTTTTCATTGGTCCTTTTGCTTATTATGGAGAGCAAGTAAACTTTCTTGTTCATAACAAAGATAAAGTATTGATATCTTTGGGTGAAAACCTCTTTGATGTGCTCATTGATCAGGGAAAAAGTAAAGATAGAGACAAGTCCTTGAGTGAAACCTATTTTAGGTGCTCTTGGGTAGGAAAGTTTTCTCATCCATAAAGGATACTCAAGGTCCAGCAAGTCTTAGATTTATAGCCAATACAATCATTTATTTAGAATAATAACAATTTTTTGAGCATCTTTCTCTTGAGTTTCCAGATATTTTTGCTACTTGGGCATTTCTTAAGATGGCAAATTCAAATTTGTCACATTATCTAGAGTTTTGAGAGGAATAACAAGAAACTATAACAAAAGAAGATGATCATGATCACACATTGCCTACTATACTTGAATACGGTTCTACACTTCTTGTAGAGATTAATGTTGAAGTAAATTTGGGAACATATGATGATCCTAAAATGGTTTATCTTAGAGCTTCCCTTACTGAAGTAGAACATAAACACATTATATCCATTTTAATAAATTTTATTAATATTTTTGCATGGGCATACTCAGACATGCCAGGATTAGACCCTCAATTGGTAGTGCATCACCTTGTTGTTCATCCATATTCCAAATAAGTTAAATAGAAATTGAGAAATATGCATCCACATATTGCTCTATTGGTTAAAGTTGAACTAGAGAATTTATTAGGAGCAAGATTTATTAGACACTGGACTATTCTGAATGAATATCAAATATAGTTCTAGTCATCAAAAATCCATAGGGCATATATCTTTATATATATATTAGATAAATCAACAAAACATACCCAAAAGATGATTTTCCTCTTCCTAACATTGACATGATTGTCAATTCTACTATTAGGTACGAGATGTTATCCCTCATGGATGGATTTTTTGGATACAATTAGATTAAGATAGCCCAAGAAGATCAACACAAGACTATGTTCACCACTCTATTATTAAGTCATGACATTTGGCTTGAAGAATATTGGAGAAACATATCAGTGTGTTATAACTGTCATCTTCCATGACATGATGCATGATATTGTTGAGGACTATGTTGATGATATTATAGATAGATCAAGAACACGTGTTGGACATCCTAACATTCTATGAAGAATATTTGAGAGGCTTCATGAATATAAATTCTACCTAAATCCTAAAAAGTGTGTCTTTGAAATCACTTTAGGGAAATTGTAAGGATTTATTGTATTGTAAAGAGGAATCAAATTCGACCCTACTAAGGTAAATTCTATTGTTGAAATACCTCCACCTTCAAATCTTAAATAGCTCTGAAGCCTATAAGGAAAGATCTATTCTATTTACAAGTTCATTTCTCAACTAGTAGATAAGTGCCACCCATTTACACATCTCTTAAAGAAATGGGTCACATTTCAATGGGATGAATATTGCCAATTATCATTTGTGAAGCTCAAAACATGTTTGGCCAACCTGCTAGTTTTGAGACTGCCAATACCTGGGCAACCACTACTTCTTTAAATTTTAGTAATTGAGCAAGCACTGGGGGCACTTTTGGGTCAGCATGATGATCAAGGTAAATAACATATGGTTTATTATTTAAGCCATACATTGGTGGATTATGAACATAATTATATGTCTATTTAGAAGGCATGGTTATCTATGGTTTTTTCTTCCCAAAATTTGTGACATTATATATTGAACAATAAAACAATCATCATCGCTAAGGTGGATTTTCTCAAATTTTTATTATTCAAATTATCTCTCACTGATCGTATGGCCAAATGGGTCATGATCCTAACTGAATTTGATGTTGAGTATCAAAATTATAAATCTATCAAGGGGAAATTTATTTCTAATCAACTTGCATAGGCCCTTATTATAGACACTCAACCACTCAAATTTGACTTTCTAGATGATTCTATCATAATAGTGGAAGAAGTACAGCATGAAACTAAATAATAAAAGCTATATTTTGATGGTTCCTTCACTTCTCATGGATCTAGAGTTGGAATATTATTGATTAAACCATAAGGTGACTTGATTCCCAAAGCATTTAATATCAATTTTCATTATACCAATAATATGGTTGAGTATGAGTCACTTATTACAAGACTTCATCTTGCATTATAGTGGGACATTCAACACTTAATGGTTTATGGTGATTCCTAATTGATCATCAATCAAACCACCGATCAGTATCAAACTAGAGATGACAAACTTATTCCTTCCAAGCAAATTATTGATAATCTCAAGGTTTATTTTAAATTTATATAGTTTGAACAAATACCAAGGGCTAATAATAAATCTATTGATACAATAGCAATGATTGGGTCCATGATATAGATTGAAAGTAGTGCTAGAGAGTATCAGTTTTTAATTGAAAATCTTCTACAACCTACACGTCTTATCATATTCAGATAGGGTATGCACCATTTCTAGTCCTAATCTCCCACCTGAATTGCCTTGGTATCAAGATTATTATAATTATTTCCATGATCATGTTTTTCCACCTTACTTACCCAATAACTAAAAAAACTATTCTTTCACCATATATCCCATTATACCCTCCTTGGAAACACACTTTATCATAAAGGCTATGATGGAATACTACTTTTTTGTTTATCTTTGGGAGAATCCAAGCTAGCACTTAGGAAGGCTTATGAAGGAATGTGTGGTTCTCACACCAATAGTGTAGTATTAGATAAAAATCTCCTCAAAATAAGTTATTATTGGCAAAAAATGGAGACAAATGCTTGCAATTATGTAAGGAAGTGTGTTCCTTGTTAACATGGAAATTTGATACACACACCTTCCTTACCATTATAGCCGATCACAATACCATGGCCATTTTCTATTCGGGGCCTTGATCTCATCAAGAAACTAAACCCAACATCTTTATATGGCCATAAACACATTTTAACTATTACTGAGTACTCTACTAAGTGGATTGAGGCCATTCCTCTCACTTAAGTTACCAAGAAGTAGATTACCAAATTCATTCATTACCATTACATCTATCGATATGGCATCCCAACATGTATTATATCTGATAATGGTGGATAATTTGTAAATAGATATGTTAAATACCTTTTTACAAAATTTAAAATCAAGCACAAGAAATCCAAACCATATAACCCATAAGGTAATGGACAAGTCGATGAGTCAAAAAAGACCATTGTAGCCATTTTAAAGTATATTTTCAATGATGTTGGCTATTATTAGCATTTATAAACATTTCATACCCTTTCATCTTATCAAACTAGTCATTGAACCCTACAAGAGCCACTCCATAATCCTTTGTTTATGGCTTAGAATCTATTATCCTGATTGAGATTGAGATTGAGATTGAGTTTCCTTCATTGTGAGTATATTTAGAGAATATTTAAGATGACAAAGAATATAGAGTCTCAAGGTATCAAGAACTAAAACTTATTAATGGTAATCATTTGTCTACCCTAGAAAAATTTCAATCCTATCAGAATAAATTATGGAGAAACTACAACAAGTGCATTCTCCCTCAGGAGTTTGAGATTAGTGATTTGGTCTTGAAAGAGAACCAGAAGAACACAAATGTTAAATTTAAGAAAAAGGGTAAGTTTTAACCTAACTGGATGGGACCATATATTATCATAATAAATTATGGATCAGGGGTATATAAGATAACAACTCCCAATGGTGAAGAACTTCTAGAGCCCATGAACATTATACATCTTAAGAGGTTTTATGTTTGATAGCTTTAAACAATTATCTACAAGACCCGTTACTTGAGGGAAACTTGTGCTGAAGTAATTTTATCCTATTATTATATCTTAGACTATCCCACAATGAACTATATTCATTTTTTTACCTACCCTAGACTTTTCTTTTGAGAATCATATTATTTTCATAACTTTGGAATGTGAAATATTTGTACCATTGGCACTATTTTTATCCCAGCCTAGACTATTCTATTTTTGATAACCACATTATTTTCATGTCTTGGGTTGTTATAACTTGAACACTTTTATACCTTGACTAATTATGATCCTAATTATGACTCATAGGAATTATGGATACATTAAACACCAATTATATAAATCATTTCAGCATGGATATTATTTTACATCTTCTTTTATAGACAAGTGAACACGGATACATCTCCAACTCAATATATTTATCTACTAGATGTTTCTTCAAATTTATATGGCACTACATACTATTCTATTTTTGTTGTTGTTTGGTAAGATTTTTTTCCTTAATAATATCTTTCTCTCACCAATTTGTGAGCATGTGTTTTTATAACCAACTTTAGCTATTATTAGGACTTCTACTCTTGGATGAGCATCTCCTTGATTAGTTGATTCCCCTTGTACATATTTTATCCCAAAAAACACCAAAACCATTAGAAAATGATCGACAAAATAAAATAAAAACATTATCTTATGCTTCTGTATATTTTGATCTCCATGCTCTTTCCATTTTGTAAATAATTATCCCATGTACTTGACATTTTGTAAGACTAGCCCCATTTTCGCACTTCTTATACAACATTAATCAAGTTTTTTTTCTTATCACTTTTTATTCTATCCCACTTCTTAGTAGAACTATATTTGACTTGAAGTTCATGTTGGACCATGCATCCATGGAAATATGTAGGTAACATCACCTTGTCTTATACATCTAGAATTATCTTGGCCACCCCTTCCTTTTCTTCTCTTCTCCCATTTCTTATGTGTCCCTATCATCTGGATGCAACTTCATGTCCTTGTTTTTGTTACATTATTATAGAAAGTAATGCCTCTACTACACATGCTTGAGAAATTGTTTTCAAACTACACTAACTACTTGTTTGTGTGTGTTTATTTAATATTTATTAGTGTTTTATTGTGCTTTATTGCCTATTCATTTTCTTTCTTATTTATTCTTGGTTTTTTGTTTCCTATTTGGTCTTTTTCTTTTGTTTTTTAAGTACATCTTGATAGTACACATGGATCTTGATTATTCATATCTTGATTTCATGTGGTTTATTAATTTGTTCTTGTTTTGTTTTTATACATTATTATTCTTACTTTAGTCTTGATTGTTCATATCTCAATTTTAAGTTAAGATCATTTATTTATTTTTATTATTTTTTGTTTAAATGTAAATAGTTGTAACTTTGGTATTGGTAGTCTTTATCATTATCCGTAGTTATAAATATTCACATTTGAAATGGCTCATCATAATTAAAGTATAATGTCATTATAATTTACTCATACTTATGATGCATAATTTAATTTTGTTATAGAAATTACTATGTGCTTTGGATCCAAGTCTCAAGGTCAATACAATTCTATTGATCAGCTCTCAAGTGTACCAATGAAACTAGGTACTAATGGCTTATCTCTGACCCAAATCTATGTAAGACATGCATCTCTTGGCACATTATGATTCTAATCAAGTAGTGGTCAATTTTATTCATCCCTCATTCCATTTAGTCCCATTTTGGTTGAATTACATTGATTTGAGGTCCATCTAGACTATGTAGGTAGCACTTGGATACATGATGTATCTCAGGTCAGCTCAGTCATCTTCATTGTTTTGTTCATCTCTTTCACCACTTTGTGCACTCTTGTATGTATGGTTTCTTATGTATATTTCAATCATTATACCATCACGTCTACATTTACACCTACTCATCTTTAATCTATGAAATAGGTTATCTCTTTGAGCTATGCTTACTAATTATCCCTAAAGGGACACAACATTTGAACTAGTCACAAATCTAAATCATCCTTATAGGGGCAAACCATTATTTATTAGTGATAAAAATCCACCCTAATGGGGTAAAATTACTTTATCAATTGATCAAATTTGCTCTAATGGAGCACATTATTATTTCCTTTCAAGGGAGACATGATTCTCTTTTTCTTCTAATTCCAAGCTATACAGAATTTTGCCCTTGTTTTGTTAATATTTTAGTGTGAAAATTGTCTTGAGATTGATCATTCCATAAGTGTATAGCTTACACCCTAACTTTGGGTGTGTTCAAAGTGTGTCACTTATATTTTTATATTGTATCCTTCCCATTCCCCCCATATTTGGGGCCCATTTTATTCTAATTACATTTTGATCATTGATAGAATCAATGCATGCAAGCATTATCTCATTTAGATTTCATATATTCCATGGTTAATCTCACTTTCTCTCTCTTTTTGAAATTCCATCCTTCTCTTTCATTCTTGTATGTCCTCTCGAGGGGGCATCATGTGTCATTTCCTTCCAATTTCTTCTTGACAACTCTTTTCTTTGAAAAGACATTAATTTTTTGAATGTCTCACTATGCCTTCTCAAATAGGGGTAAAATGTATACATCCAATTCCTACCACCATTTGTGTTAAAATTGTTCATCTCACTCAAAACATGTAACACCACATAATTAAGACAAAATCATTAAAAGCGTGCTTAATGGTTCAAGCTTGTTGTATACAAGTGTCAAGTTATGCTAATGTAACCCTAAATAGGGCAATGCATTTTATTTTATTATTAACTTTTATCAAAAAAAATTGAGTCAAAATGAAGAATGCACTTGGGTGCTCTAGATTACTCTTTTTTACCAAATTATGAAGTATAAGCCACGTGCATTTGATATTTTGTGTCAACAACATTCTAAATGGGATATTGTTCCATACATAACTAAAATCATCCTCTAATTTCACTCTAGTCAAATTATGACCCATTAATATGATATTTTAACCAATTTTATTAATTATGCACCAATTTCCAAAGAATTGCACTAAAATTGATTAATCTTACTTAGGCAAATTAAACCAAATTATGAGATTAAGTAAGAATTCCATGGAAGTTATTAAAGATTTCTTTATTGTAAATTGATTATTAATATTTGAATCATCAAATGACATCATCTATGGGGTGGCATCCATAATCCATAAATGCATCAAATATTAGGTTTATGGCCTTCCATGCCTCTTGAATGCCCCATCCAAATATTTATAAGGGAATTTATGATTTGAGCCTCAAAAATTGAATGGATTCTTGGCCACACATCTTGATCTCAATTTGGATAGTCACAGTTCATTCTGATCAATTATAAAAATCTAAAATAGGAGGCCTCTTACTCACATTTTTAATCTTCATTTATGTAAACTTATAATGTAGGATTCCCTCTACAAGAAATTTGTAAGTAGTGTGATAATTCTTTATTTACAATAAGATAGCTTCAAGATAGGCATAACATTGATTTTCATATCATGACCCTAGTTTAGTTGGTGTTCTTGAGATGATGGAGAGTTTTACATTCATCATTATTGAATACTTGAGCACCAAATCAAGGGGTAAATCATGTTGTGAGCCACATTTGAGTGATGAGATGCTCTTGGGAAGGTAATATGTATGTTCTTTCCTTTATTTGATCTTAATTATCATTTTCACACCCTATTTGAATAGGTTGTCTTATTTTTTTATTTCTCTATGCATTTTTCTTGGTTTTCTTGACTAATTCTTGATCTAACAATCTTGTAATCCATATCTACACTAACTTTATTTTATCAATAAATGATACAAGGTAAAATTGGACCAACCCTATCGGTTAACCTTTTTAAAAGTTTTAGGGTTAGATTCAGTTATATATACACATCCATTTTTCCATTTATTAGAGAGATACAATAGTTAATTATTTATTTGTGCTTCTTTACAATCTACTCTTTGACCATTCTACTTGAGGAGTTATTACGTAGGGTTTTACATTTAGAGGGAAGAACTTTGTCTTTTGAAATTTGAGATTCATTAGGAATTCCTTGTCTATAGTCCAGTGTCCATCCTTAATATTTTCAACACTATACAACAACCTCTTGTGAAGCACCTTTGGCTAAGAGAGAGATTGAGTCTCGATGGGTTCATCTTCAAGATAAGTATCTCTAACTTTACTCCTCCATTTTAGTAGATATAAGTAGCATAAGTAATAGATTTTTAATGTATTTCTCTCTCCATGCATTAGGTTTATATATATATTTATTTATTTATTTATATATATATATATATATATATATATATATATTAGAATTATTCTATGCATGTTTACTTTCATGTTTATCACCCCCATTTTGTGCCACAATATTTAATAAACACTAGGTTAGATTTTACTTTGCATATACTTAGTGAATATGAAAACATATGACCTAGATAGGGTTATTTCATGGTGTTGTTTGACTAAAAGATTTATAGCGTGCTCTATTTATTTTATTATGATAAGGGAACCCTTGGTTAGGTATAACAAATCCATCTTGTTCATGACCTCAAATGTCTAAATGTATCAACAAGTAGAAGTGTAAGTATGATTTATCTTCTATGAACTAGGATTGATTTGTAGATTAGCTATATTTTCCCTTGTATACACTATGAGGTTAAAATTGGTCACCCTTATTTAATTTATGAGAATGCTTCATCATAAATTTTTACATTGGATGAGTTATCAAATGATGAGTCATTACTATATTACTTAGGGGTATATGAGGATCTCCCTTCCTTCTACTATAAGAAAAGGTTTCCTCATGCCACCTCTACTCATGCTTACTTTGGTGAGAGATATGATACCAATATCCAACATGATGCACCTAACATAATTATTACTCCATCATATATCATAGAACAATCCATTTTTCTAAATGAATAAATAGTACAATACAACTGTGGGATAGATAGATATCCTTGACCACTATTACTAGTTTTAATGATGCATGTAGATGAAGGCAAAAACTATCAATATTTTCTACATGATTATCCAAATTATTTTCTTAGGATTATTTAGACATGCCTATAATTGACCCATCTATGGAAATGAATAATATATTACTATATTCAAATGTACAACTAGTCAAAAAAAAATTGTAAAATACATCCCAAGTTAATATTACTTGTAAAGGATGAAATTCAATGACTCTTAGATGCAAGCTTCATAAGATCCATTACACATTATAGTTGGGTTTATAACATTGTACCTATCACTAATCCTAATGGATACATTGATGTTTCATATATTATCATGACTTAAAAAAATCTTGTCCAAAAGATGATTTTACATCACCTAACATCGAAATGATCATTGATTTTATAGTTTTGTATGTGACATTTTCATTTATGGATAGATTTTCTCGATATAATAAAAATAAAATTAACCCAACCAATCAATAAACTATATCATTTATCACCCCATGTTTTTTATATTGTCATGCCTTTGAGATAAAAAATGTAGGAGTAACATATCAAAGGGAAAAGACATATATTCTTCATGATTTAATTCATAAAACTAGCAAATATTATGTCGATGACACTATCAAAATCCAAAAACCAAAAACTTCATGTCATAGATTTACAACAAATATTTGAATGATTACAAAAATTCAATGTGTGGTTAAATCTAAAAAATGTTTTTTTGGTATATATTCTAAAAAGATTTTGGGGTACATTATCTCTTAGAGGAGCATTACGGTTGATCCAAAAAAGTTAAAATATATTGTTTATATACCACCATTAATAAATTTAAAATGGTTATGATTATTGTGAGGAAAAATTTAAGCACTTTGATGTTTGATTGCTCAATTGGCTGATGAAACAATACCTTTCATTCATTTTCTAAAAAAGGACACCAAATTTATATGGGATGACATTTTTTAGCAGAGTTTTGGTAAACTCAAGGAATGTTTATAAAATACACTAGTGCTTATGCATCCAATACCAAATAGACCATTACTCATTTATATTTTAGCAACCTATGAGATCCTGGGGGCCCTATTAGCACAATATGATGATAATCACCAAGAGTGCATAATTTACTATATAAGTCCTCAATTGGTTGATTATGAATGAAAATATACTATAATGTAAAAGTAATGTCTAGAATTAGTATTTTCCACATACAAATTATGAGATTACTTGATTAATAATGAGATCGATGTTATAATTAAGGAATATCCCTTAAATTTTATCATGAAAAAAACTTACTTAATGGGTTGAATAGCTAAATGGGTGATGTAACTTATAGAATTTAATCTCAAGTTTATATCTCAAAAATTAGTAAAAGGCCAAGTTGTAGTTGATCATTGTATATTCACTACCATGTTTGTTCCCAATTTATGAGGCTTTCCATGATGATCCATAATCCATGGATAATGTTCTTTGACAAATCCATAAGTATGATAGGTGCAGGTGTAGTTATCATATTTTTTACCCCTGATAGGGAGTACATGCCATTTTATTATAGATTAGCCTTTTCTTACACCAAAAATATAGAAAAATATGAGGCATTGATCATCAAATTGTCCATAGCACAAAAAATACATATCAAGGATATTTAGTTTTAGGGTGACTCTTAATTGGTTATTAATCAAGTTACCAATAATTACCAAACCAAAGAAGAATAGTTTCTTCCATACAAAGAAATGGTGGACAAACAAAAAGAAACATTTGATACATTTTATATAGACAGTATCCCACATAAAGATAACCATCATATAGATGCAATGGATATTTTGGCATCATTAATGCCTTTTGATATCAATGATGATTTCATAAACTTTACAATATAGCATTTATTACAACCTTTCATTACATCAAACAAAATGGATGATTTAGCAATTCTCATTATCACACATAATTCTATACAGATAGAGGGGTAAACTAACATTTATAACTTCATATATCAAGATTTTATATTAGATCATTTCACTTAGAATGAAAACTATAAGTTATAAAGAGAATCACTTCATTATGTTATTATCTAGAACACCTTATTCAAATCAGGTTTTGATGGAAATTTACTTTGATGCCTAAATAAAGATGAAGCACAAACCACACTTTTATAAATACATGATAGTGAGTATGGGACACTTTAGTGGTAAGGCCATGTCCTAAAAATTATTATGATATGGTCATTATTAGCCTACAATGGAACAAAAAAGTATCAAACATGCTAAATTATGTTTACAATTTATAAATACAATAATTTAAACCATGTCCCATAACATGAGGTACAATCAATTGTCTTTCCATGGCCATTTTTCCTTTGGGGATTTGATTTGATTGGAAAAATAAATACAATATCTGTAAATGACCAAAAAATTATAATCATAAATATGGAGTATTTTAATAAATGGGTGGAGGCAAATCCACTTGTTTTTACCATACAGGATGACATATGCAAGTTTCTAATGATAGATATTATCTCCCATTTTAGCATACCTTTAACTATAATTACCAATAATGGGTCATCAATTAAAAATAAAATAGTGAAACACTTTTGTAACAAATATAAAATCAAACACACTTTCTCTACACATTACTACCCTCAAGGTAATGGTCAAGCAGAAGCCACAAACAAAACTAATGTCAAAATACTTAGAAAAATAGTCAAATGGTATAACATAGATTGGCATCAATAGATGGTGTATTACTTATAGGAATACCACATAAACATTAATACACCTACACATGCCATACCTTATTCATTGTTTTATGGTATAGAGTTAGTTTTCCCCATTGAACTTTAAATCACATCCCTATGTGTTTCTCTCAAAGATATTATAAAAGATAATTAGTATTGAGAGAAATGATTGTATGAGTGGAAATAATTAAGTGTAAAAAGCACATAGGCTATTAACATTTACATGTATATCAATATCACATCAAATGAAAATGTAACAAAAAAATTCAGCCATGAGAATTTATTTTGGGTGACCTAGTACTAAAATAAAATCAAAATAATACCAATGCAAAAAAAATACAAAAAATGAAAGTTCAAACCAAATTGGTCAGGCTCATTAATAGTTATAGAAAAATTAGAAAAAAGCATCTACCTCATAGCTAAAATAGAAATAAAATGTCATGTTACCTTCTCCCAAATGAGACACATGCAAGACACCCTTAGCCTATCTCATTCCCATAGGCTATATCTGTAATGTAAGGGAATAATATTGTGGGTTCACTATTCACCTATTAATATTCATCATCACTATTCATGAAATTAGTATTCATGGTGGCATGGAAAATGATATAAGAGGTTATAAAGTAGTGAGGTAGATTATGAGTGAGGTGGCATGGCCCACAAGAGAATATTTCATGGATCAAAATCATGTTCTTGGGGTGGGGTGTACCACTCCACTTGGGAGACAAATTAGATCCACTTTATTTGACCACATGGGTTGTCCTTGGTGGGAAAAGGAATAGTCAGCACTTTTATAAATGGTTTCATGTTGAAGGCATGTAGAAGGGTCAAAAATGAGAATCTTCTGTATTTTATTTGTGGGTACATGTTTAAATCTTATGAGAAGTCAAAAGTGGGTTGTTGAGAGGATATTTGACACACATAAGCACATGGGTGAATACTGGATTAGTCCCCATCATTTGATTCTCTTCACATGGAGAAAGGGACACATTTTTGGAGGCATGTGGAGGTGGGGATGATTTTGTCTAAATTTGGAGATATGATTTTGACTCTTTCACAAGGGGACAAGATAACCACTATAGATCAATAGTGATCCCACTAAGGGTGGTGCATTTATTCCTTCACCATGAAGTTTACTTTCTCTATTTATTTCCAATTATATATATTCATGGGTTCATATTTTTAAAATCATTCTATGCCAATTTATCTCTTTTATAATTATTGTTTAACTTATGTTCATACAATTCTCTTTCTTGGATGAAAACCCATTGAAGATAGGATTTAAGGACAAAACCCCTTGGATGCTTATAGAATCAAAAGATGGAAACCCTATGGTCCATGGAGGTGATCTCACTCATAAATTACAATTGATCTTCAAATATTTTGAATATTTCAATGTGGTTTGTAGTAATAGCTTTATGTGTGTGAGAGAGCTTGCTGTTTATGTATTGTGATTTTCCTTTTATAAGTACTTAAATATATTAGATTGGTTTTATTTCTCATATATGTTTCAAGAGTATCATTCCATATGTGCCTTCATACTTATCTCAATGTGTTCATTCCAAATTTTTTGAATTTGGATTTTTGGAATTTTTGTAAGTTTGTATAAATATCCCATTTGGGATATTATAGTGGTATCAAAGCCATGTATCCTGCCATCATGTTAGGAAGCTAATCTTTGTTGTATTTTTTTTTTGTTGTTTGAATCATGGGAGGATTATTGAGATTTTTCATAGATGGAAAAAATGTAGATAAACTAGAAGAAATGTAGAGGAACCAAGATCAAATGATGACTTCACTTTAAAGGTTACTAGATGGCAAAATTCAATTCCAGCCACAACATCTTAAAAGGAGGCTACATTTCTAGTGAAAAGAAAAGAAGTAGTAGAGTCCCTAAGTTATAAGTATGTTAAATAATATCAAAGTATATCTAATGAAAATAAGTCAATGTTGTATTTATATGAATATTTTCATTTGGTAGAAGACATTTTAGAAAAAAATTGAGAAAGAACAAAAAAAGAAGAAAATTGTGATAGTTGAGCAAGAGCTAGAACCAGAAACTCAAGAGGTTATCTATTTAAGTGCACACAAAGAGGAGAAAATATTATTTCAAGAGAAGGAAAGAGTGGAACCAGAGACTTTTGAAGACATAAAATTTGAAGGTGAAAATTCTTTAGAAATCTAAAATGTTTTATTAGTGTTGACCAACTTTGACTTTTAGGTCAAATTAGGACACTTCTAGTAAAAAAATTGATTTTTAGGCCTATAAGGGGGTATAATATTTTTTCATGAGGTGATTTAGAGGCCATTTTATGTCAATTAATGTTGTACTAGCTTTGGTCTATTAGTTTTTAGGTCCATTTATCATTTGGGTCATTTTAAGGGTAAAAAATAGCGCATTTAATGCTTCATCTGGAATATTAGGAAATTTAAAAGTTTAAATGGGTTATTTAATGCCCCATGTGTCCAAAAATGTCTTAATTAACTGAAAAAACTAAAAAAATTAGGTTCATCAAAATAAAAATTAGTTTTCCTAAAGAAATAGAAGTAAATGGTGCTTGTACAACATCCTTGAGAAGTGCACCACTTGGAAAAGATGTGAATATGTATATTAATCTCACCTACACTCAAATCCATGTTTTTTAATCTAAAACTAATATTTATTTCTCAAAACCATTCTACTCCATTCTCACTCTTCTTGGCAGACTAAAGTGACTTGCAGGTTTTTGCTTAGTACGATTAGCATAAAGGGTTTCAAGAAAAATTATCTTAGGAGTAGATTATACACTTATTAATATTCCATTTGATTTTTATTTTATAAATAATTATGGTCTAATATTTTTGAACCATTGCTAAAATGTTAACCTTCCAAATATGCCTGCTAATCTGTGCACCCTTGGGTTTTTGCCTTGGTTTGGGAGATTTCATACAAACCAATTGCTAATATTTTATCCAAAGGATTTTTGCCATGTATCCTTACATATACCATGATTTTTTTCATTTTTTGATGTTTTTTTATGATAAAATTCATTTAAAGTCTGCATACTAATCTTATGTGTGATGATAAGCCTGTTTTCACTATTTCCAAAATTTCATGCTTTAAAAATGGTCATATATGGTTGTGTTAGATTCATATACATGTTTTCAAGGTCTCATTTACCCCCATACTCACTGATAATATTTAGTATCTAAGACAATCTTTATAGTTTGCATGCATATACACACTTCACCTAGTCCACCATTGAAAGTATACAACTATAGGTGTTTGAGAAAGAAAACCATGTTAAAATAAGAATGTCATGACTTTATAAAACTAATATCAAGTTTTATAAGATCTATATTCACATTGGAAATAGATACAAGGGTTATTATAGGATCATATACTATGGATGTAGTACACAACCCTACCTACTGTCTGCACATTGAAAGTATGCACCTACAAGTTATGAAAATAGAAAAATGAAGGATTTTGTAAAGGAATTTGAATAAGTTTTGGATATATTTTTAAGTCATAATATGATATATTGAACATTATGAATAATTCTTGAAGTGTCAAAATGACAGTTGATAATATAAATCACTTGTAAAGGTGTGAAGACTGATATAGGGACACATTCCCAGAATTATAAAAATAAAGGTCCATGAGATTTATATAGGCAACTTATGATTGGTTTTTAATCACTTATAAGGCATCCAAATAAGTTAATTTTATATTCCTCATATATGACAATACCCTTGTATATTTTGGAGGGTAGAAGGTTGATGGAGCTTGACCATTTAGAACCCCAAAATTGCATACAAAACACTAAAACTAGGTAATAAACTCTATAGGGTTTGAATTACAAAATAGATTTAGAACTTCAAGGAGTAAATGAGGAAATTTTCCATGTTTAGAAGATATTATAAAGTGAAATATATTCCTTTAATCATGGATGTCATCAAGAGAGTTGATACATTATGCTCTAACCCTTACTCACATCTACAGTTTGTACATACAATAAAAAACACACCTACATCAAAGGTCATATATGTAGGGTATAGAACAATGGCCCAAATTTGATGATCAAGAGGTGTTCTAAGACTTTCAAGAATATCACTATTTAATCATGTATTTTTATGATTTAAAGGGTTTCCATGGAGGTTATCAAATACCAAACCTAAGTCTCAAGAAGAAATATATACCTACAACCACCTATAGGTGACTATAGGTCGACATTCAATAGAGAAATGTGATTAAGGGTGTGATTGGATATAGATCCAAGCATGTATATAAGTCTAAATAGAATCAAATGGATATAAAGTTGGTAAAAAGACTATAGACATTGTTTTGAGCTCACACCATGCTTAGACACCTATGATTATATACACACAAGATAATCAATCTACAGACAGGGTTGTCCTAGTCATGGCAAAAGGAAGCTCAGTCATGAACCTTATAAGCATCAAGGTGAAAAAAAGGTATAAATAAACCCCTTATGACTTTAAGAAGATCTAAGTGAGTTTTTGAGCATTGAATCTAGGCTAAAATTTAAAGTACCTATAGGTTCTAATGATTGTACACAATCAACCTTAAATGACTTAGGTAGATAATGGCTGAGGCATAATGGTCATGGATGTTTTAGACTCTTATTAGTAAACATAATTATGATTAAGTACCAAGTGAGACTCAAAGAGTCTTAAAGAGTCCCTAGACACCATAAATAAGGTTTAATATAGTAGTTGCAACCTATAGGTAGGGGTCTTTTCAAAAGGGAAACACAGTCACAATGAAACTCAATTTTGACTGAGTAAAGAGAGAATAAAAGGTGTTTGGGAGATAAAAATATTATAATGATGATTGAATCAAATTTATCATGATTATAACAATGTGAATAGGTCTTTTACAATGTATATTTAGCAAGGAGGTGTGTTCTAGTCATTTGACTCAAGAAAGGATGGTTAGTATCGTGTTAGTTTCAAAATGAAAACAAAATGAAAGAAACACACTAACTAGCATAATATCTCTATGAATACACACTAGGGAGAGCATAATTAACAAACATGAATAAAAAAACACAACTAAAATGCAACATAAACTCTCTTTTACCTTCCTTGGATGCTCTAAAATGCTTTTTGTAGTGGCTTGCTTAGCTTATGCTCATGAAGTCCTTGGCAATAGAAGCTTGTCTACCTCCATCTCTCCTTGGAACCTTTGGCTTGTGGCTTGGCTTGGATTGGAATCAATTTTTCATGGTAACACTAGTTACTTTAATCTTTTGGAACCATTTGTGCATTATAAATTTTCATTATCAAGACTTAGAAATGATGTGGTAAGGCCTCCTATTTATATATTTTTGTAAATGTCTAGAATCAACCTAAACCATCCATCCTGAGATTGAGATGTGTGGTTGAGGATTAATTCAATTTTTGGAATTAAATTTATAATTATCCTCATTATGACATTGGAAGAAGGGGAAATTAATAGGCATGGAAGGCATCATGGAAGGCATTGATGAGGTATGGAGGGTATGAATCCTAATATTTGTGGCATTTATGGCCTAGGGATGTCTTCCCAAGAAATGAGGTCACTTGATGTTGTAGATATTCAATATTCATTTACAAAACAAATTATTCAACAAGTTTCCATGGAATTATTAATTATGCCTTAATTTGGGTTAATTATATCTTAATCATGATTAAGCACTTTATGCAAAAATTATCCAAATTGATCAGAATGCCTTATTATTGGTCCAAAATTTGACTAGATTGGAATTGGAAGTCAATGTCAGATACATTAGAACCATATTCCCATTTAGGATGTTACCAACAAAAAATAACAAAGGCATGTGTCTCATGTAATATTTTTGATAGGAAAGAGCAATTCAGAGCACCTAGGTGCAAAATTGGCATTTTGACTCAGAATGATATGATCAAAGTTAGTTAGCCCATAAATTACATTGCCCCATTTAGGGATACCCTAGCCAAAATCAAGATTTGAATATGTTAGTTTCACATCATTTATCATGTTTTAGTATTTTTAGGCCAAATTGTACATTTTGGGTGGAAATTTGATCAAAAGCCTAATTAAGGGTTATTGGTGGCTAGTTTTAGGTGTTTATAATTTAACCTTGTTTGGGAAGGTGTTACAAGATATAAGCATAGTAACGTATTCTCAAAGAATGAAAAGGTCATGTATTCCTATAACTGTAATGATGATGAACTAATTGTATGATTCGCCCTCGAGGGAATGGTTAACACAAGTAGGTCGACAAATGGTACCTTGAAAAGAAAGAAGTGAAATGAGGGGACCAAAGAAAGGAAGGATGATGGGGTGAAAACACAATGATACTGAAAAAGTAGTCAAAATCATTGAGAATGCAAGTGGGATGGTGTACAATAATTTTCCTAAAGATGGTTATAAGAATTGTAACCTGATAGTGGCAACATGGTATGATAACACAATGATTTGTCCAAAGGTGGTTATAATCATTGAGAAGATGGAGCTGCCCTAGTTAGGATATACAAACAAGATAACATACCCCTATATAGGTAGAAAAAGTAAAGTGGTGACAACATAATGATTTACCTAAAGGTAGTTATGATCATTGATAAATGAAAGTGGGATGGTGTGCAATGATTTTCCCATAGGTGGTTATAATCATTGGACCTTAATTATGGAAAACATGATAAACTTGGTCGAGGATGATGATAACTTAACATAGAGGGTAATGATGAATTGGATCAACCTACTAGTAGGGAGATGCTCGTCTAAACTAATAAAGGTTGAAATTATCTAGTGGTTAATTACTCTATTTGGGATATGGTTGGGATGGAATTGGAATGTCAATACTGAAGAGATGCTGCCATTTCTAAATAGACTTCCTGAAGCTAAGGTTTGTTGTAGCACATGTCGATAGGTATCATGGTATAACATCATGAGGACTTGGCCAAAATATGCATGAGAATTGACTCTTGTAATCTAATACTCAATAGAAAATAATGCACCAATGATAAAAAACATGATGATAGTGTAAACATATGAATATGGATAGATTAAAGTATAAATGTGGGAAATAAATCACTTGATGAACACACATAAACTGAATCAAGGTAATAGTGTTAAAAGTAAACAAATAGGTAGACAAACAAAATAAGTAGAAATAAATTAAAAAACAACACAATAGAAACCCTATGAACATTACCCCTAGAAAATAGGTGATAACTTAACAAATGAACAAAATAGAGGAATAAAAAAAAGGAAAGGGGTGGCCGAGATATCTCTAGATGTACTAGGTAAGTAGACACTACCTACATAGTTCCATGGATGTAATATCCAATAAAAAACATCAGGCCAAATGAAGTTCTCCCAGGGAATAGAAAGAATGTGATAACTAAGGAAAACAAACATAATGGATGTGATAGAAGAATAGGAATGGTCTTGCAAATTGGCAAGTGCATGAGAGAAAAAGGCCAAAAGGATGGGGAAACTAAATGATAAGTGATTTTTTTGTAACTTAGTAAGGGTTCCCAGAATCCTTAAGGCAAAGAAGTGGTCAATGTTTTTTTTCTTTTCTAATGATTTTTCAAATATTTTTAGAATTATTTTGGAGTATCTCAACTCAATCAAGAATGATGATACACTAAATGGTTCAAGCTCACAAAATGGTGAGAGCATGGCTTAAGGTGCTTACAAAATGGTGAGAGTGTGGCTTAGGGTCCTCATAAAATGGTGAGAGCATATAGAATGGGTAAGTGAGATGACCTCAATAAGTATTAATCATTGCCGACATAGTCCTAGATTAGGACCTCAAGTCATTATAGTTATACCCTTATGATGGAGGAATTCAACTAGTGTAGTAGTCAATTCAAACAAAATAGGCACAATTAGTAAAAAGGCGTAGTATGACATAGAAAGTGGTAAGTTGGTACATCAAGGCTTAATGTTGCCCATAATTTTCCCATAGGTGGTTATAACTAGGACATAATGGCATAGATCAATAGTACTAATTTTCCCAAAGGCAGTTATAATTAGTATCAAGACTGGTGGTAAGAAAGGAATAACAAATGAATGATGAAACTATCAAAACTTCTATCACACTATCCTAAAATACAATCTCTATTTGAAGTACTTAAACCAATTGATAAAACTAATTAGATACCTTGATGTTAAAACTACATAACAAATGGCAAAAACTAGGGTTAAAAAGGCTGGGCTTTAGAACACACTGGGTCAATATAATGGAAGCAAAAAGTGGATATGGTGAAGAGATAGATAAGGATGTTATTTGTACAAAGAAGAATAGTGATAAAATGGCATAACTAAAATGGTCCTTATAGACAATACACCTTAGCATTCAAGCATAGTACCACTTGAGATGAATAATATTCATTGGCTTAAGAAGTTCATCTTCATCTAGTGTGGCAAGCATGTATGCTCCTAATCCATAATCTGTAGTAATGATGAAAGGCCCTATCCAGTTTGGTTTGAATTTCCCTTTATGCTTCTTCTCAGTTGTGCTATTCTTTTGGTTTTCTTTAACAACAAGATCACCAAGTTTAAATGTTATATACTTAACATGTTGATTATAGTGGCCTTTGAGTCAATTCTAATATGCTTGAATATTGTTGAGCATAGTTATACATTTCTCATCAAGTAGGTCTAGTTCTTGTAGCTAGGCTACATGATAGTCATGATCATCTAGGACATGCTTAAAATATATGCATAGTGAAGGTAACTTGACCTCAATAGAAAGGATGACTTCAGTACCATAAACAAGTGAGTATGGAGTGGCTCCTATGAGAGTATGATGATTGGTATGATATGCCCAAAGGCTAAAGAATATCTATAGGTGCTAGACATGACCAATATCATTAACAATCTTTTTGATAATGTTGATAATTGTTTTATTGGATGCCTCAGCTTGGCCATTACCTTGAGGGTAATATGTTGTACAAATATGGTGTGTGATGTTGTATTTAATACATAACTAGTCTACATCTTTGTTCTTGAATGATACTTCATTATCAGATATAATGTTAGAGGGGATACCGTAGTGGCAAATGAGATAGTTGAAAATGAATTTGGAAATTTTCTTTCCAATCGTGTAAGTGAGGGTTATAGCTTCAACCCACTTAGTGAAATACTCGGCAATGGTAAGGATATGTTTATGGCATTAGATGAAGTGGGGTTAATATTCCCAATGAGGTCAAGTCCCCATGTAGAAAATGGCCATGGTGTTAACATTAGTTTTAGAGTTTTTTCTAGGGCATGAATCAAATTAGCATGTCGTTGATATTTGTTACACTTATTTACATATGCAAGGGCATCTGCATCCATTATGGGCCAATAATAACTAGTATGTAATATCTTTTTAGATAGGACTATCCCACTATAATGAGCACCACTACTCTTTCATGAACTTCTCTTAACTATAGTGTAGACTCTATCAAAATTAAATAATGAAGCAAAGTTCTATTAAAATTGTGATTGTAAAGGGTGGATCCAAGTAGAGAATAATGAGGGGAATGATGAATGAAGGCTTTAGTTTGTTTTCAAGATAGGTTAGGTGGAAAAACTTGGTCATGAAGGTAGTTTTAAAGGTCTAGTACCAAATATAATTTGGAGCAACAATATCACAAATCATGACAATGGTTAAAGGTTCTGAGCTAGTGTTGACAAATTCTTGATGAGGAACTGATACTCTATAGCTTTATCTATTTGTCTAATTAGAGAGTCAATAGTATCCATGGCATATATAGTTTTGTTGCTATCCCTTGGTATGTACTCAAACTAAATATTGGCAATTTTTTACTTAAGAGTGTCGACCATGGCTTTATATGGAACCAGCTTGTCATCTTTGGTCTAAAAATAATCTATGACCTGATTGATGATTAACTAAGAATCACCATAAACTTGAATATGAGATATATTTCAATGCACTTCTTGTCAAAGTCCTGCAATAAGTGATTCATACTCAACCATGTTGTTTGTACAAGGAAATCTAATTCTAAATGATTTAGGGATTAAATCCCCTATGGTGTAATAAAAAATAGGCCTACCCCTAATCCATGTGCAGTAAATGAACCATCAAAATATAGTTTCTAGGGTTGTTCCTCAAGGGATGTGTCAATTATGTTCATTATGGATTCATAAAAAAATTAAAATGTGAGTGGTTGTGTGTCTGTGAGAGGTGCTTCAATAAGTTGATCCATAAAAACTTGTCCCTTGATTGCCTTTTGATTGGCATACTCATGTCAAACTCACTAAGAAACATGATCCATTTAGCCATTCTACCTTGTAAATTTGTTTTATATAGTAGATACTTGAGTGGATCTACTTTTGAAATGACCATGGTCTTATTATTCAACATGTAATGGCATAGTTTTTGAACTGTGAAGACCATGGCTAGACAAGCTTTTTCAATAGGTGCATAGTTATGTTCATATGTAACCAAGGTACAACTTAGGTAGTATATGGTATGATCTTTTCCATTATCATCATGTTGAGCCAAGAGTTCCCCTAGAGCATGGTCGACAACTAATAGGTATAAAAAAATGGCTTTCCTGGCATAGAAGGTAATAAAATAGGTGGATTAATAAGATAGCCTTTGAGTTGTTGAAAAGCTATTTGGTAGTGATCATCCTAGTGAAATGCAACTTCCTTCTTTAAAAGGTGTGTAAATAGATGGTACTTGTCTAGTAATTGATAGATGAAGTGTTGGATGGACTGGATCTTACCCTAAAAACTATAAAGGCTTTAAATTGGTTGGTGGTGGCATCTCAGTTATAGCATAGACTTTAGCTAGATCAACTTCAATACCTCTACGAGACACGAAGAAGCCAATTAGTTTGATTTAATTTATACTAAACACACATTTATTTAGATTAAGTCTAACTTTGTACTCTTGTAATCTTTCAAATATCTTATGCAGCACTACTAGATGCTTGGAGTTTTAGATTTTCTTAATATGTCATTGACATAGTATTCAACAATATCATGCATCATATCATGGAATATGATAGTCATGGCCCTTTGATATGTAGCTCCAACATTCTTAAGGTCAAACGGCATTACCTAATAACAAATTTTTCCCCATGGAGTGGTGAACAATATTTTATGTTGGTATTTTAGTGTTATTCTGATCTAGTTATATCCTGAAAAACCATCCATGAGTGAAAGCATTTCATAACCAGTCATGGTGTTTCTATTCAAATTTTGCTTTTTCAGATTCAAGAGAGAGAAGAAACTAAAGAGATAATGGACAAGGCATGTGAAGTACTTGGATGAAGATCGCGCACCGTAATCCAGACGTTTGTGAGCACCCCTCTTTGGCTGTGGAGGAATGACACCTGCAAAGAAAAAGAGCTTGGACAAGAAAATGTTAGATGGATAGGCGGTGGGTTGCCAAGCAAAAGCTTGTTCCCAGAAGTGTGAAAACTTCCTCAAGGGAGGTCAACCCACTGATAATAGACAGATAAAAGACCAAGAAAATATAGGATGCCAGAATACAGAAGTGATAAACAAATTAGGAAGGAAAGAAAAGAAAAATGATTACCTGAAAGGAGCAGTCGGGCTGATGACAGTCACTGAGGTCAAAAATGTTACCGATGTCAATTATCTGATCTGCCGACATCGGTTATCCTGCCGACGTCGGTTTGGGAAGTGACCGGCGTCGGTCAGGGTTGTGGCCTGTGGTCGGGTCTGGTTTGGTTTTGGTCCGTGGATGGGTCTGAGACAGAGTTTATGGACGTGCTTGGATGGTTTGGAGAATGGTCTAAGTCTGGTTGGGTGCCCTGTGCAGGGTCTTTTGTTGGTAGGAGGGACGAGGAAGTTGTCTGGGACTAGATTGAAAGGGGGACAGGGAAGAGGAAGATGGATAGGGACAGGGTCTGAGAAGACTTTTCAGCCTCTCAGGGGAAGGACACAGCAAGTAGAAGATAGTAGATAACTGAAAACTTAAAGAAAAGAATGAAATAACATAATGAAATTGCTTACCTTTTGGCTTGCAGACTGAAGAATGGAAGAGCTGTTGTTGGAGCCACGAAAGACTTGTTGCAAGAGGAAACTAAAGAAACTAAAGTCCCTGCCTCTGTTGCTGCTGTTGCACGAGGTCCAGAGAGAAGAGAGTTGAATGCCAAAGTGCCGAGAGGATTCTGTTTGTGAGCTCAAGGGTCTAGGGGCTGCAACAGATGCAGAAAGGGGTATTGAAGGCTGCTGATGCTGGCAGTTTCACCGACGTCAACCGAAGGGTCGCTGACGTTGGCGGTGGCAGAATGGGGATAGAGGCTAAAAATAGCCTCTGCACATTCTTGCACGCCTTCGGGGGAGGGATTGTGGGAAGAACGGTCATGAAGGTGCTTAAATGGACGTGGGGGGAAGATAATGAGGATATTTGGCATAATAAATGCTAGGGGGAAGGTGGAGGGATTCAAGGGAGGATCCAAGGTGGCAAGGTGGCAAGGGTGAGGTGAAAAGGGGGCCACTAAATTAAAATGTTTTAAGTTATTTTAATTTAATGAATGGAGGGGACTAGGACAAGGGTTAGGATATGGGTCGAGGCGGACAAGGGGGGAGAACGAAAGGTGACCAAGGTGCAGACACATTTACGGTGTCTACATTTGCCCCTTTTTGTCTTATTGGTCATTTTTGACGAACTGCAAGACAAAAATAGGAGTTGGTTGCCCCAGGAAAAGGATGAGGTGTTCCCCCCTCAAAGCGATAGTCGAGAGAAGGGAACCAAAGATCGAGTGTCGATTTGATAGAGAGATGGATAGAGAGAGGATGAGTGAAAATGCTGCAATAGTCGTGATTGCGCGTAGTCCACTTCACGGGAGGGTCGAGTCAAATTGTCGCATGTCGAGGGTCAAGGAGTGCCAAAATTGAAGTAACCAGGCCCCAGCATTTAGTCGTCTACTGATCGGGTCACTCAATCTAAGCTGAAACTCCAAATGGTCATCGTGTTCCAGGTATCCCAAGCTTAGGAAGTGCTCCCAGAGACACGAAAAAGTCACAGGTAGTAGGGATCAACCAGCTTGCAATCCTATACTTGCAAAGGGTCAAAAATAGGGTCTACGGACAATTCTGCTAACCAGCCGTGAGGTAGCATACACAAAAAAACAACCAAGGCAACATTGGCTTGAAAGTGGTCGAAGGTCGAAGGATGGTCATTGGTCAAGGGGATGGATGGACGAAAGGATGTGGCCGAGCTAACCTCAGAAAACATCATGTGATCTGAGTGCTGCCTACATAGCCCTTGTGTGAAGGACCTCAGGCCAATGTAGTTCTCCCTAAAAGGGAGGAATGGTCAAAGAGACTGATTGGTCTTGGTCAAAGTCATCGATAGACTGGTCGTGGTCAAGGTTAAGGTCGCAGAAGAGAAGGTTTGTCCATCAAAGAGATGAACAAATGGGGGTGGTCGAGCTAACCTCAGAGGATGTGTTATCTGAGTGCTACCTACATAGCCCTGGTCATAGGGCCTCAGACCAATGTAGTTCGGACGAAGTGAAAAGATTGATCGATGATTGGATGTGGTCAAGTGTCAAAACGATGAGGGTAAGATGATGCTACGGATGTCATATTGGTCGAGAGGCTTTCATCCCTAGCAAGTTTCCATAGTCGTGATGGATGTATGCTAAAAATGAATGGAAGTCTATTTATGCTTCAGCAAGTATTGGTTTATGCTTAACATAAATTGGGTCTGGTCGGTAATTTCCATGTGTATTGGTGTCCATGGAAACTAGGTGAAATGGACTAGGATAATGTCAGCTGAAAATGATGAAAATGGCTTGGTTAAAGATGAGTCGACAATTGATGTGGTTAAATGTGACCAAAGTGTAGAGAAAAGATGAAAGGCAAATTGCTCTTTCATTGACAAGGACCAGAAAGGAAGCATAGATAGGGGTTATTAGAACCAAAGCCCCGTTCATGCATTACGTCGTTGACCAGTATGGTGTTAGAATGGTAATCAAATCACTTTGACATTAAAGTGAGCTCAAAGTCCCCTAAGCAGGTGATAGGAGGTGGATAGGGTAACCTAGTTTAAGAGCAGGAATAACCTTGCCCCTTTTTATAGGAGACCCTGAGACAACTACAAGCCAAGTCCATGACCCGTTTTTTTTTTTTTTTTTTTTTGGTGCAGGTTGATCGATGCGGGAAGCCTACATAGAGATGTCTTTTGATTTATGGTCATGTTGTGAAGCTGATCAATGTGGGAAGCTTCTAAGAGAGGTTGCTGTTTGATAGCCATCCTTCGAGGGAGTGGTCTATATTTTTGCTTTATAATGTTTGAATAGCTGTCCTTTGAGGGATCAGTCTATTAGCTACAGCAATGATAGTACAGCTATCCTTCGAGGGAGCAGTCTATCTTTTTGATTTGATTTTGTGACCTTGTTTATATTTTGACATCTTGATATATTTTTTGATTTTTTGATTTCTTTTTTTTTTTTTTGTGGGTCATGGACAAGACTGTAGAAGTTCAAGGACTCCCTTTCATTAGGGCAAAGCATGCATGCGTCATAAAAGGGTTGTAGAGGACTTGTTAAAGGGGAATAGGGTTGAAAGGAATGAGGATTAAGAGGACGAGGATTGCTCAAGGGACGAGCTCAAGTTACGTGCCAAGTAGGCGAGTACTCGACTAACAAAAGAATGGTCGAAGATGCAACGCATTAAGAGGCTCAAGTTTTGGCTGTCCATCGAGGGAGGACAGACGATAAGTCCCTGACCCATACTTGTGCGTGATGATAAAAGGTCCAAGCCAATTGGGGGCAAATTTGCCTCGTTTACTTCGCTCCATATTGGTCACATGCTGATTCTCTTTGAGGACGAGGTCTCCGATGTTGAAATCTCATTCTCATAGATTTTTGTCGTAGGCCCGCTTTATGCAACTTTGGTAGACACGGAGATGATTGAGGGCAGCAAGACGACGCTCATCGAGTAACTCAAGTTGAGCTAAGCGATCTTGACAAAAGTCATCGTTGGAGAGAATGTCATGCAGGGAGATGCGGAGAGACAGGATCTGTACTTCAAGAGGTAAGACAGCCTCTGCTCCGTACACGAGGGAGAAGGGAGTAGCACCCGTAGAAGTTTGGATGCTAGTGCGGTAGGCCCATAAAGTGAAGGGAATATGAATGTGCCAATCCCTTCCTGTATCGTTGACCACCTTCATGAGAATTTTGGTGAGAATTTTGTTGGAAGCCTCAGCCTGCCCATTTGCTTGTGGGTAGTAAGGCGAAGAAAAGCTGAGTTTGATGCCAAATGAGTCGCATATTTTTTGGACAGTCTTGTTTTTGAAGGACTTGCCATTGTCGGTGATGATTTTGTGAGGGACACCGAAATGATAGATAATGTGGTTGCTGATGAAGTCAACAATTTTGTCAACTTTTGTGGAGACAAGAGGAATGGCTTCCACCCACTTGGTGAAATACTCAGTGGTAGTGATGATGGACTGATGACAAAGGGACGAGTGAGGGTTGATCTCACCGATGAGATCTAATCCCCACTGAGAGAAAGGCCAAAAATCCTGAGCGACTTGCAAGGCATGGCTAGGGAGATGAAGCAGGTTAGAGTGTTGCTGACACTTGATGCAACGTTGAATATAGTCGCTACAGTCTTGATGAAGGGTGGGCCAATAATAACCCAGGCAAAGGATGCATTTGGCAATTGAGTTTCCACTGAAGTGTCCACCACAAATCCCATCGTGGACTTGCTTTATGGCTTGAGGAGCTTCAGTGGAGGTTAGACAGCGAAGAAGGAGGCCGTCGAAGCCTCGCTTATAAAGAAGACCCCCTAGCATGGTATAGCGAGCTGTGCGCTTGATGAAAGCTCACCACGCATTGCTAGAGAGGTTGGGAAGAGTGACAGAAAGAGACAAGTAGTCCACAAGTTGCTTATACCAGTCATCTCGTGGGCTAGAATTGATAGTGTTGATATGGTCGATGTGAGGAGAGATGTATGAAGGCAAAGGTACACGATGCACTGTGACAAAAAGGCGAGATGACGATGATGAAGATGGGATATGCGAAGCAAGAGAAGCCATGGTGTCGGCAAACTTGTTCGTAGAGCGTGGAACAGTCTGCAAGAGGTAATGGTCGAAAGATGCCAAAAGAAGGTCAGCATGATTCTTATACCTCTATAAAACTTCATTTTTATAGAGATATGAACCGTTAACTTGATTAACGACAAGCTACAAGTCACCGAAGATGTTGATAGACTTGATGTGGAGAGAAAGGGCAGTCTGAAGTCCTAAAATTAAGGCCTCGTATTCGGCCATATTATTGGTACAATCAAAGTCAAGTTTAAAAGACAGAGGCATGGGCTCCCCTTCGAGTGGGATGAGGATGACCCCCGCACCCCCACCGAGTTGACATTTGGAGCCGTCAAAGAACATGGTCATTTGGTAGACGGTGTCATCGGTGGAGAGTGTGGCGATAGACTCGTCAGGGAACTCACAGTGTGAAGGTTAGTTGTCGGGAAGAGGGGCATCTGCCAGTTGGTTAGCGATGGTTTGCCTCTTAATAGATTTCTATTAGATGAATTCGAGGTCAAACTCAGCAAGTAGCATAAGCCACCGAGCCATACATTGATTCTGATATGGCTTGGAGTGCATGTACTTGAGAGGGTCGGTGTGAGTGATGACAAAGGTTTTGTGGTTGAGGAGATAGTGGCAGAGCTTGGTGGTGGAAAAGACTAATGCCAAACAGAGTTTCTCGGTATGAGTATACCGAGTTTCATAGTCGACCAGTGTTCGGCTGATGTAGTAAACCGCTTGCTCACGATGATGCTCATCTCGGTGCGCAATCATGGCACCTAACGAATGGTTGGTGGCAGAGACATAAAGGTAGAAGGGTTGGTCATCTTTAGGTGGAATGAGGACTGGTGGAGAGACCAAATAGCTTTTGAGGGCTTCAAAAGCCTCTTGACAGTCCTCATCCCATTTAAAGGAGACGTCCTTCTTAAGGAGATGATGAAAAGGTTGGCAGCGGTCTGAAAGCTGCGAGATGAAATGGTGAATGGACTGGAGCTTCCCTTGTAGGCTACGAAGCTGCTTGAGATTGGTCAGGGGTGGCATTTCGAGGATAGCACGGATCTTGGCTGGATCTATCTCGATACCACGGAAGGAAATGATGAAGCCGAGAAGCTTGCCTGAGAGGACCCCAAAGACACACTTCTTGGGGTTAAGGCGGACATTGTATTGAAGAAGGTGAGAGAAGATGATTCTGAGAATGGTCAAGTGGTCGTGGGGAAGTTTGGACTTGCCGAGAAGGTCATCCACATAGTCCTCCATGATCTTGTGGAGGAGATCATGGAAAATGTAGGTCATGGCGCGCTGATATGTGGCGCCAGCATTTTTCAAGCCGAAAGGCATGACTCGATAGCAAAAAGTCCCCGACGGGGTGATAAAGGTAGTCTTGTGTTGATCTTCTGATGCGATCAGGATTTGATTGTATCCTGAAAACCTATCCATGAGAGATAGCATCTCATGGCCGGCTGTGAGATCAACAAGCTGGTCAATATTAGGAAGAGGGAAGTCATCTTTGGGACAGGCTATGTTAAGGTCACGATAGTCCGTGCAGATCCGAATCCCCCCAATTGCTTTAGTAACTGGGACGATGTTAGAGACCCACTGTGGATAATCGATGGGTTGGATGAAGGAGACAGAAAGAAGGTGCTGAAGCTCCTCTTTGACAAGGAGCGCAATGCGAGGATGCATCTTTCAAAGCTTTTACCTAACATGCTTAACCTCTGGTTTGGTGACAATGTTATGGGTAGTAATAGTGGGGTCGATGCCAGGCATGTCGCTGTAAGTCCAGGCAAAGGCCTTGCTATGGTTGGAAAGGAACTGGGCATAGTCAAGCTGCTCCTGAGCGTCTAAAGATTGGCCAATCTTTAAGATGTGAGGAACATCAGAAGAAGAAGGGAGGTTGATGTCAATGGTGGATTCATTTAACATAACCTGGGTCTCGGAAGGGAGGAAACTCTGGATGAAAGAGTCATCGGCACCCATGTAGGAAAGGATGGCGTCATTGTCAATGCAGTGGACAGTGTGAATGGTTGCCGACTCATCCTCTACCATGCTAGGAAAAATGAGAGGGAGAGACCTGGACACCCCATTGAGCTGATAGGTCAGGGGTTCTAGGCGAATGGTGTTTATGGAAAAAAAAACTAGGAGGGATGGAAACCACCGACTCCGTAGGTGACGAAGGAGAAATGGGTGAGTTTGGAGGAGATTGGTCAATGGTTGGCTCAGGACAAAGGTCAGAAGGAGCCTGAGTGGGGTCATGATATCCTAGGCCATACCGTTTATTGGCATCATGATCATTGAGCAGCTCGATGGGCTGATGGGAGCCCTACTCATAACGTCTGAAACCAAAACCCTTCCATGCACACCTGTGAAGGTAAGTGTGTGCAAAGGCGGGGTTGCCAAGAAATGAGAAATCAGATGTGAAAGGTTGGGGTGAAGAGAGGGAATTACCATTGGTAGGAGCTTGATTGAGCCTCCCATAGACAAAGTTGGTCCGGAAGTGAGGAGGACCATAAGGCACGACCATCCCGATCCGATGGTCGTAATTGGGACTGAGGTGAAGGCATCCATACTCTTGCAGAGTTTGGAACATGTCTAGGGTCAACAAGCGATATTCCCCAAGTGATAGTCGTTGGAAGATGTCTTCCATGGGGTCTTTGGTCGGCGCTTGAAGGGGAGGGGTGAGGGCGACCGCTGATTGCGAACTGGTCGAAGCTTCCATAGATGGAGGTGGTGCTGCAGTTGACGGCTTGATGGGAATGAGAACATCGTTGGGACGGTAGGTTGTGTTGCAAGTCTTGAAGGGTGAAGGGTCAGTGTGAATGGTGTGGACTTTCCTGTCATGCTCAAACTTCACACAACGATGCAGGGTGGAGGGTATACAAGCCATGGCACAGATCCAAGGTCGGCCCAGTAGAAGGTTGTATTGAAACTCTCCTTCGATGATATAGAAGAGCTCCGGGACTATGCGTGGGCCAACACGAATGTGAAGGATGACTGTGCCAATGGTTGCGGCGGTGGTGTCATTGAAAGAGCGTAAGATTGCATCAGTTTTGGAGACACAATTCTTGGGAAGAGCCAGCTGATCAAAGGCATGGGTAGAGATAATGTTGATGCTAGCACCACCATCGATCATAATGCATTTAATGCATGTTTGATCAACATAGGCAGTGATGAAGAGGGCGGCGTCCTGATCTGCCGTGTTAGATGCGAGAATCTCAAAATCGCTGAATGTGATGGAGGTGATAGGGGATAAAGAATGGACGAGGGTAGCGAGTGGTTGGGGGTCCTCAGGTTGGACCTCCGCTGCCTGCAAGGCTTGGATGAGGGCTTGTCGGTGCTGAGGCGAGGTTTGGATAAGGTCATAAAGAGACATCTTCACAGGTGTCTGGTGAAGCTGCTTCAGCATGGAGTCATGAATTGGCCTAGAAGAGGAAGACGAAGAAGGCTGGGATGCGCCAAGGATAGAAATTTTAGGCTTGGACGCAAGAGGTGGCTTGACGAAGGGATAGGTCCAAGGAATGGCAGCTTTTTCTTTTGCCTTGTCCTTTTGCGACCTAGTGGTTATACGAATAGCATTGATTTCAAAAATAGGAGGTGAAGAAGGGGTCATGTCTTGCTGGTGAGATGTTGACGTGGTAGAAGGGGTTGGATGGGAAGGAGTCGGGATCTGGTCAAGAGTGTCCTCAAGGAGAAGAGTGTCCTTCTCCATATAGTGGCGGATGATGGCTTTGAGGGCATAACAAGTCTCGGTGTCGTGTCCTGGTGTACGATGATATAAGCAAATTTGTGTGTCGTCGAACCAGGAGGGCTTGGACCTGAGAGGTTGGAAAGGCTTGATGGGGGGAAGGGTTATGTTGGAGGTCTGCAAAAGTCGGCACAATATCAACGAGTATGAGCCCACTAAGGGGTCCGTTCTAGTTGATATGCGTGAGGTTGGTGACTTTTGCTTAGGCGAGGTTAGAAGAGGTTTTTGTACCACGTTATGGGTTGATGGTGTAGTGACAGATGGAGACGGCTCTTTCTTGGTGATTGGTACCGCCTTTTTGGGAGAGGGACGGCTGGAGGTAGGCAGAGGAAGCAAAGGAGGCAACGAGTTTTGTTTGGAGGCCGGAGTGGGGAGGATGCTAGCCAAGGTCGAAGGATGGGGGCCTAAAATGGATGGCAATGGTGATGGGGAAGGAGGCGTTCGCTTCTGTGGTCTGGCAGTCTTCTTTGATTTGGTTGGAAGACTACTACTGGTCGAGGTCTAGCCTAGGTCCACCTTCACTTGCGGGTGAGTGAGGGTGGAGACAGGATGAACACCAAATGATTTGATGGGCTTAGACGAGATAGATGCAGGTTTCGGTTTTGATGGGTTTGGTTGAGGTTTGAGAGTCTGGTCTTTGTCAAGAGTCTGACGAGATTCTACCTTGGGAGGATTAGTAGCATGTGATGAGAGGGCGCGGGTATGTTGAAGGGCTTTAAGACGCTCCCACAACACCTGAGGCGTCACTTTCCTTGGAGGGAGAAGCGCAATTTTCTCCACTAACTAGGAAAATGGCTGAGAAGAAGATGTTGATGGTTGCGAGGTTGAAGACGAGATGGGTGTAGTGGTCTTAGACGCATGGTGTGGTGAAGTCATGATAGATTTAGATGAAGACGAAGGGGAGATAGGTTTTTCCTTGAGTGGGGAAGAAACCGGGGAGCGAGGCTCCTCCAATGGGTAAAGGGCAGGGATGATGGTGCCCTCCACTTGCGGCTGAGGAGTAGGAAGGGTCGAGTCCTCCATAGGTAGCAAAAAGGAGGACGGCGAGACCGGTGGTGCCAGTAAAGCCGAGGCATCCTCCAAGATGAGAGAGGTCGATGGAGAACCAGTCGGGGAGAGAGGTTCATCCACATGTGACAGACTGATTGATGGACTAACCTCTTGAGGTTGATTGGGGAGGAAGGGAGAGACCGTATTGATTGTTCGAATGTTGTGCTCATGGTTGTCGTCAATTAAGGTCTGGACGTTGTTCTGAGTTGGCGGATGATTGGGGAAAGGTTGTTTGAAGATGTCAATGGCCTGATTAGGAGGTGCATTTGGATTGTCTAAGATGAGATCCCCCTTTTCAAGCATGTCTTGGATTATGTTCTTAAAAGTTTTGCAGTTTTCTGTGTCATGGCCCTTAACACGGTGGAAGCTGCAGAAGTCATGCTCCCTATACCACGCGGGGATGGCGTGTGAGGGATCGAATTTCGGAGGAGGTCAGGCTTGAGGGAGATTGAGAACCCCCTGTTTAACAAGCTTTTCCAGCACAGACGCGTATGATTCTCCGAGAGGAGTATATCATCATTGTATGTATCTTTGCTGGAATTGGCGAGTGGCGCTCTGAGATGTGGATGGCTCAGGCTGATTGGTCGAAGAAGATGAAGGTCTAACAACCACGGCATTAGCTAAAGCCTTGGATTTAGAATTGGATGATGATGGCTTAGCAGAAGAAGAGTCATTGGTCTTAGAGCTGGGATTCTTACTCTGCAACTTGACTTTATTCTCCTCAATGGCACGCAACTCAAGTTTACGGGCCATCGTGAAGGCCTCATCAAAAGTGCGGAAGGTTTGAACCCTCAGGGTGGAAGAAATATGTCTGGTGCAGGCTTGGGAAAAGAGTTCAATAAGCTCGGCCTGGGGTAAGGAAAAGGAAAGTTGGTTGATGAGGCTTCTCCACCGAGCAACGAAGTCAGCTATGGACTCGTCCTCAAATTGCTGGATAGAATAGAGGTCCGTGATCGAGACCTTCTTGGTTATGTTGATGTAAAAGTGATCGAGGAAGAGCTGGGCCAATTGTGTGAATGAGAAGAGAGAATGGCTGGGAAGGGAGTTGTACCAGTCGAGTGCAGCACCTGAGAGAGACATAGGAAACGTGCGTAAGAGTAACGCATCGTCATGGCCGATGAGGTAACAGGCATGTCTGAATGCCCGCAAGTGTTACTGTGGGTCTTCCTTGTTTTGAAAGCGAGAAAACTTCGGAAGCTCCCACTGGCTAGGATATGGTCTGATTGGGACAGAAAGATGAATGGGCTCATTGCAGATCTGCTCGTATGAGAGAGCATTGTGCCAGCCTGAAATAGAGGTCTCTAGACTGGTCATCTTGTCCATCAGCATTTTGATGATGTCTACCGACGAATTGATGGGTGGCATGCCCCCTAAGTTGTAGGGTGCTTGAAGAGGCTAGGGGAGGCATATGACGTAGTCGGTTGCCCTTGTAAAGGTGCAACATAGGGGTAACTAGTCGTAGGGATAAATGAAGAGGCTAAAGGTGGTTGGGTAGAAGGCATAGCTAGGCCCGATGTTGCTACGAGAGGTTGGACTGTGGTAATGGGGGCCAATGGATAAGAAGCCACCCTAGTGTTGATAGGGGCTAGGGCAGGCGGAATAGAGACGACAAGGTTCTGAAAAGGAGTGGGTAGCGGTTGAGTGGGTTGAGGTTGACAGGGGGCCAGAACTCTGGTGGAAGTGGGCCAAATGATAGAGGGAGAGGCCACACCTAGAGGATTGGTCAAAGTCTGGTCAGTGGTCGAAGTGATGGCTTGAGTGTCTGAAGGTTGAACTACGGATGCTGTTGATACATCCGTAGTTGCGGCAAGGGAGGTTGGCATTCTGTAGATTGGATTACCCAAGGAGTCTCGCATTTGGCTATGCGTGAGATAATGTTGCAAGGCCTTGACGTTGAGGTCCAAGAATCATTCAAAATCTTGGTCCCCTTCTTGGACAATAGGAGTCTGCGGCGGGGTTGGATGGGTAGGAGTTTTTTTGGTCTCTGAGTTGAACTCCATTGTAGGCTCGGTCATGGATGGGGTAGACGGAAGTGGTTGATGGCTAGCGTGGTTGACAAGAGCCTTGGCTTGGCTACGAGTCAAAACCATGCAAGGCAAAGAAGGTTTAGGCTTCAGAAACTATGTTGTTCAGTTTCAGAAAACCAGGATGGAGTCTTTGACAGAGAAGGGATAGGTTTTAGGCTACTGGTTTTGAAAAAAAAGGACAGTGACAGAGACCGACGTCAGTTGAAAAACTGATGTTGGCAATAAATATGGCTGACGTCAGTCAGATAATCGATGCCGGTAATAAAGGAAAGCCGACGTCGGTGGAAGAACCGATGCCGGTGACTGTGTTTTCCAGAGAACCAAAAGATTTGAATATTCTTAGAAAAACAATGAAGAAAGCATCCTCACTCACTCAAACAAACAGATGAGAAGAGGAAAATAGAGAGAGACAGACAAGCCTAAGCGAGAAATCCTAGGAATTAACTTTAGAAGCTGTGGCTTATGCCTTAGATGAATGTTTGGGGAGATTGGCTGCAAGAAGGGTCCTAGAAGAAGGCGATCTAAAGATGGTTTCAGGTGTTGTTTTAGGTGCTCAAAAATCTGTGTTAGGTCTGGTACGTGGCCTGGTGCTAAGGAGCAAGCTCCCCTCACTTCACGATTCCAGTGGTTAGCTGGTCTCGCTTAGCCAAGATATACCTCGCCTAGAGTTTATCCTTCGCCAGAGAATGGAGTGGGCTTCCCCCTTGGTGATGAAATCCAAGTAGGGTCACTGGGACGGGTAAGGATATCCGCTGGAGGATGAAATCCCAGTCGGGCCTTGTCTCAAGTAAGTTTTATGTTCGTTTTAGTGCATGTGGTTTGGTAGTGTAACATCAAGTGTCTACGATTTATTCAATATGCGTCTAAGTTACTAGATGTGGACTAAGAAGATGCAAGCACAAGCAGAAATGAATGCAAAGTGTTTTAATGCCCAAGTTGAAATGTGATGTTTGTTATGAAGACAAGTTTGAGAAAGGGTTGAGAGTATGACGTTGGACTAGTCTAGAATGTGCAAGAAAGAAAAGAAGGATTCTTTTTAATTCCTGCTTATAGTGTCATTGAGAAGAAAAGAAGGAGGAGGAAAGGTAAGAACCTAATGCTCCTAAATGCATGAAGAAGAAAAGGAACCCAGGAGGAACCTAGTGTCCCACCGGGCGTGCCAAAATGTTTCTATTCAAATTTTGCTTTTTCAGATTCAAGAGAGAGAAGAAACTAAAGAGATAATGGACAAGGCATGTGAAGTACTTGGATGAAGATCGTGCACCGTAATCTAGACGTTTGTGAGCACCCCTCTTTGGCTGTGGAAGAATGACACCTGCAAAGAAAAAGAGCTTGGACAAGAAAACATTAGATGGATAGGCGGTGGGTTACCAAGCAAAAGCTTGTTCCCAGAAGTGTGAAAACTTCCTCAAGGGAGGTCAACCCACTGATAACAGATAGATAAAAGACCAAGAAAATACAGGATGCCAGAATACAGAAGTGATAAACAAATTAGGAAGGAAAGAAAAGACAAATGATTACCTGAAAGGAGCAGTCGGGCTGATGACAGTTGCTGAGGTCAAAAATGTTGCCGGTGTCGGTTATCTGATCTGCCGATGTCGGTTATCCTGCCAACGTCGGTTTGGGAAGTGACAGGCGTCAGTCGGGGTTGTGGCCTATGGTCGGGTCTGGTTTGGTTTTGGTCCGTGGATGGGTCTGAGACAGAGTTTATGGATGTGCTTGGATGGTTTGGAGAATGGTCTGAGTCTGGTAGGGTGCCCTGTGCAGGGTCTTTTGTTGGCAGGAGGGACGAGGAAGTTGTCTGGGACTAGATTGAAAGGGGGACAGGGAAGAGGAAGATGGATAGGGACAGGGTCTGAGAAGACTTTTTAGCCTCTCAGGGGAAGGACACAGCAAGTAGAAGACAGTAGATAACTGAAAACTTAAAGAAAAGAATGAAATAACATAATGAAATTGCTTACCTTTTGGCTTGCAGACTGAAGAATGGAGGAGCTGTTGTTGGAGCCACGGAAGACTTGTTGCAAGAGGAAACTAAAGTCCCTGCCTCTGTTGCTGTTGTTGCACAAGGTCCAGAGAGAAGAGAGTCGAATGCCAAAGCGCTGAGAGGATTCTATTTGCGAGCTCAAGGGTCCAGGGGCTGCAACGAATGTAGAAAGGGGTATTGAAGGCTGCCGACGCCGGCAGTTTTGCCGACGTCGGCGGTGGCAGAATGGGGACAGAGGCTAAAAATAGCCTCTGCACATTCTTGCACGCCGCCGGGGGAGGGATTGTGGGAAGAACGGTCATGAGGGTGCTTAAATGGGCGTGGGGGGAAGATAATGAGGATATTTGGCATAATAAATGCTAGGGGGAAGGTGGAGGGATTCAAGGGAGGATCCAAGGTGGCAAGGTGGCAAGGGTGAGGTGGAAAGGGGGCCACTAAATTAAAATGTTTTAAGTTATTTTAATTTAATGAATGGAGGGGACTAGGACAAGGGTTAGGATATGGGTCGAGGCGGACAAGGGGGGAGAACGAAAGGTGACCAAGGTGCAGACACATTTACGGTGTCTACACATGGAGTCGATGATCATGTCGAGATTAGGTAATATAAAATAATCTTTAGGACAAGATTTGTTGATGTCTCAAAAATTAGTAAATAATTTGATCCATTCAAACTTTTTACTAACATATACCACATTAGAAATCCATTTTGAGTAATCAATGGATCTGATACATCCTGCTTTTAAGATTTTTTCCAACTCTGTCTTTACCAATACAGTAATGCAAGGATGCATCTTACATATCTTTTATTTTATCAGTTTGGCATCAAGATTAACCATAATGTGGTACAAAACAAAGGTGAGATCTAAGCCTGGCATGTCAAAATAGGCCCATGTAAAGATAGCTACAAATTCTCTCAATAGAGCTGTAAAGATGTCATGTTCCTCCTTAGTGAGGGATGTGCCTAATTTTATCCATTGTAGGTCTGATGGAGTCTTGATATTTACCTCTATTATATCTTCAACTAGAAGGGTTGAACCTTCTTCTATGATAGTAGGCAGTGACTTGAACTATTGAATTATGTTAAGGTCCTCCATTAGGACTTGCTCTTTAACTTCTCCTAGGCATGATGAATCTAAGTCCCCTAATGGGAGATCTAGCCATGTGATCAAAATAGTCAAAAATTCTTGAAGAATTTGATTAAATACTTGTTATTTATCAAAATTGAACTCTGACCCACAATCAATTTCATCATTAGTGGTCTCTTGGCTTGAATGAACACCCCCATCTAATAGTGCCTAAAACAAGTTTTCACCACTAGACTAGCCTTTATCTTTACTTTTTCCTTGGTCAAAAAGTGCCTCAAAGAGGTTTTCACTTTGGGACCTCAATGTTTTACTTATTTATTTTTGGCTAAGCGTGTTCACTCACTCTCCAAAATAGGCTACAAGATCCAATGTGATTGAGAATCCTAATTTGTGATCTCCCAATGGAATGTTGTCTTTACGGCCTAAAAATTCACAGAATGCCTCATCATTCTAGAACTTATCAATCAGCAAACTGGATTCTTGTTGGTCCTAATCTACTAGTTGGGGATAATATAATGGAAAAGGGTTGTAATGAATGGCTAGGGTAAGGGTTAAAATGGCATTGTTATCAAACAAGTTGGTTCAACTAGGTTATCAAAAGTGAGGCTATGATCAAACTCTACTTCACTATTGACATCATCATCACTAGTCATTGGTGATGGAGTTTGAATGAGATATGTGGGGTCACCCCCAAGTGGTTTAAATCCAAGTCCATAAGGTCTTTCATATTTAGTCATGGAAATTGGCTTGATGGTTCCTTGTTGATTTAGTTTGAGGCCTCTCACTTCATAATTTTGATGTTCCATGATCCTCTTGAGAATAGGATATTTTGCATTTTTATACCAATCATCTTGGTTGTCATTGTATAACCATGATTTATCCCCTTTAATAGGGTTGGTTTCTAGGCTGGATGCTACCAAAAATATTATAGGACCCTTATCTTTGTTCTTTTATTGTTAATGCATATGTGGGGCAACTTTAGGCCACCCAAAGGTTTTCAAATTCTGAGGAAGATTGGCAATATGAAATGTATCATGGGTCACATACTCTCATGGTCCATTATCTAAAATGTTGAAATGATTAAAATATTTAGGAGGTGGCATGTGGGAAAGAGTATCCAAGGTATTACGATCTATGAAATTATTTGGTGAAGGATCAATAAGTATAGTCTTTCCTTTATCCTACTTAGAACTTGGATTCATGTCATACTGATAATTATAGATTTGAAATTCAGCCTTAAAATGTTTTAAGTGTTCATATGGGTGTAAATCTCTTGGAATATTCACTTCCATCCTTGAGTGGGAAAACTTGATACATTGTCATAGTGTTGATGGGACTACATAAATCTCATGTAACCAAGGCCTACCTAGAAGCATATTATACGATAACTCAAGATCAAGTACATGGCAAAGTGTATCATGGGTCAAAGGCCCAATGATAATTGGAAAACTAATGGTGCCTTGTGATTCTCTTTCTTAATTATCATTGGCTTTGATGGTTATTATTTTTGGATGGAGATCTACCATTATGTACCCAAGAAGGTTGATGAGCCTTAGAGACACTATGTTGAGGCTGAATTCATTGTCTATAAGGACACATTTCACTTTATGCCATCTTATATAAACTTCTATGTATAATGGATTATTATGGAGCAGGCTAAGGGAAGATATATCACTTTGGTTGAATGTGACTTGTTAGGCTAGAGCTAGGTGTCCAACTAAATCTTGAAATTTATTAGAGGATATGTCACTAGCAACAGTGGATTAGGTCAAAAAATCATTCAAGATGTTCTTATGGATTATTGACATTTGAAACAAATCTAAAATATAAATTTTCGATGGTATCTTCTACAATTGTTCCATAATTTCAAATTTCTTATCTTGATCAGTAGTGAATGGTTTATTTTGAGGCTAAATGGTTGGTTGAATGATAGGAAAAGTGGTAGATGGTTGTGGGCCTGGGATAGTAATCTTTGACCTTCAAGTTTTGATTCCAAAATCAAGATTAAATACTAGATCATTATTACTAACCAATGTTAGGAATGTTGTGGGACCAGATAGGACAAGTCTTGGTTGCTAGTGTACTCACATGTGGTCATGTGGTAAGGATGAGTTGTTAATATAAGGTCCAAAATGGGAAGTCCTAGCTTGTTGGTTTGCCTGTATGCTTTCTCAGGTCAAAGAAGGATTATCCATGTAATTTGGTTAAATGTTGTTGTTTAGCAATAGTCTAGGCTAATTAGTGCTTGGCCTCAGATTAATGGAAATGGTATTAACACTACCCCCTAAAATATGACCTACAACCATATTGTAGTCATGTGTAATTTCATGGTAGGTTTGTTGGTTGTTACTTTTCTAACCTTGGTTTTGTCCATTGTTCTATCATTGTTGGTTTTATTGATTTTGTTGATTCTATCAGTTTGACTTTTGATTTTGATAATATTGATTTTGTTGTTGCACTGGTTATTGTTGTTGTTGTTATTGTTGATTATTTTATTGCTACTAATTGTTATGTCAGGGAAAAGGGTTTTGATAAATCCAAAGATTTTGATTAGAAGTGGAATCACCATTATCCAATGTTATCTCCCCATTTTATAACATATTCTCAATTAAATGCTTGATTTGGACACATCTACATAGATTATGCCTGTTGACCCAATGATAGTCACAAAATTCATTTTCATGGTACCAATCAGTATAAGGAATGCCTTATAGATAATGCTTTGGTATAGGCCAAATAATCAGATTAGCAAAAGCAAGTTTGTGAAATATAGACTCAATAGGTTCTCTTAGGTCACTAAAGACATGACATTAATCATGATTCTCATAGGAGGAGGGGTTTGTAATGGTAACAGTTATTGTATTTATTGTGTAGGTCTTGGTTATTGTGATTATGACATTGGTTGGAGAGGTTGTTGGGTAAAAGTAAGCTAAAAATATGGTGTAGATGATGTTTTCACTATTTGGACATGATGGGATTTAGTTATTCTATTTCCCATAACATTCCTATTGCAATTGAATTGCTTTAGTCTTTCTTGGTTATTGGCCTATGTTAGTTATGATGTTGGTCATTTCCCTCATTGGTACCTTGATTTTGATTATTAAACTTAATAAATCTTTTATTTATGAGCACTCACTCAATTAACAGGCCTTTGTCAATGATTTCCTTGAAAGTATGTGCACATTGTAGTTCTAAATGATAAGCTATCTCACTATGCAAATTTTTGGTAAACACAATGACTAATTGTTTATCTATTAAACCATGGGTGAAATGGCTTACAAGGGCTCTCTATCACTATAAATAACTTGTAAAACTCTCACCATATTTTTGTTTTACTTGAATTAAGTCCACTAATGAAATCTCATGCTTGAGATTATAGGAAAATTGTTGCACAAACTTTTCAAAAAGATCATCAAAATCCATTACTAAATTTCTGGGAAACTTCAAAAACCACTCCAAGGCTTGTCCAACGAAGCTCCTTAGAAACAATAGCAAAATTTAAATGTCACTATATGCCACTGGTTGACATGTGACAGAGAATTTGGTTAAATGAGCCTCAGGGTCACATTTCCCTTTGTATTTGTTGAATTCTAGTGGTTTGTATCCTAAAGGAAATGGTATCTACAAATACTCCATGTTGAATGGGTAGGAACACATGTCATATAATTTGAACTTTTTAGTCTATTTCTTCACCTAAATGGCAGTAATTGCATCCTTCATTTGTTGAAATTTTTAAGATAGGAAAATAGAAGGAACATTGGTTTAAGGGAGAATATTAGTTTGGATAGATGGTTAAGAGGTCACAAGTGGGACACTTGGCTAGGGTAAGATAGAGATACTTTTTGAGGTATATTGGTTTGGTTTGGGAATGGATCAGGAATATGCATATGTTGATTAGGATGTACTTAAAATTGCACACTTAGTTGTGTGATATTTTGGTTTGGGTTGGTGATAAAGGTTTGAATTCGAGGATTTTTTGGTTGGGATATAGGGATATAACCATACTATTCCTATTGTGGTTGAAAAGAGACATGATGCTAACTAATCTAACCTTGTTGAATGGGAAACTATGGACCAAGACCCTATCTCTAAATTTGTGGCACATATTAAACCAATGGTTATCTAGTAGGTACCTGAGAAACATGGGGACCTCCTTGTTTCATGAATCCTTGTGAGAAAGTGAAATTAGGTTGTAGATTTGGAATGTATCATTGACCAATATTTACACATTGTTGACTAGTCATTACTTAGTTTTGGATTGGCATATTAGTCTATGACTGAAGAGGTATATTCATCGTTACCTAGCGAGGTAGAACATTTGTTTCCCCTAATTGAGGTGGTAATATATTTGTCATATATTACATTGATACACTAGATTATGCCTATTTTTGTGGAATACTACTCATTACCTATTAAGGATGAGTAGGTTCTATTACATTCTATTACACTATCAATTATTTGATTACCTAATCTCATAGGTTGTACACTTGAGGATGTAATTGGTTGAGGTTGGGGTGTAAAAACTCCTATTCCCTAGTATGATGATCCACTCATGGGATGAACTAAAGGCACATGTTGTTGGCTATTTTTTTTATGCATCGGTACCACTTTGATCAAGATTCGATGTTTTTTACACATTGTCTACTACATTTGGCTCACTATTCTATGTAGAGGCCGAAGACATTTCTTCAATAACGGGCATGTGCATCAAGTTATCTATCAAAGTAGTTTGCACAAATGGGTTTGAACTCATATTCTCTTTTCCAATTAACTCTACCAATACTCTTGTTGAAGGAACTAGGTTAATAAGAGGCTTACTTACCATGTTCATCTAATTGAAATCACATGCTAGATTTAGGTAGGTTTGATATGCTATCTACATTTGGTTAAAGTGATCTTCCATGATTTTTTCACCTTGATTTAGATATATTAAGATCTTGGTACGTTGTTTGGACTAGAACCATAGGATTTCTAGAATAATCATGTTGATCGTAAATGATACTATGGTGCACTCTTACTAGACTTGGTAAATTTTCATGGGAGAAGTCTGCTGGAAACTAGGCCCCTACCTCTATGACTCTAACCAAAATCTCATCTTTGTTCTCTAAAAAATGTCTCTAAAAAGAATGGATCATACGTGGAAGCTAAATTAGTAGAATATGAATGTTGAAGTACTGGCTCATCCACTATGGGTATTGTAGCTAAGTATTGTGTAGTTTATTCTTGGTCTTGTTTTGAATAAAGTGGTGTGTTAACCAAATAGTTAGCCAATGGATCTTGGCTTTGTGCCTCTGATTGAATATTATAAGAGGGATATGAATCCATCTCATAAACAATATTATCTACATAGGGGTCTTACACCATTTCTTCCTGTGTAACTATGTTACTAATCCCTGGATTATACCTAAGTCCTCTACGAGTGTAGGAATACATGTTGGGATCCATATTTAATGTTTTATGATAAAATGTCAAAGAGTTAATTAAATATAAAAAGGACACTATCCAAAATAGATGATGTTCCAACATGGTCTAGATTCATCAAAAGGATCAAAAAATTTATGTAAATATTTGTGAGAAACATCCTATCATGAAGTATCTAACATTTCACTATTCACATAAAGATAAGCAAGTAAATGGACCAAAAATCAAAATGTTGAACTCTAAGGTCAAAGTGTTTCAAATCAATCTAATATATAAATTTAAAAGTTGCTAGGTCTTTTGGCCAAATGTGGCATAAAAATCTAGGCTCAAACAAGGCATGCACTAGGACTCTTGGCCAAACATCGTCAAAAGCTAGAGTTTGAAATAGATGAAAGTTTTAATCTAATGGATTTGAAACACTTCTAACCAACACTAGGCATTTTATTCTTGGACATGAACTTGATCAACTGGGTATAAGGTATGAAATAAAAGACACTTTAGAAATAGTTTATTTTCTCACAAAAAATGGTAGAAAACTTGGTTTTTTTAACAAACAAGCTAGACAAAAGTGAAAAGTATAACTATTTTAGACAAAAGATAATAAAAGTACACTTTGATTGGTCTAAATATGTAGGAACAAATTTGGAACTCTATGCAAGAGGGTATATGAAACAATATTCAAAATGTTTTGGGCAGCATAACGATGCTATACTACCCAAAAGGTGTGACAAAAAGGTTTATTTCAAAAACTCTCTAAGGCAAAGATGTTTTCCAATAATTTTGACAACATAGCACTAATTTTCTTGAGTCAAAATGTTGTGGTGCATAGACTCAAAGTGTAATTGTTTAGCACAAAATGGCTTAAGTCTATCAAGTGATGACAATGATTATGAGTCTTAAACAACCTTCAACCCAAATTGAAAATTTAACCTAAGTTCCCTCAAGTTTAGTACAAATGGTGAACCCACTTAACACATAAACCTTATAAACATATAAAGGTGAAATTTTGAATTTATATTATAAGTGAAGGACTTAAACAACTTTGGTAAATGTCTAGACTTAATTGGACAACATAACTATGCCAAAGTGGATGATATGACTCTCAAGCTTTTGATGAACTTTTGAACAAGGAAAATTGATGATTTCACGTGGGTAGAAAAATGCCTCTTTGTTCAAAAGAAAATTTGGACTACGTGTTTGGTTTGGATTATTTTTTAACACCAAGTTTTGACTTTAAACAAGACTTTTTTCTAGGACAAGACTAACTAATTAACTGCTCTTAGATCCTAAACTGACAAGGTTGCTTGGTATTATTAGAATCCATTAATATACATCATTTGAGAGGATTTTAAGTGTTCATCGAAAGTTAAATGTGCATTATATAGTAGGGTTTTTACACCCCGCTTCTCTCAAATGATAGTACTATAAAATGGACCTTGAGGTGCACCTTACACCAACAATACTTCCACGGCAAGTGGGGATTTATTTTGAACGATCTATGGAAATCAATTGCACAATGACTTTCATGCCAAAAAATTCAAAATAAAAGCATGTATTTTGGGTTCATATCACTTGGATTATTGTAAAAATATCTAGTCTTTTTTGTAACCACTACATCTTGTTGTTCGCTCAGTGTAGTGCAATATCTAAAGTGTCACTATGTCCCATGTGCAACTCCAATTAAGAGCCAAATGAATTAAATGTTAGGAGGTGAAATTTAAAGTCAAAGATTCCATAAATAACTCACAAGAGGTGATTAAGTCCCCTTCACAAGCCAAGTTTGCATAAAAATAAAGAAAGCATGAAAGTAGAAAGACTTTAGGGTCATTTTCAAGGTCACCCAAACTTTGACAAGTTTTTGGGGAGTGCTTTAGATGAATTTATTTCTAAGCCTTGGACTAGGATATTTATAATAGGAATGTCACTTTGGATTCCAAGGGTTCCCTAAAGGGGACAAATGAAAGAGCATACATGCAACATTCCTCTTTTTACCAAACAAAATCAAATTAAACAACTATTGAAAACCAAAATTTACAAGTGTGTTCAATTTTAAGTCCAAATGAAATATTTTGTGGTGTTCATTTGACCCCTTGGTCTTAGTTTTAACTTTGAAAACATTCACCACAAACATCTAAATTCTTTTGTTAAACACCAAAACAAGGTTCCTAATTGATTTTTTTTAAGCATGCAAAAGGTGATCTAAACATGTTTTTGTCAAATATCAAACTCGGTCCTAAAATAAAAATGTTAGAATGTCCTTTATCTTTGAAGCTATTTTTGGTTTGAAACAATAAACTTTATAAAAAGAGCTCTCTTGTCTATGTTTTAATAAAAACACAGTGACCAACATTTGTTTCTATAACTGATGACGGTTACATTTTCTAACTAATGTCAGTTATCCAACCAACATCAGTTATACCAATGTGACCAATGATAGGTTTACAACCAATATCATTTTTACTAACCAACATTAGTTAATATATGCAACCAATGTCAATATTACCTGTTGATGTTGGTTACTATGTAAAACCATGGCAAACAAAAATGGAAAAATAAAGTTAGAAAATCAATTTGCAAGAGTTTTTAAGGTCCAAATGAATATTTTAAAGTTGTAAAATGATCTTATTTAGGTGTGAGATATGTCTAGTCCCCTTGGGTGTGCCATAATGTGATCTAGTAATTTTACTCAAGAGAGGATGGTTAGTATCATGTTAGTTTCAAAATGAAAACAAAATGAAAGAAACACACTAATTAGCATAACACCTCTAAGCCTAGCCACTAGGGAGAGCTTAGTTAACAAACATGAATAAAATATACAACTAAAATTCAAAATAAACTCTCTTTTACCTTCCTTGGATGCTCCAAAATGCTTGTTTTAGTGGCTTTCTCAGCTTGTGCTCATGAAGTCCTTGGAAATAGAATCTTGTCTACCTCCATCTCTCCTTGGCACCTTTAGCTTATGGCTTGGCTTGGCTTAGAATCAATTTGGCATGGTAACACTATTTCTTGAAGATTTTGGAACCATTTTTGCATTATAAATTTGAATTATCAAGATTAGAAATGATGTGGTAAGGCCTCCTATTTATAGATTTTTTCAAATGTCTAGAATCAACCTGAACTATCCATCCTAAAATTGAGATGTGTGGTTGAGGATTAATTCAATTTTTGGAATAAAATTTGTAATTATCCTCATCATGAAATTAGAGGAAGGGGAAATTAAGAGGCATGGAGGGCATCATGGAAGGCATTGATGAGGCATGAAGGGAATGAATCTTGATATTTGTGGCATTTATGGTCTAGGGATGTCTTCCCAAGAAATGAGGTCACCTGATGATACAGATATTCAATATTCATTTCCAAAACAAATTATTCAAAAAGTTTTCATGGAATTGTTAATTATACCTTGATTTAGGTTAATTATATCTTAAGCATGATTGAACACTTTATGCACAAATTACCCAAATTGATTAGAATGCCTTGTTATTGGTCCAAATTTTGACTGGATTGGAATTAGAAGTCAATGTCAGATGCATTGGAACTATCTTGCCATTTAGGATGTTACCAAAAACAAATAACAAAGGCACATGTCTCATGTAAGATTTTTGATAGTAAAGAGCAATCTAGAGCACCTACGTTCAAAATTGGCATTTTGACATGGAATAATCTGATCAAAGTTAATTAGCCCATAAATTACATTGCCCCATTTAGGGATACCCTGGCCAAAATTGGCATTTGAATATGTCAAATTCACATCATTTAACATGTTTTAATGTTTTTAGGCCAAATTGTGCATTTTGGGTGGAAATTGGTCAAAATAATGATTGGGGGTTATCAGTGGCCAATTTTAGGTGTTTACAAGAGGTATCTAAGATAAGGTAACACACAATCCACATGAGAACCCTACAATAAGTTTGCACTCCAAGAAATCTATTTTGGAAATTAATGAGGTTAAAGGATATAAAAAACCTGACCAAGAGCTCAAACTAGGTAAAATTCATGTTTATAATTTGGGAAGACTCATTCAAGACTTGGTTTTAATGAGAAAATAAGTTAACACCTCTTTGTTCTATCTCAGAGGCAAGGCACTCCTGAGGAATAAGAACCCTATTAGTATGGAGAAGAAAGGTGATGAGGGGAGGTAAAGAGATGATTGAACCTTGTATAAGGGTTTTTAAAGCTATAAAATATATAATAAAATGTGGATAACACCTCGCGTAGGGCTGAAACTAGGCATAATAGTCCAAACCTTTAAGAGTTGCCTAATAGACCTAAAGGCAAGTTTGAAGCCTAGAAGCCAAATTGAGAGCCATCTTCTTTACTAGTGTGGAGTGAGATTTATAACCTATGGGGACATGTTTATGAGGATAATATTTAAGTTTTAAAATCCTTGATATATAGACAAAATACAAGGAAAGTCATTTTGACTAAAGGAACAACTCAAGCTTGCTAGGCATGGTGAAACCTAGTTTCAAAATGCAAGGTCAAACTTCATCTTAGCCTTGGAAATGACTTTAAAAGGATTAAAAAAATTTATGAGGCAACTATATAGATTTTAAATCAATATTAAAATAATTGAGATATCAAGAGATCCTTTTTTGATCCCAAAAGTACTCAGACTTGTGCAAAATGGTGAAAATAAGCTCAACAAGAGGACTTTGATTGCTCATATCTTACATGATGTTTTGCATGGGATTACAAGGAATTTGGGGAGGTTAATAGGGTCTATAAAGATCATATTTTGATAATTTTTTGGCAAGTTTTATGTTTTATATTTATGAACCAACCTTAATACCAAAAATAGACCTCAAACCCTAGTAAACCCTTAGCTAAGACTAGTTTTTGAAAATGAGCTTGGATATGAAATAAAATGGAATAGTTTGTCTATAATTATAATTTGAGGTTGTATAGGAATCCATTATGCTACTTAAAACCAAGATTAATTGTATGGAATTAAATGGATGGGGTAAAAAAAAAATTCTTCCACTATTTTGTGTGTTGTGCAGGCTATAGGAAGAGTTAAGAGATGAAAAAAAATTGGATGGAATATTAAGAATATATAATTACCCATATTCATTTAATGATATGAAAAAACTTATAAGTTCCCAAAATAGGTGATTCAACTCAGCTAGTCAAATCTAGCATATTGCACAAGCTAGGGAGAAGTGTGAAAACTTTACGTGAATAGCCTTTTAAGGTGCCCCTAATGCTTCCAAGTCCATGGAGGGTATTTAAAATTTTCATTAACTATATACCATGGATTTTCATGAGAAAATAAAGTCATTTTGGAGGCCAAGTGTGGAGATTCATAGAAAGGTAGTTTTTTAGACAAAAGATGATGATGGCTCACTTCTAGGTGATTCTGGAAAACCAGAGATGCAAAAAATGCACGTGGAGTCATTTTTGATGTCACTAACATACATTAAAATCATTTAGTTTGGTATTAATTAGTTATAGGATGTTCAAAAATCCCCAATCATGAAGGTATTTTTTTGGTGCAAAAGGAGGCATTTTATGCCACTTTGCATAACTTTGATGACTTGAATTGATAGTTATACTTCATGAACTTGCATTTTTAAACCCATAATTTCATATAATGAATATATAAATTATTTTACTATCTTTATAAGTGTATTTGTGACCCTTGTACTTCTCTTATGTTCTCTCTCTCTCAAACTCTATAAGAGTTAGCCATTTTGGCCATTATATGGATGTTCCACCTAAGTATGGCAAAGCCCTACTCATTTTTATACCTTTTTATCAAAAAAATGACTAAGTGTTACCTCTTCCATAAATTTTCATAGTGTTCTTTACTTTAATGTTGGATTTGCTTAGTGAAGACTATGGATTCCTTAGCAAGTTGTCACATTCTCTCACCTATTTGCAGCTTCTTCTTATAGGGCATGTGATGTTTTCAATGAAATGTCTAAGTCTAAGTGAGTTAGTATCTTCATTATTGACCTCATAGGCCTATTTTCTAGTCCTCCTAGCTTTGCACATTCATCCATAACCCCACAATGTAACATTGATGCAAGAAGACATAGATTAGAAAGTGTATGTTTAGTTGTACTTGATTTCAAGTGTAATATGCATATGGTTAGATGTCATAAATATATTTGGTGTATTACCTTCCTTAGATTAATTTTTTTTAGCTATATTTCTCCCTTTTATCCCTCTAATTTAGTATTAGGTTCAATCCTAAGTGGTACATCAAGGGAGCTAGCCCTATCTAGAGATTCACCTCATTCCTTAGGCTACCCACAAGCCTAGAGGTGATTCGATTGTGCCAATTAGATGAGGAGAGATTTTCATATCCACAAATGGTGCATATCTAAGTGACAATATTTTTTTGCACAGTCGGTGGGACTCTTGTTCCAAGAGTTGGAGGATTGTTGGTGTTGTCCTTCAACACATTAGCATTTGGAAGCATCTTTTAAAGCATCAATGGCAACTCCAAAGATACATCATCTGGTCAAGCAACCCAAGTATTTCATTTAAATATATTTTATAAACTTTTCTTGTGTTCCTTATTCCCAATTAAGTTTCATTTCTAACCTTGGATTTGAGTTTTGTTCTCTACGAGTTGGTGAGACACTACAACCTTGTGTCATTCTCTATCAATATGAATAATTCCTTGGTCAATCTTGTCATGACCCTTACCAACCCAAATATGACTTTCATCAGTCTCAATATGATCATATCTAACTCATACATGATCCTTACTAGTCCTATAGTCATCCTTCTCAATGTCTTATTCCTAGTCACCCTAATCTTTTCTCCAATCAGCCCATTTTCACCTTCAAACAAGCACTTTTGGGCTATGAAAGGTATATGTTAGAGATTGATACTCTAAGGGGATATGGTCAAAGGATTCTATTGATGTCTTAAAATTGTGCTAGATCTTAATCAACAAAAAATGGGAAGTTTCAAGCTATGGGACAATGCGGCTTGAAAACAACCTCCAAATTTTAAAGAAGATGGTCTCTTCTTTTGTATTGGGTGTTGGGGAAAAGGGATAGGAGACTTAACAGAAATGCAAAATGTAGGAATGGAAACCTAACTATGGTGATGCACCTGAGAGTAATCCTAATCCTAACCTAAGCACAATGAAACTATTATGTGATTCTATTAGATTTAAGAGCAAACAAGTGCATGATCAATGTAAAAGATTGGAATAACAGAAATAGAGGCTCACAACAGGGGAGTCTTTTGTTGAGATACAGGAATTATCAACAAAGGAATAGTGTTCAATCTTCTTAATAGAATCTTTTAATCACATAGGAGGCATATAATTCACGCATAGTTATGTAGAACTTCAGACTCCAGAAAATGAGACAGAAGTAAATAACATTTCCAATCACAACACTAGAAAATCTACAGCATAGACTACTTTGAAAATGACACAAATGACATCAAGGGCATAGTGTTCAATTTTATTATTGAATCTTCTAGTCATACAAAAGATGCAAAAACACACACAGTCATATAAACCTTTCAACTCAAGAAAATGTAACAAAAGCAAATGATATTATTGGTCAAAAACTCTGAAAGTCTAAAACTATGAGAATTCCCCCTTCTTCTTTTTAGATTTTACAATTCTTCTTCTTTTATATCCCCAAATGTCTCCCTATACTTTATTTACCATGCAATCTTCTCCATCTTTTGCTCATAGGAGATAAATAGATGGCGCCTTCAATGCTGTGGTTGGCTCCAAAAATCTACCCGATGAACTGTTTCATCTACTTGAATTAACTCTAGCCTATTTTCTCTCCATTTCGCTTTTGGCAACCGATACACGGAACACTCTGCTATGTTTGAAATAGGAGAGGACACTTGGTCAATTTTCTAAAAATCCCCTTGATCACCTAGAATACACTAAAAAATGACACTTGGTGCCTTCCGCCTGATTCATCGAAGACACGTGGCTCTTTTTGCTCCCCTTTGGTTGTGCCATAGTATCATTAGGGCATATATCAGACTCCTATAGATTGCAACATTTGGCAGCTTCTATAGATTTTTGAAGTAACACCTGGGACCCACCACCATTTCATATTTATTAATAGAGCTTGGTGATGATTCTCTTGGGCGTTGACATGTGGAGACTTCCATGGCTTTGAAGAAGATAAGTGGCATCTTCCGCTTCTTCTATGGATGGAGTAGAGGGGGACCCAGAGAGTGACACTTGGTAGCATCCGCTGCTTTGTGGTGCTTAAGCAAAATAAAATGATGCCTTTGTGTGTTAAATGGAAAGCATTGGACTCATGCCTTCCCGAATGCCGACACGTGGTGACTTGTAATTTTTCTCCAAAAAGGGCTTTTAGGGCCTCCACAACTGCAACTTGGTGCTTTCCATCTTCTCTATTGCCTTATGGTGAAAGTCTCTAAATGAGGTGCGAACACTGATATGAGATGCGGATGCTGACATGTGGTGTGTTTTGCTTAACTGCTATTGGGTATGTGGCACGATCCATGGTTTTTGAAATTTACAAAAAGGTGACTCGGGGGATGCCAACTGTCAGCTTTGTCTCCTAGAAAGTGATGCTTGGTAGCATCCACTTGAACTAATACTTGAGCAAAAATTAGATGAAGGAAACAAGAAGGGGAAAAAGACCTGCTCGGAGGGTGACACTTGGTAGCTTCCATTGCATCTTAACACTTGGGCAAAACGAACTGGCCCTCTGCTTCAAAATTCTGCCGCTTCACCCAAAGAACCAAAATTGTAGTGCTCAAATCAAAAATAATTAAATACGACGTAGAGTAGGAAATTACTCTATAGTTATTGGTGACCATCAGGGATTTTAAGCCTGCTCAAAAAGAACTCAACTCCCGCTTAATCAAAATTTAAAAATTTACAACTTCAAAAGAGCTATCTAGAAGATAGACCACTCATGATCGGATAATCCTTCCTTTCTCTGCAACTCGTCAAAAGCCAAATCCAAGATAATGAGATCCTTATGCAAAAAGGTTTGTAAGATCTGGGTAGTGGCTTTTAGCTTAGATTCTAGTTGGAAAACAAGGATTAGAACATTTTCAACCTCAGAGGTTGGAGAATCATCCCGCAAGCTCTGAAAAATTGTTTGATCCCTTTGCCTGGCCAGCATCAATGGTTGGATTTGATCCACTAGTCACACCGTCCTTGCATATGGAAATAGGGAAGGAAGGCCTAGTTACACCAAATCTTCAATGTGTTGCCTCATTTCACTGATGCCTTCTTCGATGACATCAAGATAACTTTTATAGTTATTAGTTGTGGCATTACAACTAAGCTCCTCATTGACCCATTTTATGGCAGCCATTCTGTCAGGAATCCCTACAGCTGCCAATGTTGCATCCCTTGAGTTGTAGAGCTTCTCTAGTAAAGAATGAGAGTTTGTGACTCTCTAGGAGATCATGGCCAAAGTGCTCTGTACCAGATTCTCAACCATCTCACACAGCTACTGCACATGGCATAAGAAGGTGAAAAGTGGCCTAAGCTAGAGAATCTCCAAAGAGATTCTCTCCCATGCTGACTTGTAGAGTTCCTTCACTAGCTGCACCATTCTGATACCTCTTGGCCTATTGGCCAGCTCAATTTATAGTTGTGCGATCCACTACTGCCTCTACCTGGAGCTAGGCTTGAAAAGTTGTACCCTTGTTCTATTCTTCCAGCAACCCTTGCTGTGATTGGGTAACCTATAGTTGGAGTCCTTCAATTCTTCCCTGTAATGTTGCATTTTCCCATCTTAGAGCTATTGTTGCACCCTTGGCAAGTACAAGCTCTACTTTCAAAGAATCATTTTGGGCCTAAATTGCCCATTGAGTATGGAGGGAAACAGTTTCTTGCAACTATTTCTATAGACTAGCTATCTCATTGTCCTTTTGGTTTATTTGTTTGGCCAAACTATTGCAGTTTGCCTTTTCTATGGCTAGGTTGGTCTCTGTCTTTTGCAGTCTCCTTGTATCCTCAAATAATCTTCTATGACCACAGAAGTGGATTTGGTCATGAGCTTGACTCTATCTTGAGGCCTGAATAGGGACATGTCGGTGGCCACTGCATTCATGGTGTAGTCTTCTAGTTGCATTTGTTCACTCGACTTGGCAACATTGGGTGACAAATGGGTCACCGTTAGCTACTGTTGAATGGGGTCAAATTGTGACCTCAAATGTGGCACCACCAATGCTTTATTCACTTTACTCCTCTTCTTCTCTAATCGAGCTTCTCTTGCCTTCCTTATGGCATCAGCCTACGTCTGAAAAGTGGAAGGGGATGCAATATATCCCCCTACGAAGGGAAATAATTGCGGTAGGCCATATTAGAGAACCATTAGCTAGCTGGGGGTGAGTTGAAGGGGCATTTTTTTGGGAATGAAGGGAGAGAAATAGGGTAACATTAAGGCTTGAGGCATCAAGGATGAAGTGAATTATGAAATGGGAATGGCAGCAGTGGTGGGAGGTGTCATTTGGCTGGGTGGAGGCATGGATTGAGAGGGAGGAGGGGGAGTAATTCCTACCTGAGGAAAAGTTGCAATGCTCTATACTAGGCACTGTGAAGGTTGTTCTTTCTCTTCTAGGTCCAATTGGGACTGCACCCTTCCTCTCTTCCTGGGTGTTTCTAATGTTCCCGCCATCTCTAAATCTCTTATATAATAACCTAATATGAACCTTTCGCAAGATAAAAACACGCTTACTGCAACAAATTTCACTAGGTGCCACAATCACAATGAGTAAGATAATTTCTAGGAATGCTTGAGAGTTTGTAAACTTTAAAATCTGCTAAGGGATTTTTATAGGCCTATCAAGTCCCAAATAGCATTAAATTAAGGTGACCATTAGCAAATCCTACTCAATCTTTGGGAAACAGAGAGGCAGACACATTATGCAGTGTAAGGTACCTTGGAGATTTTGAAAGATTTGGGGAAGCATTTATTACAGCAAAAAATAAAGAATTAAATAATTTCTAAGACACCGACTCTGCGTTTAAAATGCTTATTTTAAAGGAAAAGTGGGAAAGCAAAAACAAAATAAAGCAATGCGGGAATGGAAACCACCTAATTACATTGATTACAAATCCTTATTTTCCTCCAGGATCGAAAACAAACTTTCCCATGTCCTCTTTATGACAAGCCAACTTATGTTGCCATACCAGTGATTGCAACGGATATGTCATTGATGGAATGTTCTCTGCACCAGCCACATAGGTCTACCTGCACTCGAACGAGTCTGAGAAAAATGTGTATTCAACACCCATGAACTCTTCTTGTCCTTGAATTCCCATCAAATACTGGTTCTTCATGTTGTCGGGTGTCTTCAAGAAATCATGAGCTATTGGTTCTTCATGCTGTGCCTTTTGATATCCATTATCTTTTGGCACATCTTCTTCATATTCCAGCTTTATTTCATCATCATGCTCTTTGATGACTTCATCCTCTTGCAAGGACGAATTAAAAGGCTAGCATCTCTTCTACATACTCATTTGAATCTCAGGGCTTTCTTCTTCATCTGAAACTAGCTCAGTGCCTCTCAATGACTTGGTCGAGGGAGTGTTTATGTTCCTCCATATCCTCTTGCAGAGTGAGGAAAAAATCAAAAAATATCTCCTCATCAGAAGTTAAAGAAAAAGCTTGTGGCTTATCCTCTTGCTCATCAAAAGGAGAGTCTATGGTGATCTCCTCCTCCTCTGTACTAATGAAATCCTCTTGACTAGCCATGAATTGAACGCACTCCTCTACAAAGTTTTTAGCTACTTCATCATCCTCTTCATTCCAAGTTAGAGACTCGTCATCATGCTGAAAGATCTGGGGAGTGGTATAAGAAGTTTCTTCTGAAGTGGGCTCATAGGAATTTTCATGGAAGTGAGGAGCCTTTTGAGGAATGGTGGGGGAGAGTTGAGGAAGAAGTGAGGGTCTGGGGTCATCTTGGCTTGCTGCTAACAAGGGCTCTGCATTATTGGGGAATTGACCTTGACAATTTTGACCTTGCCCATGAATAGGGGTGGCATATGCCTGATCTAAAATTTGTGGTGTTGGATATGAAGTTTGGTATATTTGATAAGGCTGGTTCTCATGAACACCTAGCCTCTCTTCTATAAATGCAATCAATCCACACACATCTAACATTTCGTATGTAAGCTCTTGCCAATATGCCCTTTCAATGGGATCCCACTCACTTTTGACTAGGTCTATTACCTCCCTCACTTGATAGATGACCTAACAAGGAATTTCTTGACCACATCCCCTTCTGTTATCAAGCTCTAACACATATTTTTTAAATCTCAGCAATGCTTTTTTTAAAGTGAAAATAAGGTTAGGTTCAACATGGGATGACACATATTGGGGGGACTGGGCATAAGACTGATGTGGCTCATAACAATATGCATCCTCATTACTCAACATGATTCTAGGAGAAGCTTGTTCTCAATAAAACATATTTGAAGGAGAATAAGACTCATAGCTATGAGTTATAAAGTTATACATACTGGAGGGATTTCTTGATGATACTGCTTGATTGGTTGGTGACGCAGAGTTGTTGGTGTCGATAAAAACCTCCAAAGGTAGATTGGCTAAAGAATACACCAAAATTCTTCAACTCCTTGAAAGATTGGTCCCACTAGGCATGTCAAAAACTGTTGATGTCTTAAAATGGTGCTAGATCTTAATCAACAACAATGGGAAGTTTCAAGCTGTGGGACAATGTGGCTTGAAAACAACCTCTAGATTTTAAAGAAGCTGGTCTCTTCTTTTGTATTGGGTGTTGGGGAAAAGGGATAGGAGACTAAACAAAAACACAAAATGCAAGAATGGAAACCTAACTATGGTGATGTGCCTAAGAGTAATCCTAATCCTAACATGAGCACAGTGAAACTATTATGTGATTTTATTACATTTAAGAGCAGATAAGTGCATGATCAATGTAAAATATTAGAATAACATAAATAAAGGCTCACAACAAGGGAGTCTTTTGCTGAGATACAAGAATTGTCAACAAAGGCATAGTGTTCAATCTTCTTAATAGAATCTTTGAATCACATAGGAGGCATAGAAGTCATGCACAGTTATGTAGAACTTTAGACTCCAGAAAATGGGATAGAAGCAAATAACATTTCCAATCACAACACTAGGAAATATATAGCATAGACTACTTTGCAAATGACACAGATGACATCAACAAGGGCATAGTGTTCAATTTTCTTATTGAATCTTCCAGTCATACAAAAGATGCAGAAACACACACAGTCATATGAAACTTTCAACTCAGGAAAATGTAACAAAAGCAAATGATATTATTGGTCAAAAACTCTGAAAGTCTAAAACTATGAGAATTCCCCCTTCTTCTTTTTAGATTTTACAATTCTTCTTCTTTTATATCCCCGAATGTCTCCCTATACTTTCTTTCCTGCACAATCTTCTCCATCCTTCACTCATAAGAGACAAACAGATGGTGCCTTCAATGCTGTGGGTGGCTCCAAAAATCTACCTGATGAACTATTTCATCTACTTGAATTAACTCCAGCCAATTTTCCCTCCATTTTGCTTTTGGCAACTGATACACGGAACACTCTGCTATGTTTGAAATAGGAGAGGACACTTGGTCAATTTTTTGAAAATCCCCTTGATCACCTAGAATACACCAAAAAATGACACTTGGTGCCTTTCACCTGATTCATTGAAGACACGCGGCTCTTTCCGCTCCCCTTTGGCTGTGTCGTAATATCATTAGGGCATATATCAAACTCCTATAGATGGTGACATTTGGCAACTTCCGTAGACTTTTGAAGTAACACCCAAGACCCACCACTATTTCATATTTGTTAATAGAGCTTGGTGATGATTCTCTCAGGTGTTTACATGTGGAGACTTCCATGGCTTCGAGGAAGATAAGTGGCATCTTCCACTTCTTCTATGGATAGAGTAGAGGGGGACTTGAAGAGTGACACTTGGCAGCATCCGCTACTTTGTTGCGCTTAAGAAAAATAAAATGATGCCTTTGTGCATTGAATGGAAAGCATTGGACTCATGGCTTCCCGAATGCTGACACGTGATGACTTGTGATTTTTCTCCAAAAAGGGCTTTCAGGGCCTCTGCAACTGCCACTTGGTGCTTTCTATCTTCTCTACTGCCTTATGGTGAAAGTCTCTAAATGAAGTGCGGATGCTGATATGAGATGCGGATGATGACATGTGGTGCATTCTACTTAATTTCTACTGGGTATGTGGCATGATCCGTGGTTCTTGAAGTTTACAAAAAGGTGACTCGAGGGATGCCAACTGTCGGCTTTGTCTCTCGAAAAGTGACGCTTGGCAGCATCTGCTTAAACTAATACTCAGGTAAAAATGAGATGAAGGAAACAAGAAGGGGAAAAAGACCTACTCAGAGGGTGACACTTGGTAACTTCCACTGCATCTCAAAACTTGGGCAAAATGAACCGGCCCTCTGCTTCAAAAATTTTCCGCTTCGCCCAAAGAACCAAAATTGTAGTGCTCGAATCAAAAATAATTAAATACAACATAGAGTAGGAAATTACTCTAAAATTCATAATCATTCCATTCATAAATTGAAAAATTAATTATATTTATTCAATAAATATTGGGTACCTATTAAAAGAGCCAATTGGCAAAGGCTCACGAGTGATATGCTAAATGTGAGTGGTTTGATTGCATCTTTGGAAGAGAATCTAGACATTCATGAGAGTCAACCTCACGAAGTCTATCAAACTTCATACCCACTTCCAAAATTTCCATATCAGTCATACATACCCCTACTCATGATCTAAATCAAGTCTATCAAAGTCATCCTTTTCCCAATCAATTGGAAGAGAGAGTTGAAAAGAGAAATCTTATGTTTGAGGCAAATATTGATAGGCAAATTGAGTTGGAAAATATGCATATGCAATAGTCCATATTCAAATCAAAGGAATTGGAATTCAAACCCTTATTTCCCTCTCACATTTCATCCCCACCACTTCAAAAAGAGATTTATAATCCTAGCACCCCAAGTTGGAGTAAGATAGTGGAATCATGGGGAAAGGAGGAGAAAAGATTGACCAAAAGTGTGAAATTGAGAAGACATCTAATCCTAATGTCCTAAGATGGATAAAGATAGTATAATAATTGGGAAAGAAATAATATGGAAGCATTTTCAAAGAGCGTGGAGTGTAAAATGGAGTTAATCCTTTGAATTTCCCTCCCACCCTTCCTCAAGAAGCTTTTTGTGTTTCATGGCAGCCCTCATGCACTCTTTATCCTCATGATGATTCCTATGAGCTTCAAGAGAGACTTTTCCAAAAGAACTTAGCTAAATAAATAGAGGAGCTAGAGACAAATATGAAGCTACTAAGTCAAGGCATGATGGAAGGTTTAGACCAAAGAGAAGATCCTATACCTAAACACATCATGTCTTCCCTCCCTTAAGAGCTTCCCAAAGAGCCTCCTATCTTGCATCCTCAATTTTATTTGGAGTTCTATGTGCCACCTCCACCACCTATTTCATCTTATACTTACACCATCACCATTTTTCTTGATGGAATTATGGTATGGGAACCAAAGGAAGATTATCTGGTTGATAAATAAAAAGAACTCTTGCTTGAAGAAAACCTACCTCCTTGGCAGCCTCATTGGGCTAAATCACATGATTTCAAGATGTCTAGTCTTGGTATCACCATGAAGGAGGTTTAATATCTTGTATACCTTGAAAAAGAGATAAAATTATGATATCTGAAGTTCAATTTAAAATCCCTCAAGTGGTCCTAAATGATGAATAGAAGTTAAGTTCTTGTGTTGAATCTCTTTTCTTGGTTGATGATGAAGAATTTTTTCCTTGTGTTGAAGAACCTATCTTGAGAGATGAAAATAAAGAGGAAAATGATCAATTAATGGTTGATAAAGAAGAACTCATGATTTTTTATGAGGAATAAATCACCATAAGGACTCCCTTTGGTGAGTAAAAGAACAATTCACAAGCTTTTGCATCCATATTTGGAGTGGAATGTGATATCAAGAAGGGAGATCACTTTCAAGCCATCCCTCAAGAAGTAGCAATCTTAAGAGAGTCTCATGAGATCAAGATAGAGTAATTATCACTTGAATATGATCAGATCAAAGATGAAGAAAAGGTTATTTCTTATGTGGAGATTTTAGATTGGGTTGATGAGGAAGGATGTCTTCCTTTTTCCAAAGAGGAAGAAATGATCATTAATTCTTTTCTCACTTTGCAAGATACCATGGATGGGAAAGGATAAGTTATTAATTAGATTTTATATGACTTTTTTGAAATCATTAAAGTAGGCTATATTCCTATCAAGGAGGCTATTGGTTGGTCAAAGATGGAGAAGGCAACATTGGAGCTCAAGTATGCAAAGAAAAAACATTCTTTCAAATATATCATTTCAAGAAGCATATACATTTTATGATGACAAGTTTTAAGTCATCATGATGGGATATCATTATCTCAATTATTTGGGAGAAATACATCAAATCTTGAATGATGGGACAATCTCATATTGGTCTCAATCTTTTAAGGAACAAGAAATCAATCATCTTGAAGTCATGCATACTAAGGAGATACAAGTTGACTATGAAAGGAAGAGTGGGCAGCAACATGAAGTGTGTGAACATGTTCAAGAGGAATATATCTACATTGGAGAATTTTCTAAGGATCATCTACTTGAGATCAGATCAAGTGAAGTGCCAAGGAAGAGGTCTGATACACAAAGCATTCAACCCAAAGAGAAAGATGCTTGGCATTATGTTTCATCTCACTATGAAAATGATTCAAGATGTTTTCCCTTTGATCTTAGAAAGGATGTATGCTTAGTTTCTATGTGTGCATAATAAATTATATCCTTTCCCCTAAGTGATTTTGCACATGTGTGTGTCTTGTGTGTTTGCTTTCTTTGTTGTGTGTGTCCTTTGCTTTGTGTGGTAGAGGTAGTCACTAGTGTCTTGTCTTGATCAAAGGTTTGTGGTCAATGGTCAAAATTTTATTATTTGTATTAGTCATTAGATTAATCCTAAGCCTAATGGACTGATAAGGCTACTGGTCTAGTTAGTATGGTAGGTATACTAACCTTATGAGTCACTAATTTTTGATTAAATTTGACTTTTAGGTCAAATTAGGACACGCCTAGTAAAAACCTTGATTTTTAGGCCTATAAGGGGGTATAATATTTTTTTATGAGGTGAGTTAGAGGTTATTTTATGTCAATTAATGTTGTACTAGCTTTGGTCAATTAGTTTTTAGGTCCATTTATCATTTTGGGTCATTTTAAGGGTCAAAAATAGTGCATTTAATTCTTTGTACATGTTTCTTGGGAAATTTATAAGTGTCAATGGGTTATTTCATGCTCCATGTGTCCACAAAGGTCTTAAGTAACTACCAAAATTAAAATTTGTAGGTTCATTAGAAGAAAAGTTAGATTTCCTAAAGAAATAGAAGCAAATGTCACTTGTATGGCCTCTTTGGGAAGTGTGACACTTGTAAAAGATGGAAATATATCTATTTAGATCCCCCACACTCAAATCCATGTTTGGTTTGATTTAAAACTACTATTTCTTGCTCAAAACCATTTTACTCCATTCTCACTCTTCTTGGAAGACTAAAGTGACTTATATATTTTTGCCTAGTATGGCCAACATAAAGGGTTTCAATAAAAATGATATTAGGGGTATATTATAAACCTATCTTCAATTTAATGTTTTTTTTTGAGAAATAATGGTGATATGATCTTTATGAACCATTTCTAACAAGTTAACCTTCTAAATCTGCCTACTAATCTATGTACCCTTGAGTTTTTACCTTGGTTTGGGATATTTCGTACAAACCAATTGATAATATTTACTCTAGAGGATGTTTTACATGTATCATTATGTCTCCCATGATTTTTTTTCATGTTTTGAGGTGTTTTGATGAGAAAATTCACTTTAACTCTGTAGACTAGTCTTATGTGTGATGATAAGTCAATTTTCACTATTTCTAGAATTTCATGATTTGAAAATGGTCATAGATGATTGTTTTATATTAATATACATGTATTTAAGGTCTCCTTGACCCCATATTTACCTTTTATCTTCAGTCTCTAAGATAATATTCATAGTTTGCATGCATATACACACTTCACCTAGTCTGCCATTGAAAGTATGCAACTAAAGGTGTTTGAGAAAGAAAACCATGTTGAAATGAGGATGTCATGACTTGATAAAATTAATATAAAGTATTATAATATATATATATATATATATATATATATATATATTATAGGATCATATACTGTGGATGTAGTTCATAACCCTACCTACTACTTGCACATTAAAAGTATGCACCTACAGATTATGAAAATAGAGAATTGGATATTTTATGAAGGAATTTGAACAAGTGTTGGATATATTTTGAATTCATAATATGATATAGTGAACATGAATAATCATTATTAGAGTTTCAAAATGATAGTTGATAATACAAATCACTTGCAAAGTTGTGAAGATTGATATAGGGACACCTTCCTAGAATTGTAAAAATAGAGGTCCATGAGATTTCTATAGTCACATTATGATTGGTTTTAAATAAATTATAAGGAATAAAAATAAGTTAATTTTATATTAATAATATATTACAAGACCCTTTAAGTGTTTTGAGGGCAGAATTTTGATAGAGCTTGACCATTTAGAACCTCAAAATTGCATACAAAACACTAAAACTAGGCAGTAAACTCTATAGGGTTTCAATTACAAAATAGCTTTAGAAATTCAAGGAGTAAATGAGGAAAGTTTCCATGTTTATAATATATTATGAATTTAAGGGATTAATTTAAGTATGTATGTCATCAAGAGAGTTGATACACTATTCTCTAACCCCTACTCACATCTACAGTCTGTAAATACAAGAAAAAACACACCTATAATAGAGGTCAGATATGTAGGGTATAGAACACTAGCCCAAAGTTGATGATCAAGGGGTGTTATAAGAATTTAAATAATATAAATATTAAATCATGTATTTTTTTTATTTAATTGGTTTTCATGTAGGTTCTCAAACACCAAACCTATGTCTCAAGAAGCAATATATACCTATAGCCACCTGTAGGTGAATGTAGGTAGATAGTCAATAGAGAAATGTGACTAATGGGGTGATTGGATATAGATACAAGAATTTAGATAAGTATAAATAAAATAAAATGGATATAAATTTTTAAATAATAATATATACATCATTTTTATCTCACACCATGCTTAGACACCTAAAAATATACAAACACAAGATAACATATCTACAAACAGGGTTGTCCCAATCATGGTAAAAAGAAGATCAATCATGAACCATATAAGCATTAGGGTGAAAAAAGGTATAAATCAAACCCTTATGATTTAAATAATAAATAAGTGAGTTTTTGAGCATTGAATCTAGGCTAAAACTTAAAACACCTATAGGTTCCAATGATTGTACACAGTCAACCTTAAATGACTCAGGCAAACAGTGGCTGAGGCATAATGGTCATGGATGTTTTAGCCTCTTATTAGTAAAAATAAGTATTATTAAGTTCCAATTTATACTCAAAAGGTCTTAAAGAGTTCCCAGATGCCATAAATAAGGTTTCATGGAGCAGATGTAACCTTCAGGTAGGGGTCTTTTCAAAAGGGAAACACAGTCACAATGATACTCAATTTTGATTGACTAATGAGAGCATAAGGGGTGTTTGGGAGATTAAAATGTTATAATTGTGATTTAATAAACTGTATCATGATTTAAAAAACGTGAATATTCCCTTTATAATGGATATTGAGCAAATAGGTAGCTAAGATAAGCTAAAACACAATCCACATAAAAACCGTGCAGATAGTTTGCACTCTAAGAAGTCTATTTTTGAAATTGATGAGGTTAAAGGATATAAACACATGAAAAAGAGATAAAAATAGGTAAAATTAATATTTATAATTTGGTAAGACTTATCCAATACTTGGTTTTAATGAGAAAATAGGGTAACACCTCTCTGTTCTATCTCAGATGTAGGGCACTCTTAAGGAGCAAGAACCCTTTCAGTTTGGAGAAGAAAGGTGATGAGAGGAGATAAATACGTGATTAAACCTTGTATAAGGGTTTTTAAAGATATAAAATATATAATAAAATGTGTATAACACCTCACATAGGGGTGAAAATGAGCATAATAGTCTAAACCTTCAAGAGTTGCCTAATAGGCCTAAAGGCAAAGTTGAAGCCTAGAAGCCAAATTGAGAGCCATATTATTTCTTAGTGTTGAGTGAGATTTATAAAATATTAGGGAATTTTTATTAATATACTATTAAATTTTTAAAATCCTTTATATATAAACTAAATACAAAGAAAGTCAGTTTGATTAAAGGGACAACTCAGGCCTGTTAGGCATGGTGAAGCCTAGTTTTAAAATGCAAGGTCAAACTTCATCCTAGCCTTGGAAATGCATTTAAATGGATTTAAATAAGTTTATTAGGCCATTATATATATGTTAAATCAATTTTAAAATATATAATACATCAATAGATCCTTTTTTGATCCCAAAACTACTCAGACTTGTGCAAAATGGCAAAAATAAGCTCAACAAGAGGACTTTGATTGCTCATATCTTCCATGATGTTTTACATGGGAGTAAAAGGAGTTTTTAGAGGTTAATAGGGTATATAAAGATCATATTTTGATAAAAAAAAATTAGGTTGGATGTTGGATCTTTATGAACCAACCTTAAGACCAAAAATAGGCCTAAAACCCTACTAAACCTTTAGCCAAGACCAGTTTGTGAAAATGAGATTGGATATGAAATAAAATGGAATTTTTTTTCTATAATGATGATTGGAGGTTATATATTACTACCTCAGGATACTTTTCAAAAATATGAATTGTATGTAATTATACGGATTGGGGTAGAAATAGGGTTTTTCTTACTATTTTGTGTGTTGTGCAGGCTATGGGAAGAGTTAAGAGATGAAAAAAGTTTGGATGGAATGTTAAGACTTAATATAAATACCAATATTAATTACATGCCATGAAATAACTTATAAGTGCCCCAAATAGGTGATTCAACTTAGCCAGTCAAATATGGCATATTGCACAAGCTAAGGAGAAGTGTGAAAACTTTAAATGGATGGAATTTTAAGGTGACCTTTATGAGTATAAGTCAATTGATGGTCTTGAAAATTTTTATTCACTCCCTCCCATGTATTTTCATGAGAAAATGAAGGAAATTTGGATGACAAGTGTGTAGAGTGCATGGAAAGGTAGTTTTCTAGACAATAGATGATGATGGCTCACTTTCAAGTGATTTCAGAAGACTAGGCATGTAAATAATGCATAGAGAGGCATTTTTTATGTCCCCACCCTGATTTACAATAAATTACCTTGGTCCTAATCATGAAGGTATTTTTTTTGTGCAAAAGGAGTTTAGTGCCACTTTGCATAACTTTGATGACCTTAATTGACATTTGTACTTCATAAACTTGCATGGTTCAAACCGTAACTTCCTCTCTTGCATAGATAACTAATTTTCTCAGCTTTACAAGTGTCCTTGTGACCCTTGGACTTCTTTCTCTCTCTCAAACTCTATAAGAGTTAAACATTTTGGCCATCATATGGATGCTTCACCTGAGTATGGTGAAGCCTTGCTCATTTGTATACCTTTTGATCAATAAAATGATTAATTTTTACCTCTTCCATGACTGTTCATAGTTTGATTTACTTGAATTTTAGATTTTATTAGTGAAGATTATGGATTCTTTAGAAATTTTTCACATTTTCTCACCTATTTACATCTTCTTATTGAAGGAAATGTGATGTGTTCCATGAAATGTCAAAATCTAAGTGTGTTATTCTCTTCATTAGTGACCTCATATGCCTCTTTTCTAGTCCTCCTAGATTTATACATTCATCCTATTGATGCTATGGATTGCACCCTTGATAGAAGGCTGAGCTTCTATCTTCCACGTGGCACAATGGAGACTCCTCTCTTGCCTGTGGGTCTAGAAAAATTGAGGAGAGAATCTCTAGATAAGGGCTAGCTCCCTTTGATGCATCTCTGAGGTCCTGGATTTCCTACTACTAACAATGGGGGGGTGAAAAGAGAGAAGGCTTACTAAAAATAGAACCTAAACTAAATGGTGATGCACCAAAAATGGTTGATCTACTTAGATCTGACATACACTTTACACCAAGAACAAGCTGATATACACTTCATTTGATATGAGAAAATCTTATAAATCAATGAGATAGGGGTCCTCTAGAGATATAGGGAGGAAGAACTACCATATATGTTCTAAGACACACTATGGTAGCCTGCTCACATGTGCCTATACTATGTTGTGGACACTTCTAGCTGACTTTTAAAATAAGAACTCACAATACACTAGACATGCTAGAGTCATTCTATGAAAGCATGAAATAAAATTACTTAACACAAGACAAAACCATAGACATATGCAAAAGTTCAAACTCAAAATGGAGGTAAAAATTCTATCTTGATTCAAGGTAAAATCTTGTAGGGCTTCACCATACAAGCTGAGAGATATCCTTTCTCAAATGAGAGATTAATATATATATATATATATATATATATATATATAGAGAGAGAGAGAGAGAGAGGAAGCAATGGAACCCCTTTGGAAAAGACTTTGACACTCTTTTTACAAGTGGCTCATGTGTGCTGAGAGCATTAGGGAGAGGAAACGTTGAAAGAGAATGTTGTGGCAGCTACCAATTTTGACTTTTAGTGTTTAAAATATATTAAATGTCATGTGTGAAAACATGGGCCGTACCATTTGTCTACAAACAAGACCACTCCTTCAAGACATTCATGCGGTTATCTACTCATTAATGTAAAATGAGGAAAAAATAGGCTATGCCATTTACTATTTGCACTCCTTGATGACCACTTGGTGGAGACTATTTCAACTACTAGAATAACTCCTCTGCCAATGCTTTCCTTTTAACACCTGGGATGTTCCCATCTTTCCTTGTTATTTTTGTCTCTTCTTGGCTTTGTGAGCACTTGGGGCTATCTTCTCATCTTTTTTTGGCTCCTTAGGCTCCTTTCTCAGTGATCTCTTCTCTTTGGCCCTAAGGCTTTTGAATTCCTTCAGGTTCATGCTCAAACCTTTAAAGATCAATGGCTATTTCATTGCCATAAAGTTGATGTTTGCACGTCTATCACCATTTAAATCCAATGGCTATTTTATTTCCCTAAATTTAACATCTACGGGGATGTCATCAGATGTTTGGATTCCAACAGCTAGTTCATGATGTTCAATTTTTACATCTTTGGTCCCGTCACCCCCTTTGGCAATTCCTTCAGACTTTCTTTCCTCAAAATTTCTATTCCTTCAGATTTTTTCCTTTGTCTAGGCCTTTGTATTTTAACCCTCCCAAAGGGAAGGTATACCTTTAGGCTTTGAGAAAGGTCCCTTTCATGGTTTCCTAGAGTCCCCCACAAGGGCACCTACCCTTTAGGGTCCTTCAAACTACCTCAGCTTTTCAAATCCTTTGGACAAAATGTTCAAAGAAATTCCTTTAGACATTTTGTTTGAAGGATATCTTTCCTTCATTCTACCACTTGTTTCCTTTTGGTTAGATTTCTTTCAATTGAATTCCTTTGGATAAAATTCTAAAGGAATTCCTTCAAAATTTTATCTGAAGGATTTTCCTTATTCACTTTGCCACGGGATTTACTTCCACAAGAGTCTCTTTTGATTCTTTGCCTTGTGAATTTCTTTGAACAAAATGTCTGAAGGAATTCCCTCAAGAATTTTGCCTGAAGAAATTCAACTTTTGATTTTGCCTATCTTTCTTTTTGCCTTGTCTTTTGATTCCTCTACAAGGGTTCCCTGCCCTCCACAAGGGCACTTTTGGGTCCAAAACTGCCCTCTGTAGCTTGCTAAAATGGTCCAATTTGTACCTAACTACCCTCTGCAAGGGCACTTGTCCTTCAAGCTTTGGAAAACCCATTTGAACCTTCTGATTGAACTTGAATGATTGAGCCAACTACTTGAACCAAGTAATTAAACCAACTACTTGAACCAACTAATTGAACCAACCGATTGAACCAACTAGTTAAGTTCAAAGTTCAAAGCTCTTGGAAAGATCATGTCATTGAACCCTAACATTGAACCACTTTTTCCAACCTTAAGGAAAAGTTTCTTGAACATTTTTAGTCTCTTTCCTTGTGAATTTCTTCAAACAAAATGTCCAAAGAATCTTTGTAAAATCCTTGCATTCTTTGAACTGGTTCATCTTTTGCTAGAAGACTTGTGCAAACCAAATTTGAATTGGCTCAAAATAGCAAGGGGAAGAAGGAGATTTATTTTGGCCTATAGGACCAAAAATGTTCAACACATCCATAACCCCATAATGTAACATTGATGTAAGAAGACATATATTAGAGAGTGTGTGTTTAGTTGTCCTTGATTTCAAGTTTAATAAGGATATGGTTGGATGTCATCAATCTATTTAGTGTATCACCTCCCTTAGATTAGTTTGTTTTCAATTATCTTTCTTAATTGTCACCCCCCAAATTATTATTAGGTTCAATCCTAAGTGGTACATCAAGGGATCTAGCCCTCATCTCATTCCCTAGGCTACCCACAACCCTAAAGGTGATTTCATTGTTTCACTTGGATGAGGAGATCTTTACATCTCCTAAAAGGGTGCATATCTAAGCGACAATAATTAGATTATGGTTTTTTCAATCAAAATGATAATAATATTGAAGTCAAGAATGAATTATCACTGGATAAATTCATAAGAGATAAAGTTATTATTGATCAGAACTCACCCATCAATCTTTCAAATATTGAAATAATACTACATAAGGGTGATTTGTAGGATATTGAAGGCAATGAAAATATTCTTGATAGTGTTGTGGTATCATAAGAAAAGCCACAAGACATCACAAATCAAGAATAAAAAGGACCCTACCTATATGTTGAGGAGTTCATAGCAGATAATTTTGAAGGAGGATCCTCTCTTGTAGATTTACAAGAGGGACAAAGAGTGACCATGTTGACAAATAGTGGGGATAACCAAAATTTTATTTATGAAGATTTTTTGAAAAGGAGGAGACTTAAATTAGAAAGTTTTGAAGGATCCAACATCATTTTAGCTGATGGGTATAATATATCATGCAAGAACAAGATTCATAATCTTGATCTAGCTTTCGAAGACCATAAGGTTTGTAATGGCTTTTATGTTATTAGAGATATTGATATGGTTTTGGGTGTATAGTGGCTATATTCTCTGGGATAATACTCTATAAATCATGGGATTATGGAGTCCAAGTTTAAATATAAAATGAAGGATGAGGTTTTGAAAGGAATTACCAATGGAGCCCCATAAGAAGTTATAGCTAAAATAATGGAAAGGCTATTTCATAAAAACAAAGTCTCATGATTTGTTAGTTGTTTGACTATGGAACAAGAACCTTCAAAGGGTAAGAAGTTTTTAATACATGATTTATATAAAATTTTGAATAAACATAGTATGATTTTTATTGATAACCCTCAAGTATTACCTCCTGAGATGGGATTCCAGCATATCATAGAGATAGAACCAGGATCAAGGCATGTCATGACTACACCATACCGTCATCTAAGAGTGCACAAAGAGGAGATGGAGAAGGAAATAAAGGAATCACTACATATTAGATACCTCATACCCATGATCATTGAGCTACAAAGTGTTGTATATTTTTCAAATATTCATTTGAGATCAGGGTATCATCAGATACACATGAAAGAAGAATATTTTTAGAATATGGCATTCTAGTGTCATTATAGACACTTTGAAATTTTGGTTATGCCATTGGGTATTCTAAATGCAACAGCCATATTATAATATGATATGAATAAGGTATTTGGTAATCATTTAACAAATTTTATTTTAATCTTATTTGATGATATCTTGAGTTACAATATAAGTTAGGAAGATCATCTTAAGCATTTGGAATAATTTTGAGTATTTTTTAAGAACAATAATTTTTTGCTAAGATATCCAAATATGAATTAAGATTGAATAAATTCCTATACTTTATCCATGTTATTAGTGATAAAGGATATCAAATGGATCAATATAAGATCCAATCCATTTTGGGTTGGCCACCTCCTACAAGTCTAACACAAGTTCAAGATTTCATTGGGTTATGTAGTTATGATAGGAAGTTTGTTAAGAGGTTTTCTCAGATTTGAGTTCTTCTTACTAATTTAACAAAGAAAGGATCACTTGAGTGGAATAAATAATAATAATCTAATTTTGAGAAATCAAAGGAGGTAATAGGTTCATGCCTAGTTCTAGCTATTCCAAATTTTTCACTCCCTTTTATCGTAAAGTGTGGTGCTTAAGGTGTTGGAGTTTCAGTTGTCCTATCTCAAAAAGGACATCCCATAGCCTTGAAGATCATAAATCTAAAGGTTTATGAGAGAGGGATACACATATATGATAAGTAAATATTGGATTTATAGAAATTCAAGAAATATCTAGTATGTGGAAGGTTTATTATTAAAACAATTCATAATAGTTTGGAATTCTTTATAAGCCAAAAATGTTTCAATGATAGAAAATAGAAGTGGGTAAGTAAGATAAAAGCATATGATTTTAATATTGAATATGCTACAGTTAATAATAATGTAGTATTTGATGCATTCTCTATATTACCCACTCTCTACAATATTTCTATTATTTCTATAGATTAGAAGATATCTATCTTAGATTAGTATGCTAAGAATGTTTTTATTGCTAACATTCTTGATGGGTTGGAGAAGGATGATAGGTACATAGTATATGATGGATTGATCTCATTTAATAATAAAGTGTTCATTATTCTTGAATCAAGGTTGGAAAGGAAAATACTAGGAGCATGTCATGATGCACCATCAACAAGACATCCAAGTTTCTTCGAGACATACAAATATAATAGAGAGATATTATATTGAAAGGATGTCAAGGGGAATATTCTTGTGCATATCTAAGACTATTTAACTTACCATCAGAATAAGGGATAACAAGAGTTTATGGCAGGTCTACTGCAACCATTTCCCATTCTTAGACAAAAATGGGAAATTATCTTTATGGAATACATTGTGGGACTACCCAAGGTCCAAGGGAAAGATTGCATTTTTGTTGCAATAGATAGACTAAATATGCACATTTATTTGATATCTCTACTAATTTCAAAGCACTTCAAGTTTTTTATTTGTTTATCAGATAATTATTTAGATTACATGGGCTAATGGAAATTGTAGACAAGAGGGTGGAAGGATATTTGAGAAATTATGTCTTAGTTCAATGGTATCTTGGATCAAGTGGCTTCATATGGGGGAATATTGTTAAAAAAACTCATCACATGTCTATTGATACATCTCCATTAAAATAATTACATGTTTATGATGCATTAACATTTCTTAATTTGATATTCTCAAGGAGTAAAGTACCTACTATAAGTGATTGAGCTAACCAAAGCCAAGATATCCTAAGATTTATGAAGGAAAAGTTACATCAATCACAAAATCAATAGATGATATATATAAATAGGAAATGGATAGAAAGGAAATTTGATTTGTGTGATATGGTGTACTTGATATTTCATCCATATAAATAATCTTCTATCGAAATCAGTGGGAAGGAGAAACTGAAGCCCAGATTAATCCATACAAGATTATAAGAAAAGAAGTTGGATTGCATATACTACCTTTTATTGATGAGGAAGGGAAGATAATTTTGTTTTCAAAAATTTTACTTGATATAAAGGTGGAGAATCTTAGAAATAGAGTTATAATAGAATGTCCCACTCAGTCGAAAAATATTCTAGTTGAGGATGCTACTTGGAAAGGCCTTGACATTTTAGAGCATCCAAACTTACAATTGTTTGTGGGAAAGAAATTTCAAAAGGGGAGGATTGTCATGTTCCATTATCTCAAATGAGACACATGTAGGAGACCATTAGCCTATCTCATTCCCAAATTCCATATGGGGTAATTTAAGGGAATCATAGTGTGGGTTCACTATTCACTAGCACTATTCATAGTGACATGACAAGTGATGTAGGAGGTGATGTAGTAGTGAGGTGGATTTTGAATAATGTGGAATGGCCCATAGGATAATATATTCATGTATCAAAAGAATGTTCTTGGAGTGGGGTGTACCACTTCACTTGGGAGATAAATTAGATCCACTTTATTTGACCACATGAGTTGTTCTTGGTAGGAAAAGAAAAGTTTCACATTTTTTTAACTGGCTTCATGTTGAACGTATGTGAAAGGGTAAAAAAAGAGAATTTGGCATATTTTATTTATGTTTACATGTTAGAAGCTTGTGAGAAGTCAAAATTGGGTTGTTGAGAGGATATTTGACACATATGATCACATGGGTAAATAGTGGATTAATCCCCATCATTTGATTTTCTTCACATAGAGAAGGAGACATATTTTTTGAGGAATGTGAAGGTGGGGATGATTTTTTCCATATTTGGAAATATGATTTTAACTCTTTCATAAGGGTACAATATTTCCACTATGGATCAATAGTGATCCCACTAAGGTTGCACATTTCTTCCTTCACCATGAAGTTTCCTCTCTATCTTTCTTTCTAATTCTATATATTCATGAGTTCCTCTTTGTAATCATTATATGTGAATTTATATCTCTTTTATGATATTGTTGAAATTATGTTCAAATAATTATTTTCCTTAGATGAAAACCCATTGAAGATAGGATTCAAGGATGAAACACCTTGGATGCTTACATAATCAAAGGATGGAAACCTTGCGGTTCATGGAGGTGATCTCATTTATAGATTACAATTGATCTTCAAAGATTTTACATATTTTAGTGTGGTTTGTAGTAATAGCTCTATGTGTGTGTGAGAGCTTGTTGTTTATGTATTGTGATTTTCCTTTAATAATTACTCAAATATATTATATTTGTGTTATTTCTCATATATGTTTCAAGAGTCTAATTCCGTATATGCCTTCATACTTATCTCAATGTGTTCATTCCAAAGTTGTTGAATCTAGATTTTTAGAATTTTTGTATGTTTGTATAAATATCCCGTTTGGGATATTACATAAAACCTCTCAATAACAAAGAAAACATTATATATTTACAAAAATATTACACCTAGATATTACAAAAAAAAATCTAAAAAAATTATTCCAATAAAATACAAAAACAATTGAATAAATCAAAAATACAAAAATTATTTAGCATACACATGTTTAGTAGATCCTTCACACCTATGTTTAATTTATGTTAGTAGATAGCATATCATTTATTTTATATACACACATATGTTTCATCCATAATTGAGTGTGATAAATGCATATGCTAGATCCATTATACATTCACATGTAGATGTGGGACCTTTCCTCTTCCCACGTAACACACTACGTCAGAGGCATCTTGCTTCTATTTGATCACGATTAATACAGGTTATATTATTTTATAATCACTTTTACATTATCATGTTGAGATTATATAATAATTATCACACATTTATATACTCATGATTCCATATTACATTGTGTACTTGATATGTTATGTTACGTGACATTTTTTGCTAACACATATATGAAGGGACTAGTATGATATACTTATGTTGGTTGATTATACTTCATTTATTCACATTGTCACTTCATTGAGTGTACTTCATGTTTGTTATTATCTATCTTTGGAACATTTGAATGTATTCCTTATTTGTATACCCTTGTGCCACTAAGTGTTATTTATTTATGTGTGGACATTTGAATATGTCCACCCTTCAAGTGTGCATAATTTGAACATGCCCCTTGTTTGCAGTATCCTTAGACTTATTTTATGTGACATTGAAATATCTTATATTTGTGATTGATTATTTGTTTATCTTACTTTTTAGACATTTCCATTGAAATAACCCTTTCAGGATATTTAACTAACCATAAAAAAATTTGTTTTTCCAAATAAGATATTATAAAGACATATAGGAAATATGTTGAATATAAAGAGGAACCAAATTTGTAGCATATCTTCACTCTCACAAATATTTCATTACACACAACACAATATATAATATCAAAATAAATACTAAATATCACACTCAAACTATGACATAAATCTCCCATATTTATAATGCCACATACACACATAAACTCGAATCTTGCAACTAGTCTAGCTAGGGTGGATATCTCACCACCAAACCTATAAATTCTTCTTGAACTCCACATGAAATCCCTATATGGAATCACCAATAGTAGCTAGGGTGGATATCTCACCACCAAAACTATTTTCTATATTTTAAAGAGCAATTCCAAGGAATGAGGATATGAACATAAGTTAAATATCCAAAATAAGGGGTTTAATTGATTTTAAAAGATACATAACAAAGGGGAGGAGTTACACACTTATATAAATCACAATAGAGGAAGAGAAAATCTTGAATTCATGAGAAAGAAGGAAAATGCAGCAAACTCATAGAGGTTTAACTATTTAGTAATAGTGTCACTAATCCCCCACATATGGTAAGCATCTCTCACATGTGCCAAGCAAATTTCAAGATATTCTTTTTGACTTCTCCATGTGCCTTAAATTTCTATGCCCCACCTTGCATGTGATCCCCAATCATGAACAGTGGACCATGTCTCGTACCTACCCATGTGCACACACATAAGTCAAAATATTCCCTCCATATTTTGACTTCAAACAAGGAAGTTACCACATCACATGCATGAATTGAATGATTAGATTCTCAATCAATTTGTTCCCCACATGCTCTCCTTATTCTTCCCAATAGGTCAAGTATAAAAATATGCCATACTTCTTTTACACCTAATGTCCACATTTAAAAATACCATGTGGGCCAAAGCCACATCCCCAAGGACACCTCATCACTATGCCACCTCATTACTAATCCACATCATCCTGTTGAGTCACCCATGAATAGTAATAGTGAATAGTAAATGATGAATAGTGATATCACCCCACTATTCCCTTCCAATACCTAAATTAGCTTATGAGAATAAAATAGGCTAAGGGTCTCTCATACTCATCTAGGAAAGGGATGTTATAGTTATCCCTTCATAAAATTTCTTGCACATAAGTAATTATAAATTTAGGTGTTAAAGAATCTACTCTCCCTCCCAAATAGCATCCTCTAAGGGTAAGTCCTTCAATCTAATTAGGTATTTTATGAGAACTTGGTTCCCAAACCTCTTCTCTAGAGTATCCAAGATAAAATCAAGAACTAAGATCAATCTTCCCTACTCATCTAATGGTGTTATCTCATGAGATGTCATGATGTGCTCCTCAACTACCCATTTGAGGCAAGATATGAAACACATTATGAATCAGGATACTCTCTAGTAAATCCAACTCATATGCCACCTCACCAATTCTTTACATAATCCTATAAGGTCCATATAAGTGAGGCTTAATCTTTTTTGCACCACTCTTTTTCAATGTATATTTCCTATATAGTTGTAGGTGAAAGAAGACTAAGTCACCAACCTCAAATCTCCTCTCAACCTTGCACCTATCTACATACATCTTCTGTGGATCCTAGACATGATGAGTATTATCCTTAAGTGACTTATGGATGTCGTGACTCTCCTAAATCTAATCCTTGGCCTTAGAGGGCCTGCTATCATCAAATGCTAAATCTATCAAAGACATGGCATCATACCCATATAGTGCTAAAAAAGGGGTCATACCAATGGACATGTGATGGGTGGTATTGTGACAATGTTCACCCATATATAACCATTTGATCCAACCACTTTATTGCCCTAAAACATAGTTACACAAATAATCTTCCACTCATTTGTTCACAATATTTATCTGTCCATCCATCTAGGGGTGGTAGCTCATGCTTGGGGTCAACTACATGATTGCCAATCAAAATAACTCCTACAAAAATATGTTGAGAAATCTTCTCTATGGATCACTAACAATTTTCTTTGGTAATCCATGGAATCTAAACACCTCTCTAAATAATAATTCTACCACTTGAGGTGCCTTGTATTCAAAAGATATGTAAAATAAATGTGCATACTTGGTCAACCTATCAACCACCATAAATATGAAACCTTTGGCCTCAACCTTAGGTAAACCTATAATAAAATCCATAGAAATACTTTCCCACTTCTACTCTAGGATAGGTAATGGCTGCAATAAACCTATGGGGGAAGTATGCTCTAATTTTCTATACTAATAAGTCATACATTCTTGAACATGGCACAAGGCATCATCCTTGAGACCTTTCTAAAGAATCTCTCTTTGATGTGCCTATAGATTTTGAAGCATCCTTGATGTCCTGAAAGAGGTGTGTCATGAATGGCCCTCAAAATTTCTCCTTCAACTTTGATTCAGGTACCAAATGAATCATGTCCTTGTATTAGATGATATCATCTACCACCTTATACCTATTATCTTGAATCCTTTCATCTATAATCTCACACACAAAATTATTCTTTGAATACTCCACCAAGAGGTGAGTACCTATCATCTTGAATCCTTCCATCCATAATCTCACATGCAAAATTGTTCTTGGAATATTCCACCAAGAGGTGAGTCTTCCAATTAACTAAAATCTAAATCATTGAGCACAAAGTGGGTTTCCTTAAAAGGGCATATGCTACAACATTATTCTTCCCTTTCACATATTAATGTTAAAATCATAGGCCTAATTTTTACTTGCCCACTTTTGTTTCCTCTCATTCAGGTCCTTCTGATTTAAGAAATATCACAAGCTATTATGATCCATCTTGACCACAAATTTTCCACCTACCAAGTATTATATAAACTTTGCTAAATCATGCATGATGGTGAGCATATCCTTATCATATGTGGATTATAATATCTCCACATCTTGAAGCTTATTTCTCTCATAGGCAATGGGGTGATTATTATGCATAATCACTACACCTAATCCTACTCTTAGTACATCACACTCTAACACAAAGGGTTGGGAGAAATTAGGTAATGCCAAAATAGGACAAGTTATCATTACCTATTTTATCTTGTCAAATGTGTGTTGATCCCCATTTATCCATTTGAAGGATCCCTTCTTCATGATATCTATAAGAGTTTCACCCAATTAGAAAAATCCTTTGACAAACCTCTTATAGTAATTACAAAGGCTGAAGAATCCCCTCAATTCTATCAATGTCTTGGGTGGTAGCCAATCGAGGATGGATTGAAACTTTTCTTGATGGACCTTCACTTCATTTTCACTAATCACATGCTCTAGGTATAAGATCTTTGTCACACCAAACTCACACTTGGAAGTTTTTGTGAAAAAGGATTATACTTTCATGATAACCTAAACCACTTCAATATGTTTGAGGTGGTCTTACCATGTGCTAATGTATAGTAGGATGTCATCAAAGAACACTATTAAAAAAATACTCAACTACTTGTTGAAGATATGATTCATGTAAGACTAGAAAGTAGCAAGAGCATTAATCAAACTAAAAGGGATAACTAGAAACTTGTAGTGTCCATAATGACACCTGAAGATTATTTTGTGTATGTCTTGTTCATGAACCATGATCTGATGATATCTTGAATGAAGATCAATCTTCAAGAAATACTCTGGTCCACATAACTCATCTAACAACTCATCAATCTTGGGAATTGGGTACTTATTTTTTATGGTCTTCTTGTTGAGTACATGATAGTCAATGCACATTTGCATGGTCCCATCCTTATTATTCATTAGAATAATTAAAGAAGTAAAGGGACTTTAGCTAGGCTTAAAGTGTCCCATATCTAACAACTCATTGATTTCCTTCTCAATTTTTTATTTTAATTTCTTATGGTATTGGTAAGGAGTTGTTATGACAAAGCCTTCTTTAAGCTTTATCATGTGCTTGAAATCCCTATCAAGTGGCCTACCAGGAGGAATCTTAATGAAAACTATATTATGCTTATCCAATAAGGATTGGATATATGTAGGATGTTGACCATCTTTATCTAAAGGATTATGAGGAGAGTTTAGGCATTGAGCTACCCAAGCCACCTTCTCATGATGAAAAAGTGCATCCATACTTTTTTTAGTGGTTAAATTAGGTGCTCCTTTATCTATTACTCTAAGAATAACCCTTTTTCCTCCCTGTCTAAACTTCAGATTCATAGTCTATAATTTTTTTAAATATCTCCAAAGGGAATGTATCCATTGAATGCTAAGGGCCATATAAATCTCCCCAAGATTGACAACATAGAAATTATTAGTTACTTGATGGTTGTTAAAGGTGATGCTAAATTGTGAAATCTTCTTCTTGTCACTCATTGTGAATCCATTATCAATCATAACATTGGTTCTTGAAAATTCTTCCATTTTAAGTCCCCTTTTCTTGACCTCATCTTTATCTATTAAATTGTGGGTAGCCTCATTGTTAATCAAAACTACTACATGTTGTCCTTGTAAGACTCCTCTCATATTGAAAGGGTGATATCTAAGAGTTTATGAAAGAGAGGAAATAGTTCCTTCCTCAAGTCCCTCTATATTTTTTTCTTCTTGATCCAAATAAATCTCCTCTTGATCACTTTTTGAACTGGAATATTCTTCTTCTTCACCATAAGAAATGACCTCTATATAATACACTTTGCCTCTCCCAAGGCATCTATGGCCTAGTGTCCATGGACCCTTACAGGCATAACATAATTTATTCCTTCTAAGCTCATCTTTGGTCTCATCATCCATCTTCTTGATTGCCTCTTTTAATGGTAGGGTAGTTGTAGACTTCTTTTGAGAAATCCCTTTTGACTTATTCCAAATCATGGGATTTGAGGGTATAAAAATCTCTAAATCAATTGCCCTCTTGATATATTCTTGTAAAGATGAACCATTGAATACCTTCACCAAACCTTTTATATTCTTAGATAATCATTATATGAAAATAACTATGAGCCTTCTTGCTAAAATATCAGTTACCATGATGGATAGCTTATAGAAATCAGAAATATACTCATTTGTGTTACCTCTTTACTTGATGCGACCCAACTCTCTAAATTGTTATTTAAGATCTTTTCCATCAAATATTTTAATCAAACCCATGCAAAAATCATCATGTGATGTTATTTTATCATAGTTTTGAGTCACCAATCCATGGTACCACCATTCATGTGCATCATCCCCTAGATGAAGGATAGCAAACTTGATAGCTTCCCTTTCTACCATAGGCTTTAGAGATAAGTAGGTGTCTAAATTCTATAACCATGCTCTAGTAGAACATTTATCAGTACCCTTAAAAGTGAAGATATTTATTTTACCCAAGGCATGATCTAGATTCTTTGACCTTTGTTGACATCTAGACACTTTCTTTGTTGGTCCTTTGTTCTTCTTCAAGGCAATGTAATTTAGTATTGATAGCATTTATCGATCCTTCGCTGAAAGTGTTCTATACTCCTCAAACACATAGAAAATGTGTCTAGATGTGTAGCCTCCTCTTTTAGGATCACTTCTACTTTTTGAATGAATCTAATAATTTGATGTTTATTGATGAACCCCACTCCTAGACTTTTAGATTCCACTTTTGGGACCTTGTTTAGATTAATCCCTCTAGATGTGCTAGCTTTTCTTTTTTTTTTGTCATTTGTTGGTCTGCACTACATTTTATGCATCATCTAACCAAACATATCAGTAATTAGACTTTATTCTTGGCATTCTATCATTGGTTTTGAACAATAATATTAGTAATATCTCTTTGTATTTGAATAATTTCCTCAAACTTCCTTGCTAGTGCACTATATTATTCATCTCCCATTATTTATTTTGGCCAAAATTCCTTCTAATCTCTTCTCAAATGTTGTATTTCCATACCACTCATAAGCATCCAAATAAACAAATCTTACAAGCTATCAATATCATCAACTCTGATACCATTGAAATATTCTTTTTAGCATATTTAACCAACCATAAATTTTTTACTTTTTTTGAGTAAGATATTATTAAAACATATACAAAATATATTGAATATAAAGAGGAACCACACTTATAGTATATCTTCACTCTCACAAATATTTCATTACATACTTAGTATATCTTCACTCTCACAAATATTTCATTACATACAACACAATATATAATATCAAAATAAATACTAAATATCACACTCAAACTATGACATAAATCTCAAACACTTGTAATGTCACATACACACACAAACTCTAATCCTATAACTAGTCCATATAGGGTGTATATCTCACCACCAAACCTAGTAAATTTTCTTGAACTCCACATGCAATCCCTATATGAAATCACCAACACTAGCTAGGGTGGATATCTCACCACACAAACTAGTTTCTATATTCAAAGGAGTAATTCCAAAGAAGGAGGTTATGAACATAAGTTCAATATATAAAATAAAGGGTTTAATTGATTTTTAAAGATACATAACAAAGGGGAAGAGCTTCACACTTATATAAATTATAATGGAGGAAGATAACAATCTTGAATTAATGAAAAAGAAGGAAAATTCACCAAAATCATAGTGGTTTCACTACTCAATAATAGTGTCACTTATCTACTGGAGAGTTATCAATAATGTCATGGAGGTGTCTTGGTGAGTGGATAAAGTCCTTTTATAGCCTAAGTAATAATGATAAAGTGTGTAATGTGCTTATCCTAGTGTGTTTAAAGTTGGATTGGTTGATCTTTAGATTTTAAATATTTAGAGATGATTAGGGATGAGTCTGAAGTATTGAGAATGTGCAACAAGTCCCATAAGAAGTGTTCTATGATTTGAGAGATTATGTGCATGAGTGGTTTTCATTCATTTCTTCATAGTTTTCACCTAGATAGTTTGGGTCTAGTGGCATAAAATTTGAGTATGTAGTTTGCTGATGTCACCATTACCACATGTAGATTAATTAGGGGGAGTTGGTCATATGGTTGAGATCAAATTAGTCCCTAGTTGATATATGTTAAGTTTTAGATCATGAACCTAAGAATATTCAAATATATATGGGTACAAATTTGGGCTCTTAGGCATTTTGACAGTGTTTTCCCATACTTAGACAAATTTGCATGAGGCAAGAAGAGCCAAATGATGACATATCTTACATGTGTGACATTTCAGGAGAAGGTGATCATGTGGGTTTATTTAGTTTTATGCCTAGTTGATTTATGCTAATTTTCAGGTTAAGCACTAAATCACGACAAAAGATATGCAAGTGCAAAGTTGGCTTTCTATGTAATTTGTAATATTTTCTAGATCATCACAAACTATCATGTAAACATAGATGAACTAGTAAGTTTGTGCATTTATTTTAGGTACATAAAAGGTAAATATTAGTAAAAGGATATCATGGAGATGTTTTCTATAATGTTAAGAATCTACCCTAAAAATTTGGGGTCTTGAAGTTTTGTCTAGCTCAAGATATAAATATTTAAAGTTACACTTATAGATAGTGATGTGTTAGAGACTATCAAGTTTATTCACATTGAAGGATGAGGTCATTTGATCTAGAATATCTAATGGTACACATTAAATAATACATATTTATCTTATAGTACCTATGAAGTCAACATGTCAACATTGCATGAGAGACTACCAAGTGGCACAAGCACATAGAATGATAGTAAAATGATCATAAGGTATGAAAAGGTGCCAAATGTCATGATCTTAGGAGTTTTGAGATATATCTAATAGTGATCATTGCTAGTTAAAGACCTAGTTGATCCACTAAGATCAATGGTGCATTTTTAGTTAATATTTCTAGGGTGCACAAGATAAAGTCAAAATGATTAAAGTTTAATGTTTGGATAATAAAGTACTATAGGTTAAAGACCAATATCTTTATAAGGAGTTCGATAGAGTGAGATTATACCAAAATTTTAGGAATCAACAAGATGAAGACAAGTGTCTGAGGTTTAACTATGATCGTTGCTATTTGAATATTTGAATTTGATAAGGAAAAAACTAGTGCTTAGTATTTATTCCATAACTTTTAATCTAAGATGAATTTCTTGATAAAGTAAAATATAAAAGATGAATAGGACTCCATGGTGCATCTAGTGAGCCTAGTTATATATTCTAAATGTTTTTACAATCAAATTTATTGAGCTCCAAATTTTACTATGTGTTTGACTATGTTCTATAAGTGACTTGAGAACGATATTTGAGCTCATTTTGATGGTATATGGATATCTCATGTTAAATTATCTATTTGGGAGTATTGTAAACTCTGTGAGGATGTTATGTGTGGATTTTAGAGGTGTGATAAACCTATCTTGAGTATGAGTAAAAGTCTATAAATTGACTTTTTTTTGGTTCATAATGTTCCTGTACACCAGGTCAGTGTTTGAGTTGTTTGATCATATGCATAGGTGAGAAAAGATGACTGTGATCATTTAAGGATGTCTTAGGGTCATAAAGAGTGGAACCATATGTATGAAAGTGGTCATATGTTATTTTTTTACTTGATGAAGTGATAAATGGGTGAATAGGTTTCCATGAGACCTATAAGAGCTATAAGGGCCTAATAGAATGGTGTAGCTACTTAAGGGTGACCCATAGATGATATAGCCAACCTTAAAGATTGTTTTGAGCCATGTCTTCTTATGATATATGCATTAAGCATTAAGGTATACCTAATGGCCAACCAAGATTGTAATGATCATGAATGCTCTATAAATAGTGATAGTAAAGGAGATGGTTTTTAGATTTGTAAAGGTTTATGTGAGTATAGTATTTTTTGAAGTAAAGAGGAGACTGAGTGTGACTAATGTTTGGGTTGATGAGAAAAGTAGATTGAGGACTATGTGTATGACCTATAGGTCATCATTTTGATGGTAGAATAGTGATATTTCAGGTTGAAGATGATCAACGAGGCTTATGTGAGGGGTGTAGAGTTAAGAGTTGAGGAGAAAAAAGAGTAAGTGTGCATAGTGGATGGGTTGATTAGAATAGTTGGTTAATGATTGTGTATACGACCTATAGGTCATATTTATATGTCATAAAAATTACTCTTTCAAGTTTGATGCTTTGAGGTTTGAGTGAAATATAGGTGATGGTTGTGTGAGCTTAGAGGTTGATTTATGAGGTAGATCAGAGAATGGTCTATGTGAATGACCTCATGGTTAGGTAGCTATTGTGTTGATAGAGTTATTGTAGGTGTGATGAAATGAGTGTGAGTGAAGACCTAGAGAGTGCGGTTAGCTAGGAAATGTAATGTGTCCTAATTGATATTTATGTGTTGGTATAAGTATGTAATGTGTTTTGGCCAATAGGGAGTATTAGGTGAAAGAGTGAAGGTAAAGAGTGATAATCAAAGTTCCATCATTATGTGTTCAAGACATCAGTTCTAAGATGGAGGAATTAATTTCAAATGAGGGTTTAAAGTACTTGGTCTTCCTTAGGGTTAGTTTCTCCTTGTGAAATAGGTGTTTCACTAAAGGCAAGTGTTCTAAAAGAGTTAATCATCTTAGGGATAGGTTATCCTTATGAAACAAGCATTTCAGTAAATCCTAATTGGGAGGATTTGCCTAGTCTCTAATTTGTAATACCTTATAGGATAAGTAGTCCAAGTTTTTGTAGGCTTGAGAGTGTGTTTTATTCCCCAAGATGGTTTCCCACATAGATGATGTGTTAATGTGTTGTATGATCTTGTTCATGCTTTGGATAAATGCACTCTCATGTTTATGTTGTTAAGATAAAATTGATGTATGATGGAATGGTTTTGGAATTGAATGTGAATTATCATATATTGATTCACCCCCCCCACTTAATATCTACTTCTAATAATTGGTACCAGATCCAAGTCCTTCAAAGGAAGCTTAAAATCTTGAAGGAGATCTTAAGTAACACAAGATGGGTAAGTAGTTGAAGAAAAAAATATTGAATTGAGATCAATGGACAAAAGTCTTGAGTAAAAAATTAGTCATATTAAATAGAAAGAATGTAGAATGAATAATGACTTGGTTAAATAATTTAAGATGGATAAGGAGACTATCCACGTTCTCATAATTCAGTTAGAGGCAACATGTTCAAGCATGAGAGCTAAAGGATGTGAATATGTTTGAATGAAAAATGATCTAGTTTCCTTCAAAGATTTGTATTAAAATTTCATAATAAAGACAGGCAAGCCTAGAAAAGAACAAAAGGACTTAGAACAAACCAAAGAGGATGAAGAGAAGATCAGTATTCTTGAGGATCAATTAAGGACTACAAATGCAAATTTGAAATCAAAAGAAAATGAGTACACTTAGATAAAGATTAAAATGGGGTCCTTAAAGAGTGAGCATAAGATACTCATAAACAAGTTATACAAGCTTGAAAAGAAGCACGAGAAACCTAAGCAAGTAAAGGATAATGAAATCTTAAAGAGTAATGTTAGAAGGCTAATTAGAAAGCCTAATGCAATAAGGTATGCAAGCTCTTTTCAAGCTCTTTGTTATACATGTAATAAGTATGGTCATAGAGCTAAGGAATGTATAAGGAAGTCAATCAAGTATGGATATTCATGGAGCTATGATAGAAGGAGTATTTGGTCAAGGATTGATCATAGTTCAAATCTGTTAAAAGGTATGAAAGACATTACTTGTTTCAGTTGTCATAAGGTTGGACACTCTGCTAAATTCTATCCAAGTAGAGGTAACAGGTCCTCAAGGTATCTAAAAGGACATGAAGCTTTCTTTGTGGATAATAAAGGTCATTATTGGTTATGCAGACCAAATATTATCAATGTTAATCATACTAGTCCAAAGGTTGATAAAAAAAGTTGCTTTAAAAGAATGTGTTATAGATCAATCTAAACTCAAAGGTCAAGTTGGTAAGTTGGTTGCAAAATATGAGAAGAGTCAAACTATGGTATGGATACTTGAGGTAGTAAAGACTAAGGAGACTAATCCTATTTTGTCTAAGAGTCTTGAGAGGTTGGTTGAAAATGTGAAAAAAGGATCAGAAGTAAAGGAAAGTCAAGATTTTCTATTATCAAAATTTGTTGACAAGTCTGAAGTAGAGAATATGTCAACTATCTAGATAGAAAAGGAAAATCAAAAGTATGTTCAATTCAAGCTCAAGGAGAAATCCAAGGTGTTGATTGAGGCTAGTTATAAGCCTAAGAAGAAGAATAAGAACTATCAATATCAGATGACCAAAGAGGAAAAAGAATATGAGGAGTTGTGGGAAACTCTTGGTTTTACATTATTCTAAGACATTATGGGGTAGGGTATCTCTATCTAGGATTCAAGGAGACACTTATTAGTCAGAGAAAATTTGGTGGTTGTTAGACATTATTTGATGTGAAATTATGAAAAGAAGGTATGTTTGTGCATTCATTTTTTTGTTAGAGAAAAGAATCTTGTGAAGAATCTCAGTGGTCCTATCTTGTGAAAGATTTGGCTTGTTGATAATGGTTTGGATGTTGTAGTATAAAGGTGATATATATATATATATATAGTTTATGGTAGATACCGAGTGAGCCTATAAGTTGAAGGCCTCTCTTCTAGTCTTATTCCTAGATTTTCTAAGCTTGTTAAGGCTTGTTGAGTAGTTGTGTATGCCATAGAGGTTTAGTGGATTGAAGATGTACATTATGTGAGGGAGAGCATATGTGAAGTGTCTTTGTCTATGCTTCTTAAGAGACTCCTTTTAGTGGAGAAGCAAGTGTTATTGTGGTGCTCATCTGAAGGTCCTAAAAGGCTAGAGATGAGTATTTTTAGTTGGATCAGGTATGTCCAAGTGGAATATATGTTGTGGTGATGTCAAAATGATATCATTATGTTGATAGTTGTATATGGTCAGTTTGCAGGGCCAAATTGAAGGTTTCTAGGTGGCAAAGGAGGTTTTGTGTTTTTTCAAGATGATATTTTTGCATAAAAAGTTTTATTTACCCTATTTTATTTGTATCCAAATGTGCAAGAAGTTTCAAGGTGTGCATTGATTGGAAAGTGTTGTGTCGACCTCATTTGTTTTGAGATTCTAGGGTTTTTAGATCTACTAGAAAAGTGGTTTGCCTTGCAAATTGTGGTTTGAGGCTTCTTAATGTAAACAGAATTATAAACCAAGTTAGTCAAGCGTTAGTCCATTAACAATGAAACATGCATAAAGAACTAACTAACCAAGCATATCTATTTCTATGGGAATTACAAAATATAGCAAGAAACAAATGAAAGATAATAGCACCATATTACCTTCCTAAATGGATTCACCATGGCCATGTGGCTCAAAAATATATTCTCCCTTAATCAAGCATCCTTGTCTTTATCAACAATGGTGGTAACATCTTCCAATGCCTCATGAAGACTCCACAAAACCTTGGATCTTAATGTGAAATCACTAATTATCCTATCAATGAAGCTTTGTAGAAATAATTTAGGATTATAACTTTGCAATTTTCAAGCTTTGAAGATATTTTAGCATAATAACCTTGCACCAAAATAGCTTAGAAATGACGTCCATGGCCTCTCTATTTATATATTTTTGAGATTGGTAAGGATTAACCTCAACCATCCATCTTGAGATGAAGATGTGTGGTTGAGGATAATCCTAATAGTTGGAATTAAATCCATAATTATCCTCAAGATAACCTTGGAAGAAGAGGAATTGAAGAGGCATGGGAGGCATTAACTAGGCATGGGTGACCCATAATCCTAATATTTTATGCACTTATGACTTGATGGATGCCACCCCATAGATGATGTCACTAGGTGATGAAAATAATAAGAATCAATTTTTAAAAAGAAATATTTAACAACTCTCATGGAAAATCCACTTAAGCCCTTGATTTGGATTGATTAGCCTTAAGCATGGTTAATTAACATGTGTGCAATTATTTGAAAATTGACCCTCAACTAATCAAAATGGTCATAAATTCATATTATTGGGTCATAATTTGACTTAATAAGAATTAGAAGGTGATGCTAAATGAATTGGAACCATACTCCCATTTAGGATGTTGTCAACATCAAATAACAAAGGTACATGATGTGTACTAATGAATTTAGAATAAAAGAGTGATCTAGAACACTAAATGGCAAAATGGTCATTTTGACTTGAAATGATCTGATCAAAGGTAGTTGGCCCATAAAATACATTGCCTTATTTAGGGATACTTTGACCTAAATTAGTAGTTGTAAGGGACAAGTTTGAACCATTTAGGGCATTTTATGGATTTTGACCTAAAATGTCCATTTGAGTGCAATTCAAGTAAGATTGACAATTTAAACACAAATGGTGTTAGTAAATGGATGTCTACACTTAATATGTTTAATGGGCCAAATGGGTTATCAAATCAAGATTCATAGATATTTAAAGGTTTGTGTTTCTTAATTTATTCAAGTTTTTTTCAAATTGGAGGCCTAATTGGCTAGTTGGTTTGTAAAGGAAGTATGATAAAGAGTATGGATAGGTGATGAAAATTTATGTGCTTAAATTGGCATATGAGAGTGATAAATATATGAATTTTTAGGTCTTGAAGATGTTTCTACTAAAATATGTGTGCTTTGCAAGTTCTATATAGGGCTATAAGGAGTCTAGACAGGCCTAGTATGAAGATTTGATGTTTTTGGTCAGTGTTTCCAAAAGGGAAATGTATGAGTCTTTTAAGGAGAGTTCTCAGGTTGGATTAGTAGATGTTTCCTATTTGGTGAGTGGTATGAATTTTTTTTTTGGGTTCTTGAGGTGGTTTGAGAGAGAAGGCTAGTAAGTCTGTATGGTGGTTCTTCATGATGTATGGAGATTTGAAGACATTCAAAAGGTGTAATGGATAAAAAATATTAGGGGAAGTCACTCTAAAAATTTTCTTGGTGAGTTCCATCTATTTTCAATTCTTTTGTGTATTTTTTCTTCATTGGTTGTAGTCCTAGGTTGAAGAAGAGTGATGGTATGGAGCAAGAGGAAGTTGTTAAGGCAAAAAGAGGTAGGCTCAAGGTAAGGGGGTGTTTTTATCATATTTATAAGATTGTAATTTATTATTGATGGTATTTTTAGGTCTTGAGGATCAGTTTGTGCCCACTTTCTCATTACATCAAAGGGGGAGAAATTTCCTATTATGAGAGTGCTTGAAGAGAGAGAAGGTGAGTTGAATGATGTTTGTTGACATCAATGACAAAGGGGAATATTGTTGGAGAGTTTTCAATGATGTCATGGTGATGTTATGTATTGATACTAGTGAGTGGATGAAGTGATTTGATAGCTTAATTAATATTGATAAAGTGTGTAATGTGTTTGTCCTAGTGTGCTTGAAGTTGGCTTGGTTGATATTCAGAGTTTGATTGTTTAAAGATGATTAGGGATGAGTATGAAGTATTGATCATGTGAAATAGGTCCCATAAGAAGTTTTATATACTTTGAAAGCTTATGTACATGAGTGAAATTCATCTGGTTCTTTATATTTTTCATCTAGATAGTTTGGGTTTAGTGGTAGAACATCTAAGTAGGCAATTTGTTGATGTCACCATTGCCACGTGTGGATGAGTCAAGGGGAGTTGGTCCTATGGTTGAGATAACACTAGTCCATAGTTGTTATGTGCTAAGTATTAGGTCATGCACCTAAGCTTATTCAAAGATATGTGGGTGAAAATTTGGGCTCTTAGGCATTTTAATAGTGTTTTCCCATACTCAGCCAAATTTTCATGAGGTAAGAACAACCGAGTAAGCATTTTGATGATGGCATATATTACACATGTGTGAATTTTAGGGGAAGTTAATCATATGAATTTATTCATTTTTGTGCATAGTTGATTTTTGATAACTTTCAATTCAAGTGTTGAAGTGTAACAAAAGATATGCAAGTGCAAAGTTGGATTTTTAGGCAGTTTTCAATGTCTTCTATATCATCACAAACCATCATATAGACAAGGATGAACTAGTTAGTTTGTGAATTTATTTTAGGTGCATGGAAGTTCAATATTGGACAAATATATCATGGAGATGTTTTTTATAATGTCAATAATCTACCTTAAAATTTTGGGGTCTTGAATTATTGTCCAGCTTGAGATATAAATCTTCAAAGTTGCACTTACAGACAATGATGGGTTGAAGACCATCAAGTTGATTCACATTGAAGGATGAGGTCATTTGGTATAGAAGATCCAATGGTGTGAATTAAATCATACATCTTGATCCTATGGTGTATATGAAGTTAACATGTCAATATTACACAAGAGGTTGCCAAGTGGCATAATTACATGGAATGATAGTAAAATGCTCATAAGGCATGCAAGGGTACCAAGTATCATGATCTCAAGACTTCTAAGTTATATCTAATAATGATTATTTTTAGTTAAAGACCTATTTGATCCACTAAGAATGACTGTGTGTATTTAGTCAAAATTTCAAGGGTGCATGAGATGAAGTCAAAGTGATTAAAGTTTAACATTTGGATAGTAAAGTACTACAAGTTAAAGATTGAGCTCTTTTGAGGGATATCAGTGGAGTGAGATTGTTTCAAATTATTAGGAAGCAACAAGATGAGGACAAGTGTTATAGGTTTAACTATGACTATTTCCATTTGAATATTTAAATTTGTTAATGTAAAAATGATTGCTTAGTATATCATCCATAACTTTTGATCTAGGACAAATTTATTGATGGAGTAAAAATCAAATATGAATAAGACTCCATGGCACATCTATTAAAACTATTTATATGGTTTGAATTTTTGTATAGTTAAATTTATTGAGATCTAAATTTGACTATGTGTTTGATTGTGTTCTACAAGTGACCTAAAAAGGATATTTGAGCTTGTTTTAATGGTATATGGATATCTCATGTTGACTTAGCTATTGGGGAGTATTGTAGACTCCATGAGGATGTTATGTGTGGATTTTAGAGGTGTGATAAATCTATCTTGAGTATGAACAAGGGTATATAAATTGATTTTATATTTATTCATAATGTTCATATTTACCAAGATACTGTTTGAGTTATTTGAGCATGCACAGAGGTGACAAAATATGACTATGATCATTTAAGGATGTCTTAAGGGTCATAAGGAGTGGACCCATATGTATGAAAGTGGCCCTATATTATTTTTTTACTTGATGAAGTGATAAATGGGTGAATAGGTCTCCATGAGACCTATAAAAGCTACAAGAGCCTAATTTAAATGTGTAACTACTTAAGGGTGACCCATAGATGTTATGGCTGACCTTGAAGATTGTATTGAGTTATGTCTTCATATGATAAATGCCTTAAGGGTTAAGGCATACCTAATGGATGACCAAGATGGTAATGATCATGAATCTTCTATAAATAGTGAAACCAAAGGAGATGGTTTCTATATTTTTAAAGGCTAATGTGAGTACAATATTTATTGAAGCAAAGAGGAGACTGAGTGTACCCAATGGTTGGGTTGATGAGTAGAGAAAATTGAGGATTATGTGTATGACTTATAGGTCATAATCTTGATGGTATAATAATGATATTATAGGTTGAAGATGAGTGAAGAGGCTTATGTGAGTGGTGCAGAGTGAAGAGTTGAGGAGAAAAGAGAGGAAGTGTGCCCAGTGGATCGGTTGATGGGCATAGCTAGTTCATGATTATGTGTATGACTTGTAGGTCATATTTTTATGTCATAAAAAGTGCTCTTAAAGGTTTGATGATTTTAAGTATGGGAAAAGTATATGTGATGTTTGTGTGAACTTAGTGGTTGATTTGTGAGGTAGATCAAAGTATGGTTTGTGTGAATGACCTCATGGTTAGGTAGTTATTATGGTGATAGAGTTATTGTAGGTGTGTTGAAATGAGTGTGAGTGAAGATTTGGAGAGTGGGGTTAGTTGGGATATGTAGTGTGTCAATTGATCTTTATGTGTTGGTACAAGTATGTAATGTGCTTTAGCTAACAGGGAGTATTGGGTGATAGAGTGAAGGTGAAGAGTGATAATTAGTGTTCCATCATCAGGTACTAAAGACATAAATTTTAAGATGGAGGTGTTCATTTAAAAGGAGGGTCTAAAGGACTTGGTATTCCTTAGGGGAAGTTACTCCTTGTGAAACAAGTATTTCACTAAAAGTAAGTGGTCTAAAGGATTTGATCATCTCATGAGTAGGTGCTCCTTGTGAAATAGGCATTTCACTAAATCTTAATCAAGAGGATTTGACTAGTCTCTAGTTTATAATAACTTATAGAACAAGTAGCCCAAGTATTTTTAGGATTAAGAGTGGTTTTATTACCCAAGAGGATTTTCCATGTATATGATGTGTTGATGTGTTGTATGATATTTTTCATGCTTTGGATAAATGTAATTTCATGTTTATGTTGCTAAGATCAAGTTGATGTATGATGGAATGGTTTTGGAATTAAATGTGCATTATTGTATAATGATTCACTCCCCTTCTTAGTAGATACTTCCAACATTTTCCCCCATATGTGATAATCATCTCTCACATGTGCCAATTACCTTTCAAGATCTTCCTTTTTTACTTCTCTATGTGCCTTCAATTACTATGCCCCACCTTGCATGTGACCCTTAATCATGAATAGTGGACCATGTACCCCATATACCCATGTGCACATACATAAGTCAAAATATTCCCCTCGTATTTTGAATTAAATCAAGAATGTCCCTACATCACATGCATGAAAGTAATGATTATATTCTCAACCAATTTATTCCCCAAATGCTCTCCTTATTCCTCCCATGTGGTCAAGTAGAAAAATGCACCATACCTCTTTTACACCTATTTTCCACATTAAAAAATACCATGTGGGCCAATCCACATCCCCAAAGACACCTCATAATTATTCTACCTTATTAATAATCCATGTCATCATGTTGAGTCACCCATGAATAGTACTAGTGAATAGCAAATGATGAATAGTTATCTCACCCTAATATTCCCTTCCAATACTCAAATTAGCCTATGGAAATAAAACAGGCTAAGGGTCTCCCATACTTGTATAAGAAAGGGGCATTACATCTATAAAACATATCATGCATAATAGTCCTTATTTTGTCACATACTATGAGCTTCATTGATACATCTATTTAGACATGTTACTCCTATATGATACATGATTCATACATAGTTAATATAGTTATCTTATCCTTTTAAGGAATGGTGCCTACCATATTCCACCCCAATCACCTCAAAAAAAGGGGAATATTAAATGGGGCATGTCATATAGACATGACTTCACACATACATACTTGGCATAGTTTAATATAGTTTACACAATTCATATATACACTAGGGTCATAATATTATATATTTGGCACTGCTTTTTTGCATATTTAGGATAGAGTTCTTCAAGTTTGTGGTAGATATTGTACATAATTATAAATTAGAGGTTATATTTTGATAGATACTTAATATTGAGACACATTATAGGTGCATATCCCATGTAAGTTAACCAAAAATTATAAATATATATTTAAAACATTTTACCTAGAAGCACGATTTTGAAACTTTCTTGGTTATAGCAGATGGCTCTTTTGAGTAGTGTAGTTGAGATTCAATGCCATCAATAGCCTTAACACTACACCTATTTTACATGTTTATTTGGTTATACCACTAAAATAGGGTTTATTATACATTCACTTGAGTCGTGTGATTGATATTTAGTGATCATAATGGTCATGTCACAACTCATCCTTGCAATAAATAGGGGGCATAATTATCCTCCAAATTTCCTCTTAAAATCTCTAATGTTTTTTTATGGACCTCTCTCAAATCCACTGCTTCATAAGGGAGCATTTTTACCAAAGTAAAGTAACAAGGGGAAACATGGTTGCATCAAGACATAAGTTTACTCCTTCCTTTCTCTATTTACATTTCAAGTATTTAAATTATTTAATTTTAGATTACATGCACAAATAACATGATCTTGGTTCCATTTATTACAATAGAATCAACTTTACCAAGGCTCAATCAAAGGAAAGGTGTGTTTTACACACAAAAGTACACATTTATTTCCTTTAACCAAGTACTTTCATCCTTATGCATTATTACATTAAAGGGGGGCAAATGTAGCTACTAACATCTAATTATATATAGCATCTTAGTATTGTACACTTGACAAATACCAAATAGGTCTCTACCCTTAAAATATATATCTTCCTACTATAGAAAGGCTCATGTTATCCATCTCACTTTATTTAATCATTTATCTTATGGAATAACCCTATCATTATGATGACCCAAATCACATATGCACTACAACAAGCTTAAAATATGATTTATATCCTTCACTGTTACTTATAAACCTTTAGCAATTTTCTATCATGTCAGACACTACCATTCACATAAGGACACTGACATATATGCTAGTGTCCATATTCCTTATCTAATTTTTGTACCTTAAAAGTCATCCAAATTGAAAATCTTTCCAAACATATGGGTTAGCCTATTTTTCTTATCTAACTTTCCATGAAATATTTTCAAAAGGTTTCATATAAATAAAATTCAAATCCTATTCATTATCCATATATCAAATACCAAGTAAACACATATTCAAGATCATTTAATCAATTTCACAATAAAGTTTTACTACCCAATTATTGATCATTTATATATCAATCATAAAAGCAATCATATTATAGGTCTAAAACATTCAAATAAAAAACCATGATAATTATTTGTCAAGTTAAAAACTAGATCATTTCATGATCTTAAATATAACATATTTCATCCTTATGCACACATAATCTCACACTTAATGGAGAACTATGTGTCTGAGGCCCTCCTTGGAGTATTGGCTATGTAGCCAACACTCATTAGCAAAGGGGTCCTTGAAGTTAGCTTGACTTTGTGAGCGCACCAACCCATTTTTGGAAATATGACATGACCTAAGGTGAATAACTATGGTTTGAAATATATACAATCATATATAACTTGTGCACATGATCCAAACATATCAATAGAAAGGTGAAAAAAACCCTAACAAGTCTAGGTGGTCACTTATGAATATAGTGAATATTTTTTATAGGATAGAAGCATCAAACTATGGACAAAATCATCAATGCTATTTTCCAAAATTCAATGGTAGTATCCAAGCCTAAAAAAATAATATTTCCATAATCTAGCGATAGGATCTTGAGTATAAATCTTCATGTTTCTACCCATGTACATCCAAGATCTACCTACACATCTACAAACAAGCTAAGTATTCTCTTTTCTTTGTGTTTCAACTATCAAAATATCAATTAGCATTGTACTTTTTATATTTGGTAATTTTCCAAATTTAGTATATTATTTTACATGAATTAATTTAATTGGCTTGATTTAGAATAATTTTATTCATCCATTTTATTAGGCTATTTTAACCCTTATTTATCCAAACCAAACCAAAAATGGGTTAAAAAGTGGGTTTACCTAGTAGATCAATGGGTTCACCTTATGATTTAGTGGGTTTTCCCTATAGATAAATTATATCACCCTATTGTTTATTGGGTTCACATTTTTCTATTTTTAGTCTATTTGCATCCTCTAGTGAGTTTACCCTATAGATCAGTGATATTTCCCTATTTTTTATAAGGCTCACCCTGTGTCCTAATAATTTTTATTACAACAAGAATTGAAGGTTTTTATACTTATTAAATACAACCAAATCAAACTATTGACTCATTTTTTACAACTTTCTACCTATCTAAGACATCAAAAAATACACTTACACACTTAAATTTGGTGCTTAAATCAACTTTATCTTGCTTTCTATTTTTTTATATATGTGTGGCAATTTATTTCATGTATCGAATGTTATCCTAAGGATAAAAAATTAATCAAATTGATTTTTGCGTATACCCATTCCAAAATAAATCTATTTATGTTCTCCTATTGCATCAAATATTGTCTTGAAGATCAAAAATAATTAATTATTTTATTTTTCATTTTGGTGTGGTTTGGTGACTTGGATTTCACCCCCTAGAAGTTATACCAACCTCATATCATGGAAAGGTGTATAAATTTAAGAGTTTTTATTATTGTCTAAGTAATCATCCATTTTATCGGTGTTGTGAAGTGATAGGGTTTAATCCTCTAATACCTAGGCCCTAGATAACATCTCCTTTATGGTAACACTCTAGTGGTGGTGATACATGAAGTGTAGTAGTATTTTGATTTTACCCTTTGAAGTGTGTTTTTTTTATATCCCTATTCCATTTATTTTGACCTCACCATACCAAAATTTATATAGATCGCACCTTTAGTGAGCCTATTTATCTTAGATTAAATCCTTTTAATGATACATTAATTATTAATACAAGGAACCATCATTCCCTAAAATCACCCACCATGGACCTTTTGAGGCACTATCTATGGGATGCTATTTGAATACACACCTATCTAAATAATATAGGTTATCTTGTGTGCTTTGATTGATTCCTTTATTTGTAACTAGTTTAAAAACAAATCCAAATCCAAATTAGAGTTTAATCCAAATAAAACATAGTCAAACCTAATTCCACTTCAAAAAATTCAAATCTAAACTAATTTCAACCCAAATCAAAAAAATTAACAATCGACTAATCTACATCCAAATCCAAATCAGTCCAAACTTAATCCCAAAATTGAGCTTAATCCAAACATCAACCTAATCTAGTCAAACCCCATCTAGACCTATAGCACCCAAAATTAATCCATTTAGATCAAAATTAAACAATAAATTATTGAAAATAAATAAAATGCCCTTTTTATGCCTCATAGAAATATGTGCTTGACTTCTTATAGATTAATATCTTATAAATATAAGCTCAATCCTAAGTAAAAAATCACATATTTTCACATTAAAATTAGCCTACCCCTAGTGAACACACTATCCAATCTCAAATAAACCTACCATCCACTATATACTATCCTAATCATGATGTCCCCTATATGAACTATAAAGTGAAACTTGTTTTGGTACCCCTATCTCAAATTCAAACCATACTTGACAAATCTAATAGCTTAGTCAACCATGGATGACTTAGTATCCATGACCAATCTAACTCTTAAGCCATAAAAATAAGATAAAAAAACATATAGCACTAATCTAACCCTAAAACTAAAGAAAATCCATCTATATCCTACCATCACCTCTCTAAATACCTTAATTTCTTGAATAACCAAGTACATCCATGTCAGAGAATTACCTACTAAGGATATTCTAAGATCCCTTTATATATCACTATCAAAATCCTCCACTTCCAAGTCAAGGTCAAGACACCCAACCCATATTTTATGAACCCACATTTTTTAATCACTATATTTGACCAATTCCATAACATCCATAGTTTTTTCATCTTTGATGAACCCCTTTTCAATGATCCCATCTTTGGTCAATCCATATTTGACAAACCACCTATATTTAATGCTCTTGTTTAACCCTAAATTTTGGATAAGAGGTTATATTAACTTAGTGTTAATAATAGGGTAAAGAATAGATAAATTATAAACACACTTAAAAATCTCCCAGAACTAGCAGATCAAGTGGGCACAATATTTTTAGTATCAAGAACATCCCCTGAAAATTTGGTGCTTCTGTGACCTTTTCACTTCCAGATCCAAGCCTTCAAAGTTGGTCAAAAAATGGGAGACATTCATGTAGATGTTAATTTTAAGTGATGGTAAAATACCATTAGGTTCTTAAATTTTATGATCACATGGATGTCAATGATGGTCCCATGGACACCAAATGATTTTTTCATAGACATCAAATTTAGATCGTGGTAAATAGTCATTTGTTTTCAAATACAAGCAAATCTAATTATCAGTGTTCATCAACACCAATGATTTGATGGTGCATGGGAACTGACAAGAAATTAGGCCAATCTAAATCAAAGGCTCATGTTTCTTCATACATTATGATCCAATGGTGTGTGCTAAGTTCATAAAGTTAGTGTATATAGATGAAGGGATCACATTCATTCATACATCTTGATCCTACTATGTGTAGGAAGTTAAAAGGGTCAATATCTAATAGTAAGATTTTATAGGACCAATGAAACCAAATACGGTTTGGAGTAATTTGATTGGCCTAAGTAATATTCAATGGGAAAAGTCAAACCAAAGGGCATTTTTTTTATTGAAGTAAATAATTCTTGTAGGGTCATCATTCCACCATTAGAGCTCGATTGAATGCCATTAAAGGGATACATTGATATAATCAAGATAATCAATGATAAAGGGGAACCATTAAATCTAATATAGACCTATAATTCAATGTTTTGTGACACACATGGTTCATTTTGTGACTAAATTCACCATTCCTTAAAAGAAACCTATATATAATGGATTCCTTGGTTTTTATAGATGCTAAAAATTAAAAAATGAGTCTTTTAGACCTAATTAAGATCAAAATATGCTATACAATCTAAAGGTTTTCAGCAATATTGTGGTTATAGGAAAACCAATAAAGGATATTGGTTTTTCATTTATAGAGAAGATCTAGGTCTAGATTTGATCAAGGGTAGACATTCATGATCATGAAGAAGATCCTCATCCTTTAGCATGGCCATATTTTTGACAAACAACCACCTAAAATGCATAAAGCCATGATCCTATCATATCTATGAGTATGAAAGTTTTGTCTTCAGTAAGAGATGGTGTGAAAGATCAAGAAAAGGATCTATTGGTTGAAAATTGTAGATAAGAGCATTCAATTCATCCTCATAGCCTTAAGGGACCCTTTCTACTTGGTAAGCCATGATCAATGTCCTGATTGATCAAAAAAGGTGGTAACTCAGGTTTTAATTAATGATCTAGGATGGTGTATTCCCTTTTTGATTACATGTTCCCACATTCTTTCTCTCTCTCTCCCTTCTCCTATATATCTTAGTCTCATTCCCATTATGGGGGATCTTAGCTCTTAGAATTTTTCATTCTTTTCTAGGATAAGGATACTCATCAAGACTCTTGTAAAATTGTGCTCATTTGATATGGTTAAACCCTATCAAAATATTGTAATAACTACCTTTTGAAGTAATAAGATGAACTCTTTACCTACCTCTTATCTTCAATCAGTGCTTAGTATGCTTGTGTATAGTGAATTTATGAAGGAGAGTCTTCCTAGTTTACTATCCTTCTACTTGCCTCTTTAAAGGTGTTTTCAAGCTAACTTGTAGGTCTAGATTAGTTTTCTATATGGAATCTCTTCTATGAAATATTTATGTAATTAGTGAGATTGTGAGGTTGTGTGAGCTATAGTTTCCTTATGTTGATCTAGTGTGGGTTCAAGCTTGTATGAGTGTCCATTTTAACTTTGGTGCATCACCTTTTAACCTTCTTAGGATCCCTTAAACACTTTTTTATCAATTTGAATTAGTTTAGGTGAGCATCAAGAGGAATATGACCTTCTCCAAAGGTCCAACCCCATTATAGGTGACCCATAGCCTTGGGTTGTTCCCATTATGTAGATTAATTAGAGGGAGCATGAATAACTCTCTCCAAGGGTGTAAATTGAGCCTAAAATAATTAATACCACACCTGGTGGGACCATAGTTCAAGGAATATTGATCAATCTTGATTTTGGTTTGCTTAAATTTATATTAGTTAATCCCCCAAGTAGCAACATTTGGTAACTTCAAAAGGAAGATTCAACATTTTGGTAGCAGAGCAATGACTTCATCTCATGCCAAAGGTGATAAAAAGCTTATCTTCAAGAGGTATTACCTTTGAATTTTTTTAACTACCTTTAAATTCATCAAAAAGATTAAGGTTTTCCAATACACATCCATACGAAGGAACCTTTACTCCTAAGTCATTTTCAAGGCCTACCCCTACTATAGGACCTTTACTAAATCCTTTTGTAACCATGACAACCCCTAGACCTTTCCCCTTTATGGATTTTAATGGCCAAAGTCCCCCTAGACCTTGCTTAATATGATCCTATCCTAGATGTAACCCTTAAAATGTTCTTTATTATACTGGAGACCAAGCTACAACACCTTCTGAGCACCTCATGGACATAGCCAATTTTTTCAACATCCATAATGTCACTAATAAAAATATATCTATTAGGTTATTAGCTACCTCTTTCAAAATAAAGGCCCTAGATTAGTATAGAGGCCTTGATGCTAATTCTATTCAAACATGGGACCAATTAGGTGATGCCTTGTGTAAAAGGTTTGAGAACAAAAGTGACCATTTGTCACTTACAAATAAACTTTCATTAAGAGAGATCCTCATGAAGTCATGAAAGACTTCAACACAAGGTTCCAAAAATCTTGGAATAGAATCCCAGGCTTAGTTAGACCAACCAATAACTTTGACTTCTTTTACTATTTAAAGGCTTTAAATAGTGACATAGTAGTGATGATCCAATTTATGGGAGGGAATATACTTTTAGATGCTTATGAGGTGGCCATCAAAGCATAAAATTACCTAATTCAAGATGGTAAGCTTACACCTAGACCACCAATGTCCTTATTTCTTGAAATTAGACCACCTCCTACTATTATCCCTCTACTTGATTTCATTCCTCCCATACCAACAATTTTTTCAATACCTACACCAAAATAAGAGAGAGCTTCCACTAGTGGATCTAGTGATTCCAAAGATTAAAATAACTTTCAAGAGCTCAAGAGCATGTTTCAGTCTTGGAGAAATGAGCTAGTGAATGTCAAGAGGTAGAAGTATTTCAATAGGCCTTATCAAGGTTCATATCAACCTTATCAGCAAGATTTTCAAGCAAATAGGCCACCATACAAAGGGAACTACTAAGGCCAAGTCCAAGGTCAAAATCAAGGATAAGGGTAGCCTAGCTACAATAGGAAAAATAACTATAATCCTAATCTTACAAACACTTCCAACACCTTAGTCTTAGTTCAAAATAATGTGGCTCAAGAAGTTGAGGGTACCATACCTTAGAATTAGTCATTTAGGCAATCCATTATCCCAATCACTGATTTCACTCAAGTATTTAATGATCAATGGTAGCAGGCTACTAATTTTAGATGAAATCAAGCTTTCATGGCCCAAAATGTAGAGGTACCTATGATGACCAATCCAAAAGAACCTTAACAGGGTCAAAGTCCTAATCAAGGATCAAATCAGTTGGATGCTAAATTAGTGAGATATGAACAATAAGAGTGTTATGCACTTAACCAATAAGCTAGTTCTAGACAAGCTTATATTCTAGTGGCATCAAATAAAAGATTCAAAAGAAGGAACATGGATGGTAACCAAGGACAAATCAAGGAGCCTCCTACCATTACTTCTTCAATATCATAGCTAGATGGACTTGTTGTTATTCCAAAGGTCCTAATAGTTCTAAGGGGTCAAAATTAGGGAAATGTCTTAGTCCATCAAAACTCACAAGCTCAAGGTGCAGTTATGTTTCTTAAAGCACAACCAAAGGTTGGTGGTTCACCCATCAACATTGTGGAAAAAATAAAAAGGTCCAATGTGAGTGTGCCAATGTGGGACATCTTATTCATACTTGTTTAGTTAGACATCCTTCAAGAAGGACTATTAAAAATCAATGTTGCAAATAAGCCACCAAGTAAAGAGAATGTGGTCCTTACTAATGCAACCAAGGTACCAAATGAAGGGCAATCAAGTAAAGTGGTCAAGCCTCATCCCTTATATATTTCAATGATCATTGGTATTTCTTTGGTGCATAATTGGTTAGTGGATAGTGGGGCTAGTACCTCAGTAATGCCAAAGTCCATAATTGATTAGCTTGGTCTGAAATATAAGCCCCAGTCCAAAGGAGTGATATAACTAGATAGTTCTTCTACTAATCCATCTATAATAATTAGAGACCTCAACTTGACCCTACATGCTTTCCATAGTGTCTCAATGGTTCAATATGGGTTGATCTTGGATGTGCCTCCTCATTTTATGTTATGCTTATCTAGAGAGTTCACAACAAAGATAGGAGGTTACCATGTATAAGATTGGTCATATATGGAATTTAGAACAAGATATGGGGCCAAATTTTTAATCAAAGTTGATCTCATTTCACAATTACACATAGAGCCCTATGGGCCATATAGCACAAACATACATTACACCATTATTGATGAGGATTAATTTGCAATGGGGTAGGAGATAAACACTCATCTAAAAAAGGTACCAATCATGTTTTTAGATGAAATATGGAATGATATATAGTTAGTAGACCCCTTGAAAGGTGTTGAAGAAAGGGACTTGGGTGTCTATTGTTTACATGAAGAAATGCAATCCATGCCATCCCTTATGAGGCCTCAAAAAGATCTTAGTGGTCTATGGAAATTATTATTTGATGGCTCAAGGAGCAAACATGGAGTGGGTATAGGTGTTATGCTAGTTTACCCTTAAAATGATAAATATTTATCTTCATATAGGTTCCAATTCAGTTTCTTCTATAATGCATCAAAATATGAAGGTCTCAACCATGGCCTTGAATGGTCTAGTAAGAGAAGGATAAAGCAATTGAAAGTTTATGGGGATAGTGAATTGGTTGTGCACCAAGTCAAAGGCCATAATGTCACTAAGAAACCCTTAATTAAGTCTTAAAAACATAGAGTGTGGTGCCTAATTGAGGACTTTGAGGCCGTCAACATCCAATCAATGCCAAGGGGCCAAAATCAACATGTTAACAAACTAACAATTATGGGGGCTCATTTTGATATCCACAATGAATTGAAAAATACCAAGGTGAAACCAAATGTTAAAGTGATAATAAGACCATCAGTGCCATATACTGAGGCTCATTGGTAGGTATTTGAAATTGATAAATAGATTTCATGTTTCTTATAGTAAGAAGTAGAGTTCTCCTCCATCAACCAAAAAAAGTTACAACATCAGTATGGGGAATAGATTGTTCAATTAAGGTCCAATAAGATTCCTAAAGGGCTAGTCACCCTATAAGGTCTCTTTCATGAAGGGTAAAATATGAGGAAATATAAGCAGTGATTTCAACTAATGAAGAGAACTATGAGAGGTTTCTTATCCTTGAATACAAGCTTCTCAAGTTTGGAAAGGTAAGCACTAAAGTTGAAAGTCGTGCTTTCATATAGATTTGTAAGGAATATGTAAACATCTTTACTTGGCAATATAGTGACCTAAGGGCTTTGATCCTAAATTAGCCCAACACACTATAGAACTAAGGGCTAATGTCAAGATTTTTAAGTAGAAGTAGAGGCCTATAAAAGCTAAGATTTAAGAGCTCATGAAGAAGGAATTGACCAAGTTGATTGAGTCTATGATCATCTTTCTAAATAAGCACTCCTCATGGGTATCTAATTTAGTATCTATCAGGAAGAAGAATGGGGAGATCAAACTATGTGTGGGCTTCATGGATATAAATATGGTCTCTTTAAAGGATCACAACCCCTTTCCATCCATGGAGAAACTCATTCAAATAGTTGCTAGTTTAGATCACTTCTCTCTCTTAGATGGGTATTCAATTTATAACCAAGTGGTAGTGAGAGAGGAAGACTAGTAAAAGACTATGTTCACCACTAAGTGGGGCACATTTGCTTACCAAAATATGCCTTTTAGATTGTCTAATGTTGGGTAAAAATTTTAAAGAGTAATGTATATGGCCTTCTAAGGACTACTAATCAAATGGTATTGGTCTACTAAGATGACATCACAGTCTTCTCCAAGAAAGCCAATGAGCACATGGACCACCTGAGGCTAACATTCTAGAGATGTAGATAGTATAGGATCTCTTTAAATCCCAAGAAATGTGTGTTCTCTATGCATTAAGGTAAGTTATTAGGTCACATTGTTTCAAAATAAAGAATATCTATTAACCTGATAGAGTAAGTGTTATCTTAGCCTTATCCTTACCAAAGCACAAGAAGGGGATCTAGAGCTTCCTTATGAAGATCAACTTTATGATAAGGTTCATACCTAGTTTTTCAAACTTGATCAAACCCATCACCACCATGTTGAAGAAGAGCCAAGTATTTTCTTGGTCTAATGAAGGTAAGCAAACCTTTAAGTTCATCAAGAAGGTAATTGCCTAAGCACCCTCACTTTTGAATCCTTACTTCTCCAAGAAATTCATCTTATACACCTTTGCTAATGTTGACAACATATCAGCTATGTTGATGCATAATAATGGCAAAAGAATGGAGCAACCAATTGCCTTTTTTAGTCAAGGGATGGAAGGATATGAGGTTAGGTACACTTTCATTAAAAAATAGGTTCTTATAGCCTTGAGGAGTCTAAATAAGTTCAGACCCATGCTATTCAACATCAAGATTCATTTTATGGTGTCTCATCTTAGAGTTAGGGACTTCATCCTTAACAAGGACTTAAATGAGAAAAGAGTAGGTTAGATCACCAAATTCATGGAATATGATGTGGAGATCAAAGTCACCAAAATATTTATAGGGTAGGTCTTGTGTGATAACATGGTGAATGATCTCCAAGAGGATAAGGAAGTTATTTTGGTGACCCAAGACAACTCACAGGCAAGTGCACCTCCACTTCAAAAGAGTTAGCTTCAAGACATGAATCATTTCTTGACAATAGGATAATACCCCCAATGTTTGGATAGAGCCAAAATAATGTATTTAAAGCTTCAATCCATACCTTATGAATTATTTGATGGTATTATTTTTAGAAAAGACCTTAATAGAGTACTCCTTAGGTACATAGATGATGACCAAGTGACCAAATTCTTGGAGTAGTTTCATGATGGACTTGTAGGAGTAAATTTTACACCTAGAACCACAACTAAAAAACTAATGAGGGATGGTTATTATTTTCCTAAAATTTTCAAATATGTTCATACATGGGTTATAAAATGTTAGAAGTGTACTCTCTTTGTACGAAAGCAAAAACTAGTAGCCCTTCCACTCAATCTAATTCAAGTGAATCAACCCTTCATGTAATGGGGGTTAGACTTCATAGGAATGATTATTCCACAATTAATTATAGGGAATAAATGGGTGATCACTGCAACTAACTACTTCACTAGGTGGGTGGAAGCCATTGCTTTAAAGGAGGCTAACGAGGGTGCAGTTCTAGATTTCTATGATACCATTGTGACTAGGTTTGGTATGAAGACAAGTGAATGGGTTCTTAAACTAGGCATCTACTTTAGCACCTCTTCTAACTACTATTCTCAAGGAAATGGATTGATAGAGTCCATAAATAAGAATTTACTAAGGATCATCAAGAAGACCATGGAAGAAAATCAAATAATATGGCACACCAAGCTAAGGAATACCTTATGGGCTAATAGAGTGACTCCTAAAAATTCCATTAGTAATTATTCATATGTTATTATGTATGGAAGGGAAGCCAAATTTCTTATCTCTCTTGATCTACCTATATTAGAGTTATCCCACTAGCTTGAGTTGATAGAGGACGAGCCCATGAGTGTGAGGATGATAGAGTTCATGGAGCTAGAAGAAATCAGGGACCTTGATATGAAAACACTAGAGTCACATCAAGCTCAGTTCAAAAAGGCCTTTAACAAGAGATCTATATTAAGGAGATTCAAGGAAGGAGACCTAGTCCTCAAGTGAGACTCAAATAAGGCCAAACCAAGCAACCATACCAATATTGATAGCTTTTAGAGTGGTCTTTATTTAATCTATAGATGTAAGGAACATAATGATTTTTATCTTGCCCAATATGATGGAGAGGTATTACCCAACCTATTCAATGACATCCATTTGATTCCTTGTTATTAGAAGCATCACATATCCATTGTCACATAGTGTACACATTAGATTATATTTTATGCTTTCCTCTAAGTGCTTTGTGCATGTTCCTTTTCTATTATGTGTTTCCCTTTTCAAGAAGTGCCTTGGCCACTTTTTTATTCTATTTTATTTTGTTATTTTTTTTCAAGAGAAGTTACAAATAGGGATAGCTTTGGACTACCTTCATGATCAGTTGAGAGAAGACTTGGGACTCCATATGACCAATATATTGGTTTAAGGCCACTACTATTTAATAGAAGGCATGAAACCCTAGGATGTCATTATAAATATTAGCCAATTTTGGCCCACACATAAAACTTGACATTGCAATAAAGATTCTAGGGGTCTTGGTGTGGAGTAAGAGGTTGAACAGAGTGCTAGATGGAATGAGTGGACCAAAGAGATCATGTAGCTTTAAAATATTTTGAAACACTTTAAGTTCACCTAAAGTGTAGTTTGTAAATTTATAAGGGACAAGTCTATGGATAAAATAAAAGGTTCTCAAGCAAGTTTTCATGGTGATAAATGCAATTCAAGATCAAGGACAAGTTTACATAGGCCTCAAAAAATCATTAAGAGCTATAAAAGATCAAGCACAAGTCTAGATGGACCATACCATCCTCAATTTGTTATAAACAATAGATTAGACTAGTTCACCTATGTATTTTCTAAGTCCACTCAAAAAGCATCATGAGCCAAAATCTTGTAGTGCCATAGAGTTCTTCATGTTGAGAATATGCTCTTCAAGTTTCATGCCTGCATGCACTTTCTATCATAATATATAAGTCCTCAAATTTGGCCATGAAAAGTAAGATGTTCATGTGAGCATCAAATTCAAGCCTCAATAAATAATTTTTTAGATTCAAATTATCAATGACATGCACATGAGCATCATGTAAAACACATAGGTCAGCTCAAATGAACATTTTGTAAACACACTTAGAAAGATCCTAGAACTACAAAATCAATTGGACACAATATTCTTAGTATCAATAACATCTCCTACAAATTTGGTGCCTCCATGACCTTTTCACTTCTAGATCCAAGCCTTCAAAGTTGGTCAAAAAATGGGAGACATTGGCATAAACATCAACTTTAGGTGATGGTAAAAGACCATTAAGGTCTTAAATTAAATGGTCATGTAGATATCAATGATGGTCTTTTTAACACTTGGATTTTCACCCCTTAAGGAGATTCCTAGATTTCCTCTTCCAAGTGGCACAATGGAAAGATATCTTTTGTTATGGGTGATAATTTACTGAGATGAATCTCTAGAAGGGCTAGTTCCCTTGATGCAATCTTTGAAACACTTTCTTACCTATAAACTTTTTGATGAAAAGGGTTAATAAAAAACTAAAAAGGATAAAATCATGATGAACCAATAGTATATATCCTCCTATTGAATGAAATCTTACCACTTAGATAAAAACAAAGTTTATCTTACACAAAACTCACAGCATAAGGTAGCTTATTACATCAGTGTTTCATAAGCTAGGTTGAAAAGGCATTTTGATCCTTAAGAGGGTAATGAAGGATTTATTTATAGGATAAAATCATGAACCAATTATAATAAACCTATAAAATTATCAAATAACACTAAAAAAGACCTGAGATAGTTTTTCTTATGCACATTTGGTGAACAATCAAGGATAACATGCTAGAAAAGATAATCTTCTACTAGACAAGACCAAAAAGATTGCATTACCACTCAATTGAATAAAATGTGAGTAGGAAAAATCAATTTTTTATTTCTTCAAGAGTCATTAAAGTACAAATTATTCTAAATTTTCCCCATTAACCAATGGAGGCTGCTCAAAAGAGCTAAAAGATTCCATATTTAGAGCTTTTGAGAGAGATATAAGGCAAAGGAAGTCCAAAGGTCACTTATACACATGTAAATTCAATAAAGGAGGTTAAAATTTCATGTTAAATATATGTTAAATTATCCATGCAATTTTATGGGGTCCAAATTTCCATACAAGTCATGAGACTTGTGAAAACTGACATAAGACTCTCAATCTTGGCGTAGAAAATTGCCTTCATAATTTGCATCTATTTGAACATCCCACCACTAAATAGGAATAATTTTTATGATTGGGATAATATGTAAGTTTTTTAGGCATGAAATTACATTCATTTTTCTTTATTTTAATCATTTATAAACTCTTGAAAGGCAACCATCACTATTTGCAGTCAAAAGAAACTCTCTTTTCAGTCACCCCTCACACTTGTCTTCAAAAATGCCTTTAGTTTCCCATTAAAATATATGTGAGGTAGTGAATTAATCCTTTAAATATTATAAATTGACTTATATTTCTTAAATTCACCTTAAAATTTTCATACTTGGAGTTTTCACTCTCTTCACCGTTGTGCTCACTATGCCAATTTTGACTGGGTAAAAGGTGAGATCTAGTTTGGACACTTATAAGTTTTTTCATAGAATAATATGATGATAATGAATTATAATAGGTATTTATCTTCCCATAAAACTTTATTTCACCTTTTTAAACATTCTATACCCTGTATAACACAAAAAATGGTGAGAAAAACCCTATTTTTTGTGTTGTCTATATAATTTTCTACAGATCATTTGCATGGATGAGAGCCTGATTGAGTCTTATCCATGTTCAAATATATTTCCTTTACAAACTATTCCATTTTAATGGCTCTCCATGATTTTTTTCTCTATTGGGTTCCTCTAAGGGTTTTACTAAGGTTCTACACATCATGTCTACCAAATAATCTCCCTCCTTATAAGCCTTCAAGGCATCATTTTGCATCAACTTACCAAACCCTACTTAGGTTGAAGTATCCTATCTGTAACCCTACCTATAGATTAAAAATATGGGTATAATTCATTTTATCATGATGTTCATCAACTCATTAAAACTCTTTCTGAGGTTAAACCAAATGTTTCTCACTTGTACTTACCAATAAGCTTCATTGGAAACCAAAATAGTGCACTTTATCCTTGACTGAGACACATCCTATCTTAGGACCCTATTGTATGTCATCACAAGGGTTTATTGAGTGATATAATGAGGAAATTTCCTTTTTAATCTACCTTGAAACTTTAAGCACTATCTAGTTATCTCATAGTCACTTTGGATGGACTAAACCATACAAAATATGCATAAATATTTCTTCATTTTCTTTGCTTATCTAACTAGACTGAGACACATGTAGGTGTCATTTCCCTAACTAATGGTAAATATAGGTATCCTATGAGGTGAATAAGACTCCATATCAACCTTTCTCTTGATGACTTTGGTTCCATTTTTCTTTATTATGTTAGCCTAGTCATCTCCTTCATGGAGTTATGATCAATATTGTTGCTCAAGGTAACAAAGGCCATTTACCACTATAGGCTGGTAGACATCATTAAGGTTTTTCAATGTGTTTGAGGCTCTAAAAAACCATATTTATATTTTCTTTTCCTCCTCAAATTTGGTAGGGTCTTTGTCCAATTGTAGGGTTACAAGGTTCACCCTTTTATATTTCTTGAAGTTTCTTGAAAATATGCTTTAGAAGTTCCTACAAAACCACTTGGATTGTTTTTCTCCTTTAGGGATTCCATCCCCAAATTGAGTCTTTGACCTTCCAACATGAATCCATGCTTCCTTTGTCTTCTAGGATTTTTATGGGGCCTATCAAGGTCTTCTTCTCATGAAAATGAAACAAAGAAGTGTGAAATTGCTTTAGCCCTTCTATACACACCTAAACTCATGCGTAGTCACCTGTGGAAGGTTGTTTTGAGAAGCAAAAAATGGATTTGGGTGTATAAAACTATGAAAAATGAGTATAAAAGAGACTCACATGCCTTTTATGAACCTCAAAATTCACTTCAAGCAAAAATAATGAGTTGTGACACATATCCATCTCCCCTTACACTAGCATGATGTCATCAAGGGCCTATAAATGCATGTTTTGGGTAGAATATGTGGGTAGAGAATAGATTTTAGGTAATGATGATGGTGAACTATCTCAAAACTACCCAAATTCCATATTCAATCTTCAAGCATGTGGTCTCCATCCTTTGAAACTTGGAATCAGATTCAAAACACCTATTACAACATGGAGACACTTACACATATGTGAAAATGAGCAGACAGATGCACCAAGTGGATGTTTTTCATGGAATATGAGAATGTGATCAAACTTTTAACTTTAAAAATTATTAAAAATTACCTTATTCAACTCTTAAAGTCTTGGATAGAGTCATACACCTCCATTACAACCTCATAGACATGATGAACTAGTTCATACATGAGACTGCAATTGGAAATGTGTAAGGAGTTGACCATGGAGGGGAACAAGCTAAAAAAAATCCAAGGAGTGACATGGTGAAGTTAATACATGAAAATATATGGTCAAGTGAGCTATAGTCTTGTATAAAACCATTTCTATGATGTGTGAGACACCTACAAGAGAACACACTCAGAGAACAAGAAGTGTTGTAACTAAAATTGCATCTGGTGCCACCCTCTTTTAACATGAAGCAAATTACTCATCTAAACACAATGGAACCTAAAAAAATAATGTAGACCATGTTATAAGTAATTATACATCATATATATCCAATATCACTAACTAATTTGTATATATTTGGCATAAACTAAGTAAAACCTATAGGGTGCACCAAACATCTAATAAAAAGGCATAGTCAACTTGTTAGTAATGGTTCATAAAGCATAGTTTACCAATATTCAAAGTCCATATATTAAAATTAAGGTCTCCTAATTTAATATCATCTCTAAAAATCATTTATCCTTAAAATATTTGTGGTTCCCATACCAAGCAAAAACCTGAGGGTCACTTTAGTCTGTCCATAAAAAACTAGAAATGTCTAGAATAGTTTTGGCTTAAAAATGACACTTAAAAATAAAAAATATCATGGATATGAGTTTTATAAATATTAATATACCTCCCATGATATTCTACATGTGTTACACTTCCCAATGTGTTGTACAAGTGCCAATTTTCCTCTTTTTCAACTAATTTTTACAATTTCAATTAAGGAACTTTCAAGATTATAATGTAACTAACATCTCTGAGACTCCTAATAACCTCTTGTATATTTTACACAAATTTAAGACACATATTCACCTTGGTAAATGTTATATTTTCATTAATGACCCCTACAAGTACATAAAATGACCCTTAATGGACAAATCGACTAATGCAACTAAGACCAAAGCTAAGATGACCTCAAATGACATCAGATAACAATTAATACTTCCTATGTAAATATATTATGACTGCTTAAAACATTTTAAATCAAAAATATTGCCTAGGGGTGCCCCAATTTGACCCAAAAGTCAAATTTAGTCAACAAAAAGGTGACTTATAGGGGTAATATGCCTGCTATACTAATGAATAGTAACCTTATATTGTTAGGGAAAATGGATTCAATGGATACTTCAAGAAAACTAGAAAATAATTTACCAAAAACAAACACAAAATAATCACACCACACCAACAAAGCAAGACACAAGACAAAACTCACACATCTACATAAGCACTGAAGGAACACAAGGAAACCAAGAAACTATGTACAAAGAGAGAGGATAAATTTTATAAAAATGTTTGTTATATATTCCATATACTTGGATATTAATCTCTTCTCCATCTAACCTTGAGAGTTGGAAAGCATTGTGTTTCTTGCATTATGTGATCACATATGGTCCACTCCACAAAGCATCAAACTTTATGTGTCTTCTAGGTTTAGCTCTATCTTCATCCCACTTTAGGACAATGTCTCCCTCCTTTAAACTTCTTAGCATATATTTCTTTCTAAAGTATCTCTTTGTTTGTTCTTATTGATCTCTCATAGTTTTCATTACTTGATCTCTTGTCTCCTCAATCTCCATAAACTCACACGACTTGACTTATATGCTCTCATTCTTTATAAATTATATCTGATAAGTGAGGTCTAAGGCTGGTAACTCAAGTGAAATAGGTAGTCTATCTTCTCTCCCATAGAAAAGTGTGTATGATGAGTTTCCAATAGCTCTTTTTAGTGTGATCCTATTAGCCCAAAGGGATATCTTCAACTTGGAATGCCAAGTCTTTTGATTCTCCTCAATTGTCCTCTTTATGATTATAATTATATTATTATTAGTGGACTCATCTATTTCATTCCATTATGGATAATATTTGGAGGAGGTAATAAGATAGATGCCATCTTTCAAATCCCATTCACTTGTCCTTGTTCCAAGAAAAGCCAATGCATTATCTAAAATTATTATTGAAGAAGCCCCAAAACTTATTACTATAACTTTATATAAGTCTATAAATAATTTTTAATTTTCCTCCTTGAGAGATATAACCTCCACCCATCTTGTAAAGTAATCTGTAGTAGTCAACACCCACTTGTGACTAGTACTAGAAGGTTGATTGATTAGACCTATGAAATCCAAACCCCATTGCATAAAGGGTGCATCAAATTGAATTGGATGAAGAGGAAAGGTAGAAATATTTTTTTTACCATCAAATATATCACATTTTGGGCACTTTATTACCCAAGCATGGGTGTATTTGAATAGATTTGGCCAAAAGTATCCAGCCCTCATAATCATAGAAGTGTGGTTTTTGGAGCAAAGTGACCACCAGCTGGTCCATCATGAATTTAAATAGGATTTTATCAATATAATATAATTATATAAACCTAAATAACACATTTAAAAATTCCTTCCTAAAAAATACTCCATCAACAAGTACATAAGGAATGTATTGCAATCTAAAGTACCTTCTTCTAGCTCTATCTAAGCCATATGGCCATTCATTGATTTGAAGAAAATGGATCATATCTTATGTCTAGATTCTCATTGATGAAGGTGAATTTGTCATATGGTCATCATGGAGTGCAAAAAAAACCTCTTTTTCTCCTTCAAATCTGAAGTAAGATGCTCACATAACCCCTTCCCTTTCACTAGCTTGGTTGTCTTGATTTCCATATCATATCCCATCACTTATGTGATCCAACCAGCCCTCTTTTCATTCAAATATATACTCAAAATGAAGTCTTTGACACTAATATGAGTCAAAATTATTTGAATATTCTTGTTAGATAACATATTCCTAAACTTATTTAGACTCATAACAACTAAAATTACTTGTTTCTCAATATAGGTGTATCTTACCTCATAGCCTTCCAAACTTTGACTAAAGAAAGCAATAGGTTGCTCTAAATTTTCCAAATTTTATTTATTAATCATGGTAGATATAAACCCTTCATTAAAAAATTCATACAAGTTGAAATATTTTGAGAAATTATGACTTTCAAGAGTAGGATCTTGAGCAATGACTTGTTTAATCTCCTCAAAACTTTCCTTCCTTATTCTAGTCCAAATGAACACTTCATCCTTCCTTAGCATATAGGTTATAGGTTTGAAAATATTATGAAAATAAATAATGAATCTCCTTATGAAATTTATTTTCCCAAATAAAATTTGAAAACCTTTCTTGTGTATAAGCAAAGACAATGCCAAGATGCACTCACCCTTTCAGGATCTATGGATAAGCCCTTCTTGGAGACAATGTGTCCTAAAAGTTTTCCTTCATGGATAAAAAACACACATTTATTTTGTTTTAGAGAGATCCAAAAATCTCTACACCTTTCAAAAATCTACCTTAGGTGATTCAAGTGATCCTTTGCATCCTTAGAGAAAATTGTTACATCATCAAGATACACCAACACAATATCATTTATTAGTCCTTGAAAATCCATATACATTGCACATTTAAATGTATATATAGTATTAGATAATATAAAATTAATCTTCCTATAATAATATGTACCCAATTTAGTATTAAAGGCTATCTTATATTGATCACTTTCCTTTACCAAATCTGATTGTACCTAGAATACCCATCAAGGAGAGAAAACCTTTCACTACCTGCCACAACTTGCAAAATTTTCTCCATGGAAGGAATATGATAGTGATCCTTAAAATATACTCTATTAAAGTCCCTAAAATCAACACACAACCTGATTTCCCCATTCTTCTTCTAATAGGAACCAAGTTTGCCAACCAAGATGAATGTTTGATGGGGAAGATAATTTTGGACTCAATCAATTTGGTGAGTTATTTCTTCATGAGGGGCTCAATATTAGGATTTATTTTCCTTTTTCTTTGATTTATAGGATTTTAATTTTCATCTAGACCTATGGTATGTTGAGCTAATTTTGGGTCAAAGCCTTTCAACTCACTATATTCCCATGTAAAGACATCAGAAAACTCCTTGCATAACTCAACAAAAGCATGCTTCTCTTCACTATTACATACCTTTCTAAGTGAAATAAAATTTTCCTTGAATATTTTTACTTTCCCATAGTTCTCTTTATTGTTATACATGCTTACCTTCTCTTTCTTCAGTTGGTCATCATCATTGAATATGCTCTCAAGAGTGACTAGGCCTTTAGGAAGTTTGTTGGACTTCAATTGGATAATTTTCCTTCCATATTGCTAATATAATTTAGACTTATTCTCTATATAAAACTCAACCTCTTCTTGTATAAAAATTTCTATTTGTTGATCACTATCAAACACTTGCTAATGAGTGACATTATCTAGTATGGAGGGTCTTACAATTAACTTGAGATGTGGTTGATTCTTATCCTCTTTTATACCTTTTGAAACATAAAAATAAGATCCAATTACTACCAAACTATTAGTGTGTGTTTTTTCCTAAAATATTTTAAAATCATCCATAATATCCCATAATATATGCTTATAGTACTTAAGTAAAGAGTTTTTAGTCAAATTTTGTCCTCTAACTTGGTTCACAACAAGTTCACTATCACAATACACTTGCAACTCTTTAATACCTTTTTTCCTAGCCCATTTAAGGCCATAAATTAGGGCCTCATATTATACCACATTACAAGTACAAGATAATTTAAATTTAAAAGTGGAATAGTACCTTTCCTTAGAAGGAGAAACCAACATTGCTCCACCACCTACCCCAATCTTGTTTCTTGATCCATCAAAGAAAATCTGCCATAAACCACTTACATATTCACATGGTTTCATCATATTTGGAATGAAATATTCCTCCTCATTCATAAAATACACCCCAATACAAGCTTCCTCCATTAATTTATAAGTATCATGTTCATAATGTTCATCTCCCCATTCATCTAAGTACAAATCAGAAACTCCTTCAAGAGAAGATGTTAGAGATTGGTCTATGTGGAGCTCTTCCTCATCAATAATGGCATATTTGATATTTGTCAATTTAGGCATGTAATGCTCCAAGTTATTATGATGGATAGGTTGTGATTCAATCCTCACCTTAGTACCATACTTTATCCTAAACACCATGTAGGACAAATTGCTTGCCAAGTATCTACCTATCTCAACTATAAACTCTCTTGACAAGTAATGGGCAAAGTATGGAGGTAAATATGACACAACCACATCATGGGGAATATAAAATTTGGGACAAGCATGTAAAATCATATTCAAATCCTTGACCACTCCCAAGGTATTTGATGGTGATCCATCCAATTGTAAAACCCCTTTAGCCATTGGATCATATTTAAGGCCTAGTTTATTCGCTATACACTTGGGCATAACTAAAGTGTTATCCCCACTATATATAATGTGGTTGTGTACTAACCAATAAAAAATTATTAGAGATAAGTAAAATGGAGGAGACTTTTCATTCTTCTTCACTTGACCATCTATAGGTTGAGTTTCATTAACTAGGACAACATTTTCATTCCTAGATGACACAACTTACCTAATCCTTGAAATTATTTTTGAAGTATATCTTTCTACCCTGGTATTGTCAAATAATCCCATAATGATATTATCATGTGTATCTTCTTCATCTATCCACAACATTAATGTAATAATTACTCACCTTTGGGGAATCCTTAGAATTAGTAACTCCTTGTGATGTAGCTTGTGAAGGTGGTTAAATAGGAGCTATCTTTATATTCTAAAAATTCTAATTTGATTAAACTCTAGGAGATTAATTTGACACACTCACCATTTTAGATGATGTGGGGACCAAAAAATGTCCTTTAGTTTTTCCTTATTGCTCTTCAACAACCCTCTTTTCAGACCTAGTGTTAGAAGCAACACTAGTATTCATATTGCTTGGATTCCCCAAGTGATTAATAGCACAAATCTCTCCCTCCAAATGATTTATGAGGGTAGAATCAGATTTTTGTCAACCATTCTCCATTCCACTTTGCATTGGTCCATCAAATCTTGGAGCTTGGGAAGCTTGATTGCCTTACATTGCCATGGTTTGATTGTACATTGCATTTGCATAAGTAACTTGTTCTTGATTTTTCTCAAAAGATGGATAGCATGGTTATTCTTAAACCAAGATATTTTTGGTGGGGATAAGATATTTATAATATGAGGAGCATTAATATTGTAGCTTTTATAAGATCTAGCTTGGGTGATTTGACCTTGTCCTTGAGAATTACCTTGGAAAGGGGACCTATTAGTTTGCCCATACTGATTATAGGATTGGTATGGCATATAACTTTGAGCTTTTCTCCTTGTAAGAGAAACTAGTTCATTAGTAACACTTTAGAGTAAATTCTTGACTTCATTAATCTCATTGTTTTAGATAATTGTAGACTTTTCATGACTAGGCCAAGGAGCCAAGGTAGGTAATATAACTTGACTAGGAGGCTACAAATTGGGGAACAATGGCATTAGTGGCCTGAGATCAATCTTCCCTGCTTGAACAAGATAATTATTAGAATTGATAGCTATCTCATAGTTATTATGGAGTGTATTCCCACCCATGTATTGGATCATCATGGCTACATCACTATTCAATGCCTTTAGATAGTACAAGAATGCATAGTTTGGTGTAGGTCTCACTAGGGCTTAGATGAAATCTAGTGTTAAAATCTTGGATAAAATATTGTGGTTCCCTATTGATAGTGGTCAATTTATTATCTAGATATAGGTTATCACTCTTCTCTCCAAACCTTTTAGTCAATAGATATCCTAGTTCATCCCTTGAACCAATAGAATGTTTAAGTAGAATCCCATACCAATCTAGAGCTTTTCCTTTGAAATACAATGCTGAAAACTTAATAGACACATTATCTTAAATGATATTATGGATATTATATAAGTTTGATATGTTTATAATATGTTAAATAGTAGTAATAAGACCCTTTCCACTAAAATATGGAACATTCTTAAGGGTTTCTCTTGGAATTTGGTCATATTGGGCAACATTTCAAGGAGATGATCCAGTGAAGGCTCAAAAAGGTTGGTTTCTATCCATCTTAGAATGTGACTTATGAGTATTAGGGATTGAACTAAATAATAACTTAGACTTCTTAAACACCAACTCTCTTTAATAAGGATGAGTATTCACAAACATAAACCTTTTGGTAGAATATGGAAGCAATTGCATAAATTCAAAGGGTATACCTTTAGAAACAGACCTAGTGGTCACATTTGTCATGGAAATTAGGAACCAATCAACAACCAAAGAGATTAAAAATTTATTGGAGTCTCCAAGTATTGAATGTACATGTCCTTGTAGTAGCAACTATGCCAAGACTAATACCAATCTTGGATAATCTTCTTGGACTTAGAGTCCTACAAGGTATGTCAAAAACTATTGACACTTGGATTTTCACCCCTTGAGGAGATTCCTAGCTCTCCTCATCCAAGTGGAACAATGGAAACAACTTTTTTTATATGGGTGATAATTTTTTGAGATGAATCTCTAGAAGGGCTAGTTCCCTTGATGTAATATTTGAAACACTTTCTTACTTATAGAATTTTGGATGAAAAGGGTTAAGATAATAACTAATAAGGCTAAAAAGCTGATGCACCAATAATATATCTCCTCCTATTAATTAAAATATTACCACGTAGAGAAAAACAAAGCTTCTCTTACACAAAACTCATAACATAAAGTAGCTTGTTACATCAATGTTTCATAAGCTTGGCTCAAAAGGCATTTTGATGCTTAAGAGGGTAATTAAGGATTCCTTTATAGGATAAAATCATGAACCACTTATAATACACCTATACAATTATAAAATAATACTAACAAAGACTTTGAATAGTTTCTCTTTTGCACATTTGGTGAACAATCAAGGATAGCATGCTAGAAAATATAATCTTCTACTAGACAAGACCAACAAGATTGCATTAACACTCAATTGAACAACTAGTAAGTAGGAAAAATCAGTTTTTTATTTATTAAATAGTCCTTTAAGTAGAATTTTTTTTAGATTTTCCCCATTAACCAATGGAGGATGCTCAAAATATCCTAAAGAGCCCATATTTATAGCTTTTGAGAGAGATACAAGGCAAGGGAAGTCTAAAGGTTACTTTTAGACATGTAAATTCAATAAAGGAGGTTAAAATTTCATGGTAAATATATTTTAAATGAGCCATGTAATGTTATGGTGTCCAAATATCCATACAAGCCATGAGACTTGTGAAAAGTGGCATAAAACTCTCAATCCTGGCATAGAAAACTGACTTTATAATTTGCATCTATTTGAACATCCCACCACTAACTAGGAATAGTTATAATGATTGGGATAATATGTAAGGTATTAAATAATTAAATTTCATGCATTTTTCATGATTATAATCATTTATAAACTCTTGAAAAGTATCCATCACTATTTGCAATCAAAAGAAACTCCCTTTTCAATCACCCCTCACACTTATTTTCAAAAATGACTTTAGTTTTCCATTAAAATACATGTTAAGGAGTTAATTAAACTTTTAAATATTATCCATGGCCTTATATTACTTATATGCACCTTTAAAATATCATACTTAGAGTTTTCACTCTCTTCACCACTGTGCTCAATATGTTAGTTTTGACTAGCTAGAAGGAGAGCTCTATTTTGGACACTTTAAGTTTTTTCATAGAATAATATGACAATTTTGAGATATAATAGGTATTTATATTCCCATTAAACTTTATTTCACCTTTTGAAACATTCTAAACCCTAAAAAACGCAAAATATGGTGAGAAAAACCTTAATTTGCATGTTGTCCATACAATTTTGTACAAATCATTTGCATGGATGAGAGCCTAAGTGAGTCTTATCCATTATAAAATATTTCTCCTCTCCAAAATATTCCATTTTAATTTCTCTCCATGTTTATTTTATCCATCAAGTTCCTCCAAGGGTTTTATACTACTTTTTGCTCTTAATTATTGTTCATAAAGATGGCAAGTTTAGATTCCAAAATAATTCCATAAATTGGTTTATAATGACCCTATTTAACTCCTCATAAATCCTCTTTATCCCATGAAGATCCTCCAAGGAGATGTGAGCTTTGAAAAATGACTCATCAAACATGTTTCTTCAATTTTGCATAGGTGTGAGTGGTTTTGAGCCCAAGAATGACTCCTCTGATCAACTATCTAGGTTAGAAAATATCTCAAAAATTTATTATGACCTAAAAAATATTTCTCAACCATATATATATTCCACCAAGAGGCATAAGATAAGATGGACTACTAATTGGCATTAGGCCTTTTCAAGACCGAATAGGTCTACTAGGCACCTTGATAAATTTGGGTATTAGGCTTATTGTATAATATTTGAATTGGTGTATTAGTAATTTTAACACCATATTTTATCTCACCAAGCCATCATATAGTCCTCCAAGCATCCTACTTCATGTTATTTCTTTACTTGCCAATTAGGACTAGTGGAAAACCTACCTATTTGGACTGTGTGCAAGGGAAAAAAGAATAATTTAAGGATTTTGATTTTGATATATTTTTTATTAACCCATACCTTCCTTATATACACCTTGTTATAGGTTTTTTGAGGTCCTGAAGGCTTCACATCAAGTCCCATGCCCATTCTACACTCATTTGATCATTTTGCCATGTTCTGATTTTCCTAGAGTGGCTGACCTCTAAGACAAAATAAAGAGGTGTTTACCATATCCAATAATAAAAATGAGTGTTTTTTTAGTTTTTACAAGTCATAATTACCATTTTTACTAAGTTTTTTTCATGATTCTAAGTTTTTGATGACAAACCATCTCCAAATGTCTAAAAAAGGGGCCAAAACCCCTATTTTCCTACATGTTTCCCTAAAACCACTTAGAAGTCACTCTTCAAAGCCAATAAAAAACATTTGGACTGATATAACATGTTATTAATTCCAAATTAATACTTATGGATCATTTAAATCCATTTCAAACCCTCTTCCTACATGGTTTCTTCATGCTTATTCATTTGGCAAAGGTGTATCTTAGTCACTTGTACGAACTAGTGGCTTTCTCCAAGAAAATAAAAGTGATCAAGCATATTGTATTAGTCTTTAAGTGTGTAAAAAATTAATTTTACTCATCATGTATCATTTCTTATGCAATTAAATCTTTTTTTCAACCCTAGACAGTCCATGTTCCATTTAGCCCTTACTTGCTTAGACCCTGTTGTTGGTGAAAATAGGGGTATTAGACCCTATGTAAGTTGTTTTACCATTTGGGAGGGTTTCATGACACTAAACACATGATCATTGAGATTATTTTTCAATCATTTCACCAATACTAGACTCCAATATCATACTAATGCACCTTTTTTCAATTGAGACTAGGTCCCTACCTGTAAGACTAAGACACTTTTGTAGGGGTCTATTGTAGGTTACCATCTCCTTGGTTGGAACTAATTTTGGGTGTATTAAGGTCCATTTGGGTTTATCTTGGTTTCACATCATGTTTACCAAATAATCTCCCTCCGTATAAGCCTTTAAGGCATCTTTTTACATCAACTTACCAAACCTTGCTTAGGTTGAAGTATCTTGTGTATAACACTACCTATAGATGAAAAATAGGGGTTTAATTCATTTTATCATGATGTTCATCAACTCATTGAAACTATTTCTGAGGTTAAACCATATTTTTCTCACTTTCACTTACTAATAAGCTTCATTGAAAACCAAAATAGTGCCTTTTATCCTTGACTGAGACACATCCTTTCTTAGGACCCTACTGTAGGTCATCATAGGGGTTGATTGAGTGATTTAATGAGGAAAAGGCCTTTTTAATATACCTTGAAACTTTAAACACTATATATTTATCTCGCATCCACTTTGGATGGACTAAACTATACAAAATATGCACAAATATTTCTTCATTTGCTTTGTTTGTCTAATTAGACTGAGACACCTATTGGTGTCATTTCCCTACCTGAGGGTACCTATAGGTAGCCTATGAGGTGAATAAGGCTCCATCTCAACCTTTCTCTTGATTACTTTGGTCCCATTTTTATTTATTATGCTACCCTAGTCATCTCCTTCATGGAGTTCTTCTCAATATTACTCCTTAAGGTAACAAAGGCCATTTACCACTATAGGCCTGTAGACATAATTAAGGTTTTTCAGTGTTTTTAGGTGTGTTTGAGGATCTAAAAAAACATCTTTCACTTTTCCTTTCCTCCTCAAATTTGGTGAGGTATTTATCCAATGGTAGGGTTACAAGGTTCACCCTTTTATAAGTCTTGAATCTTCTTACAAATATGCTTTAGAAGGTCCACCAAAACCTCCTAGAGATTTATTTTGCTCCTTTAGGGATTCCATCCCCAAACTCAGTCTTTGACCTTCCAACATGATTACATGTTTCCTTTGTCTTCTAGGAGTTTTATATGGGTCTGTCAAGGCCTTTTTGTCATGAAAATGAAAAAAAAAAGTGTGAAATTGCTTTAGGCCTTTCATACACACCTGAACTCATGCTCAAACACTTGTGGAATATCTTTTTGAGAAGAAAATAGTGGATTAGGGTGTGGACCACTATGAACCATGAGTATAAAAGAGACACATGCCTTTAATGAACCTCCAAATTCAATACAAGTAAAAAAAAGGAGTTTCCACACATATCCATCTCCCCTTACACCAGCATGACATCATCAAGGTCCTATAAGTGCATGTTTTGGGCAAAATATGTGGGTAGAGCATAAAATTGAGGTAAACATGGTGGTGAGATATCTCAAAACTACCCAAATTCCATATTCAATCTTCAGTCATGTGAATCCATCCTTTGAAACTTAGAACTAGATTCAAAACACCTGTTACAACATGGAGACACTTACACATATGTGAAAAAGAGCAGATAGATACACCAAGTGGTTGTTTGGCATGGCATATGAGCATGTGATAAAAAAAAATTCACTTTCACAAACATTAAAAATGACCTCATTAAAATATTCAACTCTTGGATAGACCAATTCACATCTATTACAACCTCATAGACATGCTAAAATAGTTCATACATGAGAGTGCAACTGGAAATATGTAAAGAGTTGACCATGGAGGGAAACAATCTAGAAAGCAATCCAAGTAGTGAAATGGTGAAGTTAAAACATGAAAATATATGGTATCATGATCTATAATCTTTTATAAAACCATTTCTAGGATATTTGAGACACCTACATGAGAACACACTCAGAGAATAAGAAGTATTCAAACTAAAATTGCATTTGGTGCCACCATCTTACAACATGAACCAAATTACTCATATAAACAAAAATGAAGATAAAAATAAGAATTTATACCATGTGATAAGTAAGTATACATCCTCTGGAGCCAACATCACCAACTAGTTTATATGGATTTGGCATAATTGACCAAAACCTATAGGGTACACCAAACAACTAATAAAAAGACATAGTCAAATTGTTAGCAATGGTTTATAACACATAGTTTACCAATATTCAAAATACATATATGAAAATTAATTTATCATTATGTAATATCATATCCCAAAATCATTTTTCCTAAACTACATGTGCTTTCCATACCGAGCAAAAAGTTGAGGGTCACTTTAGTCTCTCCAAAAAAACCAAAAATGTGTAGAATGGTTTTGACTTCAAAATGACACTTTCAAATAAAACAAAGCATGAATATTATTTTTATAAATATGAGGATACCCCCCATGATATTACACACATGGTACACTTCCCTATGTGTTGTACAAGTGCCATTTTCTCTCTTTTTCAATTGACTTCTATAATTTTAATTAGGGAATCTACAATATTCTGATGTAACTAACATCTCTGAAACTCCTAATAACCTCTTATATGTTTTAAATGAAGGTAAGACACCTAGGCACCTTAGGAAATGTGCCATTTGTATTAATAACCCCTACAAGTATATAAAATGACCCCTAATGGACAAATTGACTAATACAACAAAGACCAAAGCTAATATGACCTCAAATGACATAAAATAATAAGTAATACCTCATATGGAGATATATTAGGACCCCTTAAAATATTTTAAATCAAAAATTTTGTCTATGGGTACACTAATTTGACCCAAAAGTCAAATATGGTCAACAAGTCCCACGAACATCAAATGACATTTGCATAAACATCAAATTTAGAGCATGGTAAATATATGGTTGTCTTTAAATGCAAGAAGATCCAATGATAAACATTCAATCATACCAATGTTTTGATGGTACATTAGAACTGATAAGAAATTGGACCCATCTAGATCAAAGGCTTGCTTTACTTCATACATTATGATCCAATGGTATGAGTTAAGGTCAAAAAATCAATGGATCTAGATCAAGGGCTTGAATTCAATCATATATCATGATCCAATAATGCAAGTTAAAGTATAAGGGTTAGAGGATATAGATCGAAGGCATATGTTCATTCATACATCTTGATCCTACAATTCATAGGAATTCAAAAGTGTCAAGATCTAGTAGCAAGAATCTATGAGACCAATGAGAGCAAAGATGGTTTGGAGCAATTTGATTAACCTGAGAAATATTTGATGGGAAAATTCAAACCAAAGGGTAGTTTTTTACTGAAGTAAACAAGTATTATAGGGTCATCATTCTACCATTATATCTCGATCGAATGCCATTAAAGGGACACATTGATATAGTCAATATGATCATGATAAAGGGGCACCATTGAAGCTAATATAGACCTCTGGTTCAAAGAATTATGACATATAGGATTCATTCTATAATTGTGTTTTCCATTCTTTAAATGAGACCTATATATAATGGATTCCTCAGTTTCTATAGATCCTAAAGGCAAAAAATAGGTTTTTTATACTGAACAAAGATCAAAAGAGGTTATCTAGTCTATAGGTCTTCATTGATATATATGGATATAGTAAAACCAATAAAAGAGATTGGTTTTCCATCTATAGAGAATATTTGGGTCTAGATTTTATCAAGGGTAGATATCTATGATCATGAAGAAGCTCCTCTTCCTTTAACATGGCCATATTTTTTACAAAAAACCACCTAAAATTTACAAAGCCATGATTCTATTAGATCCATGAGCATGAAAGTTTTGTCTTCAGTAAGAGATGGTGTGAAGGATCAAGAAAAGTATATGTTGGTTGAAATTTTTAGATAGGAGCATTCAATACATCCTTGGAGCCTTAAGGGACCCTTTCCACTTGGTAAGCCATGAGCAGTGTCATGATTGATCAAAAAAGGTGATAGCTCAAGTTTCAATTAATGATCTAGGATGGTGTGTTCCCTTTATGATGATTTTCTCCCACATTATTTCTCTCTCTCCCTTGTCCTATATATCTTAGTCTCATTCCCATTATGGGGCTTCTCAGCTTTTAGAATTTTTCATTCTTTTCTAGGACAAGGATACTTATTAAGACTCTTGAAAAAGTGTGCTTGTTTGATATGTTTAAACCCTATCAAAATATTATAAGAACTACATTTTGATGTAATAAGATGAACTCTTTTCCTACATCTTGTCTTTAATCAGTGCTTAGTATGCTTGTGTATGGTGAATTTATGAAGGAGAGTCTTCCTAGTTTATTGTTTTTTTCCTTACCTCTTTGAAGGTGTTTTCAAGATAACTTGTAGGTCTAGATTAGTGTTCTACTTGGAACCTCTTCTATGAAATATTTATGCAATTAGTGATATTCTGAGGTTGTGTGAGCTATAGTTGTCTTATGTTGATACAATGTGGGTTTAAGCTTGTATGAGTGCCCATTTTAACATTGGTGCATCACTTTTTAGCATTCTTAGGAGCCCTTAAACCCTTTCTAACCATTTTCTTAACAATTTGCATTAGTTTAGGTCAGCATTAAGAAGAAGTAGGCCTTCTCTAGATGTCCAACCCCATTATAGCTAACCCATAGCTTGGGGTTGTTCCCATTGTGTATCTCAATTAGAGGAATCCTAAAAAACTCTCTCCAAGGGTGCAGATTGAGCCTACAATAGAAATTATAATGCATGATGGTGATAATCAAATCTATTGAAATCCAATTGAATGCTAAACTAATATGTAAGCATACGTTAAATTTATTATGTTGATTATTAGATAAATATATAAAGTATAACTAAATTATGCATAAAAATGACAAAGAATTAATATACTTAAATAGTTATAATTCTAACATAGTGTTGGATCTAGAACAAGTAGAAAGTAGGTTGGAAGGAGACTCTAAAAAATTCATTAGATTCTAGATTAGATGATTCTAGAAATTTGGACATTAATTTTAGCTTAGGTTAGTTGCATCGATGCTACTATTTGGATTTGATGTAAGCATCTTATATAGAATACCTAATAGGAAAGGATGCAACCACCTGTATGCTTATAGGTTTAACTTCACCTTCACTCTGGTGTATTTAAATCTTGGTCATAGACTATCATTCTTCATGAAATGTCAAAACCCTAGTTTATCTTCATAGTGACCTTAGGAGAGAATGTGTTAGTGGGCACATGATGTTGAGCTAACCATAAAATCCCCTCTATCATTAAGAGCTTTCCTATGAATGGTATGGAAATATGGAAGCTTTGTTTAATTAAGTGCTCTTTGACCTTTAGCTAGCACCAACTAGCAAGGAGTCTACAACCCCCTAGATGATCAATCACCAACTCAATCACCTCCAAATTGATCTCCACCTCTGATATGATGTTTTACATACTTGATGATGGTCTTCTCTCTTTATAACACACAAAATACCCTCAAATACACACTTAGACTTGTAAATACTTATTTTATTTACTTCTCTCCCCAATATTCAAACCTACAAGAGCATTGTCCTTGACATCAGAAATATAACCTACTATAGTCATATAAAATGTCAAAATTGGTGGCTTGAGTGTGGCTTGTGATACCCAACCCATAGGTATTTCTTACATGCTCTCATGACCCTTGTAGACATCTTTTTTATTATTCCTAGTCATATCAAGCTTTCCAAATGGTCATTCCACCTCAGCCAGGCAACATTTCCCAAGCCAATCCTATCCCCCCAAGTCTCGCACCTATAGGATAGGAGTTCCTAACTTGGAATATAGCATTGGATCCTAGGGTGTTCTATTTTAGCACTCCTATCTAATTGCATTTTGATTTCTAATGGTTATTTGCTTCTGGTTCCTATCCTTCATCTTGTCGACCTAACACAAATACATTGAACCCATGACCAATAGATATCTATAAAATCCCATTCAAAGTTCATTTATAAGGAGGTTGGAAAATATTACAAAGCAATCAAGAATACAACCAAAACCACTAAGGAAAATTTCCCTATTCTCTATATACAGCCATCCAATATAGCTACAAGAATATCTAAATCCTCACACCAGTCCCTAGTCACCTCAAACACACCTAGTTTAGATTTTTTTCATCTGCATTCACTATTGCACAAAGCACAATAAGTGCGATAACTACATATGGCTTGATCCCTCTTTAGAGTATTGGTATGTAGGAAATGTTTCCACATAAGGGGTGTGGATACATGTTCAATGAATATTACACACACCAACCCTGCCTTCTTTCTCAAGTTTTATCAAAGCATAATGAAGTTTCAGGTTTGAAGATTAAATTAGCTCTACAAGGAGTTCCATATACTTTCAATAGTCAAAATTTCATAAACAGCCTCATATAGGGATACTAAAAAAACCCATAAGACTCAAGTCTTTGTGAGTAGTTTGGACAATAGCAATATAAGAGGAAAATAGCATCAAACCCTAAGGTGTCCTATTTTGGTTCTCCTATCCTTTCATGATGTCAGGAGAAGAAACTACCTACAACAATCAATATGCTCTGATACTAACTGTTAGGAGACCCCTTATCTAATGGAAGCACAATTGATTACTTTCTTATAAGCAATTAAACATAGAATTATACCAAAATGATAAAGTAACTAGAAACTTGAGACAACAAAGAATTTGAGAGACAATACACACTCTTGTATTAAATATTACTAGAAGAAAATACAATAAGGAAGATGCCACTTCTTCCTCCACCTCAAAGGCTTGCCACACCTCAAGACCTTATTCCCTCTCTCTCTTACTCAACCTTAACAACTCTAAATCCTGAGTTATTATCCCTCCTTGAATGCTTCAGCTGATCTCCTTGACCTTACACCTGTAGATCTCCTTGACCTTGCTTGCTTCAAATGCTTTTTACTTGCCTTCTGATTATTACAATACATGCCTTATGGGTCTTTAAATAGGATCCCATGCTTACAAAAATAGAATTCTAGTTACAATAATTAGACACACAGCTCGTGACTATAATTAGTCGTTTGACATGCAAACACTCGCTTCACTTAGTTGACTATTCGTCAACAGCAGTTTTAGAAATACACAAGTGACTGACGTCGGTCCCTGCTTGTCTGGTGCTACCGACGTTAGCTGACTGTCTGCCATCACCAGTCTCCTTCTCCACTGCATCTAACCGACATCGGTCATGCTGTCGACGCTGGTGCATCTATTTCTTCAGCATCCGTCCTTGTGTCTGCAAACAGTTGAAGCTTTTAGCTCCACACCTTAACAGTCTCCCACTTGGAGATAAATAGTTGTAACTTGTACCTGTACTTGTACACCATCTATTTTGTTCCTTAGGCTCTGTATCCCTCTTCAACGTCACTCTTGAAGACCAACCACCACGCAAACCTGTGATGCAATACCTGTATCTTATGCCACAAAAATTTTGCTGCTCCCACATTCTCCATGACATACTTCTGAACCAACTCTACCCTTAGCTCAGAAAACTCCCTGTATATGAAACCCTGCAACAAGTAACACAATACAGTAATAGGATAATGTAGCTAATATTATCCAACCTGGTAAAGATAAAATACAATGGTCAAACCTCCATTGTTATGCAGCCTACTCAAGACCATATACCATAGCCTTTTGTCTCATGTGTCCATCCACTCTCTTCTCTAAAATGGGAATCCATCCCTCTATCCTGTGCTTCCTTCCAGCTGACAACACTACTAACAAATACCTTTTGGTTCTACTCAAGGACTCACACTCCTCATCCATGCCAAGCTCCCACTATTTCTGGATTCTACCTGCATTGCTTCTTCCATCTTCCTAGTTCATGACTATCAGTAAGCAATATAAAGAAGGTGAACAATGAATATGAGGTTCACATACCTTTCCTGACCTTCACATGGGTGTTTGAGACTTATTAATTCACCCAACATCCATTCCAGTGACCGATATCGGCCATCTCCCAGTCTGCTCCCGATCGATGTCAGTTCCCTGCACTGACCCTGACTGCCGACGTCATTTCCCTGGCTGACACCAGTGTCCCTCCTGCTAACGTCAGTCCTTATGACCAACATCAGACTTGTCCTGCCTGACCTACCGACCTTGTTGGTCTGCACATGACTGATGTCGGTATCTAGATGACCAACGTCAGTTTCAGGTGATTGACATTGGTGTCTGTGTGTTCTTGTAAGTGATGAAATTTTTATCCATGAGCTCTTCTTGGATCAAACCTCTGTCCATGCTGCCCTGCTCAGATTTATTCAGCCCCTGTGACTGATCTCTGTCCTTCATCTCCTTCATAAACACCAAGGCTTCTTTGTTCTTGTCAAAAGCATCAAATTTCCTCTTTCTGCAATGAACTCTATCTATGATTTCCGAATTTGAACACATACCTTTTGAATCAAGAACTTCCATTCCCTTCCTATTCATGTGACCAAGCCTATTAGGCAACATCTTCGAATCTACACCAGAAGTAGAATCAGTAATACAAGTAGACAGATAAAGAGTATCTACTTTCTTACCTCTTACTAGAACAAGTGTTCCCTTGGTAACCTTCCAAGAAATGAGGGTTATTGTGCATCCCTCATCTCCCAACCTTCCTATAGAAATCAGACTCTGCTTCAAAATCGAAACATGCATGACCTCTTTCAACACCCATGTGTTGTCAATCTGCAATCTCAGCTGCACTTTCCCTTTGCCAACTATCTGACAAGGCATACCATCCCCTAAATAGAGCACTCCAAAGTCTCTTTGTTCATACTCATAGAACAAATCTCTATTTGGGGATGCATGAAAAGATGAACCAGAATCTAAAATCCATGATCCTACCTGACTATCCGAAGAAAGTATGAGAGCGTCCTGCATCACAATATTTGCATCCTTTGCTTCTTCCATACCTACATGTTGGTTCTCTTTATCTCTCAACCAACACTCCTTCGTATGTCCTTTCTTTCCACAAAACTAGCAGGTAATACCTTTGGACTCGGATCTCCTTCCCGACCTTGATTTCCCTTGCTCAACCTTCTCCCTTTGCCATCCCCTGCTTTTTGCACTTAGAACATTCCCTGATGATTCACCTGTGCTTCTCCTGCGTATTTCCTCATTCAAGATCACACTCACAACATCATCAACTTTTAAGATTTTAGAAGCAGATGCAGAATTACTTACTGCCATAACCAAACCATCCCAACTTTCAGGCAAAGAACATAAAATCAAGAGAGCCTTTACCTCATCATCAAAAATAATATTGACTGAAGCTAACTGGTTTACCAAACCATGGAAATCACTGAGATGAGTGTGTACCGATCCACCTTCCTACATTTGCAAAGTAAATAGCTGCTTCATAAGATATACCTTATTAGAAGCCGAGCGCTTTTCGTATAAATTCGCCAAGGACTTTATCAACTCTTCTATTGTCTTGCACTATGATAAGCTGGAAATCATAGATGATGCAAGGCTCAACCTTATGGAACTGAGAGCCTTTCAATCAAGAACATTCCATTCTTCATCCTTCATATCTGTGGGCTTGCATGCAACCCCACCCAATGGTAAGTACAAATCCTTCTGATACAGATAGTCCTCAATCTGCATCCTCCAATGTTGATAATTCTTGCCGTAAACTTCTCCATTCATAGCCCACTTTCTTTTGCCATTGCTGAACTCCCACTTAATCAGAAAACCCTGTGAATGACCTGTAATCAAAAATAATACCCTACTTCCTGCAAACCGTAGCTCTGATACCACTTGTCAGGAGAAGAAAATACCTACAACAATCAATATGCTCTGATACTAACTGTTAGGAAACCCCTTATCCAATGGAAGCACAATTGATTACTTTCTTATAAGCAATTAAACATGGAATTATACCAGAATGATAAATTAACTAGAAACTTGAGACAACAAAGAATTTGAGAGATAATACACACTCTTGTATTAAATATTACAAGAAGAAAATACAATAAGGAAGATGCCACTTCTTCCTCCACCTCAAAGGCTTGCCACACCTCAATACCTTCTTCCCTCTCTCTCTTGCTCAACCTTAACAACTCTAAAGCCTGAGTTATCATCCCTCCTTGAATGCTTCAGCTGATCTCCTTGACCTTACACCTGTAGATCTCCTTGACCTTGCTTGCTTCAAATGCTTTTTACTTGCCTTCTGATTATTACAATACATGCCTTATGGGTCTTTAAATAGGATCCCATGCTTACAAAAATATAATTCTAGTTACAATAATTAGACATGCAACTCATGACTATAATTAGTCGTTTGACATGCAAACACTCGCTTCACTTAACTGATTGTTCGTCAACAATAGTTTTGGAAATACACAGGTGATCGACACCGGTCCCTACTTGTCTGGTGCTACCGACATCGGCTGACTGTCTGCCATCACCGGTCTCCTTCTCCACTGCATCTTACCGACGTTGGTCATGTTGCCGACGCCGATGCATCTGGTTCTTCAGCATCCTTCTTTGTGTCTGCAAACAGTTGAAGCTTTTAGCTCCACACCTTAACACATGAAACAAAAGATAGATCATAATTTGTGATACTATCCTAGTCATACACAACCAATATCATACCCTAAATAATTGTTTCAATTTATGTTAAGCTAAGTCTTATTTTCTCCATATTTATTTCTATTTATAAAAAGGTTAAAATACAAATAAATTATACAAATTAGTGGTTAAATTATTGTAATATTATTTACTAATTCTCTATTCTAGACCCTTAACTAAATTAGGAATAAAACTCCAATATTCTTGTACTAATTAAATCATTTGGTAAACCTAACTTACTTCATTTATGCATAAAAACCCTATAAACCCTAGGAAAAATTCCTTCTTAATTTTTCAAATATTTTTTTGATTTTTTACCTACATATTTAAATAAAAAACTCACATTAATTTTTAAAATTTCATATTATTTTAAAAAAAAACATTTTCTTCCAAACCCTAGTTGCATATACTAGGTCCATTTAAATAAAAAAAAATCCAATATTTTTTTTATTTTTTACCTGCATATTAAAATAAAAAATTCACATTAATTTTTAAAATTCCATAGTAATTTTTTAAAAAATCATTTCCTTCCAAACCCTAATTTCATATACTAGGTCCATTTAAATCAGAAAATTTTCAATATTTTTCTAATTCTTTACCTGCATATTAAAATAAGAAATTCACATTAATTTTTAAAATTCCATACTAATTTTAAAAAAAACATTTTCTTTCAAGCCCTAGTTGATTATACTAGGTCCGTTTAAATCAATAGTTTTTTCAATATTTTTCTTGATTTTTTACCTGCATATTTAAATCAAAAATTTGAAATTTATTTCTTCAATAATCTCCACTTCTATACACAAGTCTAAACTTAAAAACCTCTCTTATTCAACTAGAAACCCTCGTTGTGTCTTTATCAACTTTACAATCACTCTATTTTGCAAGAAAATTAGTCTCATCAATCTCTGGTTCTCTGGTTCACCATTGGCACTTGGCACTTGAGGATTTAATGAAGGAACAATATAAAATGGCTTCGACAAGATTATTTATAGACCATGTAGGAGGAATTACCTCCATTAATTATTTCCCTCCCCTTGTCACTTCTAGTCATTAATGCATATATTTTAATGACTTTTGTACTTTGATTCAAAAATATAATTTCATTCAAACCCTAGTTACATGTACTAGGTTTCATTGATTTTGAGGTATCATCTTACATGTTTGTGAGCTTCATATCATTTTTATGCATTTTTTAGCTTGTTATTTTTAGGACTTTACATTTTCTATATTCAGTACTTTCCTTCCATAAGACTTTGCTTATTACAAATAATTCAGTCAATTTTCAATTTACTTTTCTACTTTAGCAATGGCTCAATATATCAATTTTGATGAAAATGATAAAAGGGAACTTCAAGAACTCTTAACTAAACACCCTGACATGCAAGATGATATTTTTTAAATACTACAAGAAGAACAACAAGAAGTGAACAATGGTTAATCCTCTCAAACCATAAAACCACCAATTACAAATGAAACTATGGGGGCAACTATTTTTCAACAACCCCCTATATCAGCCCAACCTTCTTATGAGGCACCATCAGTTATGGCTAGTACATCTTTGTCTCCTGATGTGGCTACCCTTATGCAAGAGATAAAATCTTTTCAATCTAAGGTGCTACATCTTGAGCAAGGTGCCTCTAGACCTACACATGCCTTGTATTCTTTTGTTCTACTACATACATCATTAGCACATCATATTACTTCTAAACCCTTACCACCAGGTTTTATTCAACCCAAGCTCACTCTATATGATGGAAAGGGTGATCTAGAGACACATTTGAAAGCTTTTCATGTAGTAGCTTGGACTATGTGACAAATGACCAGCTACTAACCAAGCTATTTCCATAGAGTCTAAAGGATTATGATTTACAATGGTTATATAGTCTACCAAATTAGTTGTTCAACACATTCAATCCTTTAGCTGACATGTTCCTAGCTCATTTCAACATTAAAATTGGTGATAAGGTTTCCTATACCCAAGTTGTACAATAAAAACAAAGGTCAAATGAGCCTCTCACAAATTATGTTCTTTGATATAAGACTATCTTGGCTAAGATGACTAGTCCCATGGCCTATCAAGAGTTAAAAGATCTATTCAAAGAGAGTCTTCTACTAGCATTGCATGAATCAATAATGTTCAAAATATTCTCTTCCTTCACTGAGTTATTTCATATACTAAAGTAAAGGAAAGTCAAATTAATTTCAATGGGCAAACTCAAGTACACAAGTATATCAAAAACAAAAAAACAAGAGTAATAGGAAAGTCCCATACAAAGTTAATGTCAATGATAAAAAAATTCAAAATCAACCTATAGTCAATGTGGCTTTAGAGCCCCCTCAGTGAGTGGTTTTATCAACACCTCTTCGACAAACCTTTACCATTCTACCAGTTTATCTAGCTAGAGTTTTATAGAAGCTTTTGGAATGTAATCATATGTCTCCCTCCTATTCAAGAATTTGATCCAACAAAGCTTCTTCCATGTGGATATGATCAGAATGCATTTTTTGACTTTTATATGGCACCAGGCCACACAATAAATAGATGCATCAGTTTGAAACATAATATATAGGACTTGATAGATGGAAATCTTATTGATATTAGCACTCCAATTGAGCCTCTATAGGCAAAGAAAACACAAGACAAGGCTCTAATAATTTTCTTAGATCCTTTTCCATAGAATTCTAAACAAGATATAGGGGGCACATTAGGTGTTTACCATGCATATCATATACATCTACCACTAGCTTCATACAGGACACCTTCAGTTGAGTCATATCCTTTGAGTAACATGATTGGTGTGTACAATTCTAGAGTTATAGTTAGACCTTAAATCTCCTTATCAGAGCAAGAGATAGTTGAGGATGATTCATATTATCATACACTCTTTATTAGAGCTTACATTAATCATCATCCCATTCATAGTGTTCTCATAAACAATAGATTCAATGTAAACATGTGCACTATGACATTATTGTAACATTTGGGATATTTAGAGTAGGATTTTACCCTAACAAACATAATTATTAGTGGATTCAGTAGGCCCATATATATTTTATTGGGTAAGATTATACTTCATTTATAGTTTTGTCTAACATATATGGCCACACTATTTACTATTGTTCCTAGTGCAAGGGTTTTTGATATGTTGCTTGGTTGACCATGGATTTAGAAACTTTAAGCAATACATTTTATAATTCATAGATGTGTGAAATTCATTCACATTAATCAATTTCTTATAGTTGGTGGAGTTCTAAATGAGTTACCACTCCTCATTTTAGAGCCATATTCTACTTTATAGTCAAAAAATTTAGCTTTTCCACTAGTTATAGTTCTTCCTTTAGTTCATATTTAGACAAAGTTAAGGCCTTCCTCACTAACATAGAGAGTTCATACACTTCCATGAGGGATTATTTAGAGCATACATAGTTTTAGGACTTTAGACAAATTCTATCTATAACATTCACACCAAGATTAGTAACATTGAGGTCTCATACCTCTATACACAGAGCATATGTTTAGAGAGATTCTCTTGCTACCAAATGCATCCCTAAGAGCCCTATAATTACATCCACTACTTAGATTTATAGGGGGACCCCATAGTTAGTTTCTAATTCAGATATTTTAGAGCATTTATATTATACATAGGTTTCAAAATTATAGTCTCAACCTCTCCATTATGCTTCATGATCATGCACAATCTCTCTCCTCGACACAATCCCTCTCCTCAATACAAGGTACCATGATAAGGAGTCTATCATGTGACTCGTCGATTAGTATCATTTCTTCCTAGTCTTTCTTGTACATATTTTCTCAATTTATTAAACATAGTATACTAAAGCTTGATTGTATATAGCTTATTTAAAATATGCCAAAAATAATACAAATTTTCAAAAATATCAAAAATATTCAAATATTCCAAAATACAAAAACATTCAAAAATTCAAAAATTAAAAAACTTTTCAATTGTATTCATCATCCATGTTTTACATTTCTACTACCATGCTAGACTTATATTTTATTGTTATATGATATTATTTATTGATTTATCTACATTACCATGTTTCACTTGATCTTCTTTGAGTGTGTGCAATGACATCCAAATCTATGATTACTTCACTCTACCCATTGAAGGGCCATCCTACTTCTATATTTGAGACATACATCAATATATCTACCCCCTAGAGGTATATTCTACATGACTACACCATCCAAGTTATGTCATTCCTACACCACACACTCTAGTTATCATGTTGATGTATATTACTTACTAGCTTACAAAAATTACTCTATCAAGACTCACTAATATATAGCACTTGTGTAATTATTAGCATATACCTGGTCTTGTACCACATGTCTTGCATACTTTCAATTCATATTTGATTAGTTAGATGCCATTATATTCCAATATTTACATGCTTTCCTTTCTTTTTTTACATAGCTAGATGTGATTGCATTTCTTAATTATTTGTGTGTCTCTTGTATGTGCCTTAGGACATTTACCAATTTACTTTGCTTGTACTCTTCTATGTACCTATGGCCCTTGTGCCAATCTTGCTTATTTCTATTGTATGTGTATGTGGCATTTGAACATGCCTTGTATGCGTGATTCCTATTAAGAGTAACATGTGCCCATGTCCTTTGTTTACTTAGCCCCTTGGCCACTTTTGTATGCTTCTTGCCTTGCATGCTTGTTTGCTTCTCAATTATTTGTAATGCCATGATCCACATCATGCATTCTCTTGATTTCTTGGATGCCATTATGATACATCCCTCCTTGACAAATAATAACTAAAAACTAACATTTTTGGTTACAGTTCACTATATTGCACATGTTATTACATTGTTATATCTATCTAGGCATACCCATGTTGATCTAATAATCTCCATTACAAACCAGGCTATATCTTGAGATATCTTATTTATTATCATTAATATATCATGTATTTTTCACAACATGAAACACTTGCATGGATATTTCTTCGTGTAGACACCTAAATCTGGCCACCAATAACCTCCAATCAAGCTTTTGACTAATTTCCACCTAAAGTGCATAATTTGGCATAAAAATACTAAAACATGCTAAAAGATGTGAAACTGACATATTCTAGTGTTGACTTTAGCTAGAGTATAATTAAATGGGGTAGTGTAATTTATGGGTCAGTTAACTTTGATCAATTCATTTCCAGTCAAAATGCCAATTTTGTACATGGGTGTTCTAGATTGCTCTTTCCTATCAAATATCTTGCACAAGATATGTGCCTTTATTATTTGGTGTTGGTAACATCCTAAATGGGATAACAGATCCAACACATCTAACATCACATTATAATTCCAATCCATTCAAATTTTAGACCAATAACAAGGTATTCTGATCAATTTGAGTAATTTGTGCTTAAAGTGCTTAAACATGCTCAAGAGCTAATTAACCCAAATTAAGGTATAATTAATAATTCCATGGAAACTTGTTGAATAATTTTTATTGGAAATGAATATTGAATATTTGTATCACCAAGTTACCTCATTTATTAGGAAGACATCCTTAGGCCATATATGCCATAGATATCAAGATTCATGCCTCCCATGCCTCATCAAAGCCCTCCATGCCTCTTAATTGCTCCTCTTTTCCAAATATTGATGATCCTTTTTATCAATTTTAATTGTAAATTTGGATTAATCCTTAGCCACACATCTCAATCCTGAGATGGATGGTTTGGGTTGATTCTGATTGATCTCAAAAATCTATAAATAGGAGGCCTTACCACATCATTTCTATGCTTAATTTGTACAAAGTTATAATGTAGGATTGGTTTCAAAAGCTTCAAGAAACTAGTGTTACCATGCCAAATTAATTCCAAGCCAAGCCAAGCCACAAGCCAAAGGTGCCAAGGAGAGATGGAGGTATCCAAACTTCTATTGCTAAAGACTTCATGAGCACAAAGCCGAACAAGCCACTACTACAAAGGCATTTGGAGCATCCAAGGAAGGTGAAGGAATTCTTGTTTTTTTTCCTTAATTTTTAGTTGTGTTTGTCATTTTTTTTTGTCACTAAGCTCACCCTAGTAACCAAGCATGAAGATGTTAGCTTATTGTGTTTTTGATTTGGTTTCATTCACTAACACCATACTAATCTCCTCTTCTTAGTAAAATTCCTAGTTCACATAATAGCATGCCTAGTGGGACCAAATACATCCCACATATGAAAAAGATCATTCTACAACTTCAAAATCTTCATTTGGATCATTAAAACTCTTGCAATTTTATTTTTTAACTTTGTTTTGCCATTTTTATTTATCATGGATTTACAGAGTAACTATCATTGATTAGTAAAACCATCATCGGTTGGCATAGCTATCATCGATCACTATCGGTATAACCATTGTCAATTAGAAAACCATCATTGGTTAGTAAGTGTAACCATCATTGGTTATAAAACTGACATTGATAACTGTGTTTTTCTTAAAAACACAAAATTGAAAGATCTTTTTTTGAAATTCATTATTTCAAACCCAAAATAGCTTTAAGGCTAAAGGACATGCTAACATTTTTATTGTAGGACCATGCTTGAAATTTGCTAAAAACATGTTTATATCACCCTTTTGCATGCTTAAAAATGAATTAGGAACATTATTTTGGTGTTTAAAGTAACATTTAAGGTGCTTAAGTAAGTATTTTTAGTATTAGTTTTCAAAGTTACAACTAAGACCAAGGGGTCAGATGAACACCACCTCATTTTTTAAATTTGGGCTTTAAAATGAACTCACTTTTCCAAGCTTTTTGTATTTCACTTAATTGTTTAAATTATATTTTGTTTGGAAAAAAGAGGAATGTTGCATGTATTCTCTTCCATTTATCCCCTTTAGGGAACCCTTGGAATAAAAAACACCATTCCTATTGCAAAAAGCCTAGTCCAAGGCTTAGAACGAATGTCATCTAAAGCACTCCTCAAAAACTCATCAAAGTTTGGGTCAACTTGAAAATGACCCTAAAGTATTTCTTTTAGTCTTTTATTTTCATGCAAACTTGGCTTGTAAGGGGGAATTCATCACCTCCCACAAGTTTTTTAGGGAATATTTAACCTAGGGTTTCATCTCCTAGCATTGACTTCTCTTACTCTTTTTGATTTGCACACAAGATGTATCTGCATTTAAACATCACATTACACTAAGTGAACATAAAGATGTAGTGGTTGTAAAAAGGATTAGACATTTTTACAACTATCCAATGATGTATTCACCCAATTTTTGTGCTTGTATTTTGCATCATTTGATGTGAAAGTCATTATGCAGTTGATTCCCTTAGAACATTCAAAAACTTGATAGTTAGTCAACCTCACATTGCCATACCCTTGCTAGGATTTGTATGATTATACTTAGTGTATTTTTGGATAATTTTCTCATTTAGTATGTTTTATGACTAAAATTTATTTGTTTTTTCATAAATCCATGTGAAAACCAATTTGTCTATGCATTACTCTTTTGTCTAAATAGGTGTTATGTTGGTCATTTTACAGCACACTTGTGCCTTGAAATTTTGCTAAACTTGTTTGTGTGTGTGTCATTTGAGTTGAGGAGGGTAGTGTTATGCTACCCAAAACATATTAAAACCATTTTGTCTTTGATTCTTTAGAAGCATCACATAAATCACATCATTCGAGCATGCTTACATCATTAGGATACTCAATTTGTTTCACCTTATGCCAAAAACTATTTGTTTCAAACCATATCATGTCTACCATGTAGACCTTTGTCTTATGTTGTCATGTTGTCCAATCTTGTCTAGCTTGTTTGGTCAAATCCTAGTTTTTAACATTGATTTTTTAATTAACCTTTTCAATTTTGGATTCAAACATTGATTAATTTTTTTTTAGGCCTTAATTCATAGGGTTGATACATAGATATTTCTTTTTTGGGTTGCATAACTTTGATTGATCAATTACCCAAAATTTGAAAACTATTGATGGTTTGTTTGTTTAATGCATCTCCTCATCATTGCTTATGCCTTTATTTGGGAGAACATAGTCTTTCTTCAAAGATCCTTTTGTTTTATGCCTTATGCCAACTGATCATGTTTATGTTTGATTCCATGTGCTAGGTCTATGTCAAAGTTGTTTCCAAACTTGTTAGATTAAATCAAATCACATCATACCTTTGTTTCAAGTCTAGATTTTGATACCATTTGGCCAAAAGTCCTAGCATATGCATGTTTCTTTGAGCCTATATTTTGACTCCATGTTTGGACAAAAGACATAGTTACTCAACTTTTCCCTTTCCTAGTTTAGACCTTATTTGGAACACTTTGACCTAGACCTTTGACATGCCATTTTTTATTTAGATACTTGACCTTTTGTGTATATGACATTTGACACTAGACAATTGATGTTAGACTATTTTAGGCTAAGTTTTAGCATAAATCATTTTGGAGATACAGCTCCACTTTTTGACCATATTGGAGATATAGCTTCACCCCTTTAACCAAGTTATACCATGTTTAAACCATTTATCCTTTGGATATTTTTTTAGAGTTTGTATAACTCTAAGCCTTTTTATTTTATAGCTTTCATCATTTACATGGAAATATCTAAATAAACTTATGGTGGAGTCACGTACAATCTAAATTATGATAGAATGGCTAAACAAAATCCCACTAGGAACCCCTATAAATAGATTTTATAAGGAGTTTTATTATTCTCCCTACAATACTCCATATGGAGAACATAGTCAAAATCCACAAAACCCAAATCAAGACCTTTATTGGCATGAAGAGGCTTGTGAGAAGAACTTTGAAGACCCAACTACAAATAATTTTGTTTGGGATATGGATCCATACCCTCTTCGCATAATCAATATATGGAACATAGTCAAGAACCAGCTTATGAGCCAACTCATGACTAGGATGATATGGTTTATGAGGAAGACTTAGATGCTTTGGCATGTGTAATCAATAAAGTTATATGACGTCCTTTTTTTATCTAATCATTGACTACTAGATTATATGAGCTATCAATCTCTATAATATTTTAAAAATATCATTACCATTTCTATACCTAGTCTTTTGGCTTGTGCAAGCAATCAAGCTCCATAACGCCCCTTCATCATTTTAGGACCTAGTCCTTTGGCTTGTGTAGGAAATAAATCCCCATAACACCTTATCATTACTATTTTATGACTTCATCTATTGGCTCATGTGAGCAATCATGATCCCCAATGCCCTACCATTATCCAACCACAAGCCATTCCTCCTCCATAACCCATCCAATCTAAACCTCAGCCCATCTAATCATTTGAAGATCAAGTTATGTTAAAAATTGGTATTTTTCAACTCATTGGAAACAAAGGCCAAGAGAACCAACCAATCCAATATTTTTCTATTGAATCAACCATTTGTGATAAGTTAACATGTGATGAATCACTTATTGATCATATCCTAGTTATCAAGGAGTCTCACACTAATGAGCTAGTATTTATTGAGTCACTTCTTAATGATTATAACCACCTTTGGAAAAATCATTAACTTGACCATTTGCCTATTTTTCAAGAGCCTCATATTGACAAGCTAGTCTCTAAGGAGTTATCTCTTCACCTTTTTCCCATCCTATAGGAGTCCCACTCTGGAAAACTAGTTTTTATGGAGCCCATTGTGCCATCATAGGTTATTACTTATCCAATACCAAGAAGTAAACAAGACATCATTGAAATAGAGTAACCATTAGATGAAGAATTAGAATTAGATTCAAGTTCTATTCTTGAATCTACATTGGATTTAGAATCAAAATCAAAATTAACATCAATTTCAACATCAAATTTAGAAGAAGAATATGTTCATGGATATTACAATATTGGTTACACATGCCTCATAGATCAATTTGAATACATTTTTTATCCTTGTATGGTTTTTGATGATGATTACTTTAGCTCTGACATAATTTATCCTAGTATTTTCTATGAAGATTGTGTGGCCTCTCACCATTCCATAGGCCATTACCATCAACTAAAATAGCCATATCATGGGCATTCCATCTACCATAAGTGTCAATTCGGATCAACAGAATCATATTTTGTTGAATTACATCCATGGTGACATAGAAGATGAAGAAGAGCATGAAGTCCAAGACAACATTCATATAGCATAAGAACACTCTCCTAGTGAAACCTTTCCAGAGGCACTAGGGGAAAATCAAATTCAAAACTCAACACCTTCTAGTGAAACTTTTTTAGAAACACTAGAATAAAATAAAAGTCAAAATTGAATGTTCATTAGTGAAACCTTCTCAAAGGTGTTACAAGACAATAAACATAAGTTCATTGGTGAAAACCTCATTAAGGCACCCATAATTGAGCAAAAAAAAATTCACTACTTGATGAAGACAAAATCAAAGATAAAATCTAAATAGCTTCCAATATATAGCCTAATCAGATGGTAACTACTCTCAAGATCAAATAATAGAAAAATTTAATGGTCCTATTGAGAGAAAAAAGTCTTCGGCCCCACCATAACCAAATTTATTTTGAATCCAGTATCAACAACATTACATGTGACTGAACATCCTAATCTTAATTTATTTCCTAACCATTCCACATTCCATTATAATTTACCATTCCATTTCACAAACAAGCCTATCATCTAAATTTTATCCCTATTTACCATACATGGCCACATTTTCCTTTATAGAGGCAACAAAGATACCTTGTCTCAATGTTTCAAGGAATCAAAATCAATGACCAATGAAGATCACAAAAGCATTCTTGACAACCAAATCTATAGCCAATTCTTAACAGAGTAGTTATTTAGATGAGGTGTAGGCTAACAATTAACATGATCAAGTATTTTGTTTGTATCATTTGTTTATTAGGATGTGCATCTCCCTATCAGTAATAATGACAAAATCAAAAACCACACCCAAGCCAACAACATGTACCATACCATTTCCTTTTCCATATGCCATTGATCATTGTTACATATCCTTTTACCATTATCATTAACCCATCCATTCACCCCATCACTTGGGGGTAACCCTCTTACTATTATATCCAATTTATCAAACCATCATTATCTTAAATCAATGTCATTCCATTCCTATCTAGACCAAAGCCTATTTTTAGTCATCCTACCCAATCCTATTTTGATCTTAGCTACTTTGGTTTTTCCTCCAATTTTTATGAGGGGATTTTGATCAGGTTTAAACTCTTATTAAATTCATGTTTATAATGGCATTCTATGAAAGTAGTGTGATTGTTGATCTAGAAAGATATCTTTCATCCTATCAAGTTTATTTATGTGAGTCTGATTATAACTGTCTATGGGTGGGCAGATCAATATTTCACCAATCATGCTACTAATTATAACCACCTATGGGAAAATTAGTATCATTGACCTATGCCATTGTATCCTAGTTATAACTACCTATGGGAAAACTAGGGGCAACACTTGTTTATCATGCATTACTACCTCACCTTGCCATTACTATTTTCATTTAACTAGCCATTTGCCAGATTTGAGAACTTGTTAGGACCTAGTTGGTTTTTCCTCGCCTTTTGTGTGGATGGAATTACTATGACTTGAGGTCATTTTAGGACTATGTAGGTCATGCTCAATTCATGCGGAGGTCACCTCAGTCCCCCTTTTCATGCACTCTCACTATTTTATGAGCAACTTAATATAAATTCTCTCATCATTTTAAAAGCAACTATCTTTTCATTCTCTAATAAGTTAAGATACCTCAAAATGCCAAAAACATTCATAACATCTCAAAAATCCAAAAACATTTATCCTTTCTAAGCCTAGTCAGTTATCCTTGATCCACCTTACTGGGGTAGGTCATTGTTAGGATGCTTTCTTATGCTTTTATTTTTAGGATTTTTTTTTTGTTTGTTTATTTATTTTAAGTTGTTTGTTTTCTTTCTTGCCTATTTGTTTGCTTTTTGCATTGTTGCCTTAACTCAATCTATATTTATGCATTGGGTGATTCCTTGCACACATTATTCATGATTCTATCCATCTTCATACATCAACATTGTCAACATGGTTTTTATCATTGGTGCATTATTTTCACTTAAATATTAGATATTGGGAGTCAATCCTTATGTATATTATGGCTAGGTCTTCATGGTGTTCTATCATGATGCATACCATCACAAGCTACAGCAAAAATTAGCTTCAAGAAGGTCTAAAATCAATGGAACCATAGAAGTTTCTACTTGGCACCTTGAAAAATATTCCCACCCACATTGATCAATATAACTCATTTGACCATTCTAGTTGTATCATTATTAATCAGGATGAGCATCTTCTCATTGACAAGTACAACTAAATCATTTCTACTGATCAATCTTATTCTTCTATCTATCTCTTTCATCACTTTTCACCCACTCATCTTTAATATATATTCCAAGTTATATCGTTGAGTTATGCTTGCTAAAAATCCCTAATTGGGGTACAATCATCTTTAGCCAATCTAGGTCATCTTAATGATTATAATCACGTATGGGAAAATCATTATTTTGACTTTTAATCTTGATTACAACCACCTTTGGGAAAATTAGAATCCTTTTTACATCAATGCATGCAAGTATTTTCTCATTTGGATTAATCTCAACCATGGGTTAATTTCACCTTTCTTCTTGTTTCTTCTCGAGGGACCGTCCATCCACATATGTGATGGCCACTCCCTCGAGGGGGCATCATCATAGGCTTTCCAAACACCATTTAGATATTTATTCTTAAACCATATTATTTTTGGCATATAGGCTATCTCTCATTATTTGATAAGATGTTACTTTACCTATAGTTTACAATGCCTTCCCAAATAAGGATAAACTATAGACACCTAAATCTGGCCATTGATAACCTCCAATCAAGCTTTTGACCAATTTCCACCAAAATACACAATTTGGCCTAAAAACACTAAAGCACACTACATGATGTGAAATTGACATTTTTAAATTCCAATTTTGGCTAGGGTATCCCTAAATAGGGTAATGCAATTTATGAACAAGCTAACTTTGATCAATTCATTTCAAGTCAAAATGCTAATTTTGCACCTAGGTCCTCTGGATTTCTCTTTCCTATCAAATATCTTGCACAACACACTTGCCTTTGTTATTTATTATTGGTAACATCTTAAATGGGATAATAGATCCAACACATCTGACATCGTATCCTAATTCTAATCTAATCAACTTTTGGACCAATAACAAGGCATTCTGATCAATTTGAGTAATTTGTACACAAAGTGCTTAGTCATGTTTAGATCTAATTAAACCAAATTAGAGCCTAATCAAGAATTCCATAGAAACTTGTTGAATAATTTGTTTTTGATATGAATATTGAATATATGCATCATCAGGTAACCTCATTTCTTGGGAAGACATCTCGAGGCCATAAATGCCATAAATATCAAGATTCATGCCTCTTATGCCTTATTAAAGCCCTCCATGCCTCTTAATTACTCCTTTATCCAAAATATTGATGAGCCTATTGATAAATTTTAATTTCATAATTGGATTAATCATTAGCCACACATCTTAATCTTGAGATGGATGGTTCAGGTTGATTCTATATTTTTTTCAAAAGTCTATAAATAGGAGGCCTTACCACATCATTTCAAATCTTAAGTTGTGCAAAGTTATAATGTAGGATTGGTTCTAAAATATTCATATAAAGTAGTGTTACCATGCCAAATTGATTCCAAGCCAAGCCAATCCAAAGCTAAAGGTGCCAATGAGAGATTGAGGTGGCCAAGCTTCCATTGCTAAAGACTTCATGAGCACAAAATCGAGCAAGCCACTACTAAAAAGGCATTTGGAGCATCCAAGAAAGGTGAATGAATTCTTGTGTTTTACTCCTTACTTTTTAGTTGTGTTTTTCATTTTTTTTTTAACCAATCTTACTCTAGTAATTAGGCATGAAGGTGTTAGCTTAATGTGTTCTTTGTCAATTTATTTTGTGTATTTTATCACTAACACAATACTAATCTCCTCTTCTTAGTCAAATTCCTAGTTAACACTTCTAAGGGAAATAATTGTAGGGTATTCATTCCTACCCTAAAAATATGGGGCAATAAATAAGGGTTTTCTCATAGAGATCCAAGCTCCTACCAGTCAAAAAATTAGCTTTTAAAACACCCAAAATAGTATTCAAACTTCAAACTAGGTAAAACAAACCAGACAGATAGTGATAATTACAAAATAATTATAAGAATTATCACAGGACAAGAGTGTCAAGTTTAAACTATAGAAATAAATATTAGGGTATCCTATTTCAACACTCATGTCCAAATAGTAAAAAAACTAGATTTTCTAGAAATAGAGAGAAAAGTAAGTATAGTTATAATTTTATTAGCAACAGTTTAGTTCAGAATCAGTAGTTTCAATATAGTTTTTCTTAAAGAATCTATATATATGTGGCATCATGTGTGGCATGATGTCTCTCACTTCTATTTTTAGATATGGAAGTTGGTATAATTTCTAGATTATAATCCATGTTATAGACACCAGTGATTGGGGGCAAAGTACATGCATAATTGCTTTCTCTTCTTTATAGTTTATGGCATTACCCAGGAATTCTAAATAGTTATGTGCCTTATTCCATATACAAATGGTTGGCATCATTATTAAGTGGCTTCTATAAGCCTATTGCCCAATTTTGGAGTGGCATTCATACAAGCATAATTTCCACCTTTTATGAGTGACTAAGAGTGGCCTAGTTTTTAGCACACATTCAGTTATCCACACCACATTATCAGATTTAAAAACATTCATGGGATTCAAGAACCATATCATATAACACACATTCATATTGATATCAATTCATAACTTCACTTTATGGTGAAATTATGGAGCCAAATGACTAGTTAACCTTTGTATTCTTGAGCCACCTACTCAGAGGGATTGGACACATAGTCCAAGCATCGATTAACACACGCATGATCACATAACTTCACTTAGTGGGTGATGATGGAGCCAAAATCCTAGCCCTTCTATTCTTGTTCCACTTTTATGGAATTGAGTACTCATCTCCATTCATGATATTAATCTTAGTACAACATCATTCATCACATACCCAACATCACTCAGCATTATAATAGGTTTTGTATTAGTTTTTGTACTAGATGAGGTGTATTCATTCCTTTCTCTTCCTCTATATTTTACCTATATTTTATACATTTTTAATTTAGATATATCATGTCTAGTAAGAACTAATATACTCTTGATTTTATTTTCTAGATTTACACTTCACAATGTGTTCTCTCTATGCATACCCAACATCACACAACTTCATGAGCTTCACCCTTGCAAGTAAGTTTAGGTACACTTTCTAATTTTCCTTTATCTTATTATTTCACTTTTTTAGATCACTATAATAAATGGGGGAGGCAAATGTAATCATATAAAATGTCAAAATTGGTATCTTGAGTGTGGCTTGTGACACCCAACCCATAGGTCTTTCTTGCATGATCTCATGACCCTTTTAGACACCTTTTTGATTATTCCTAGTCATCCCAAGCTTTCCAAATAGTCATTCCTCCTCAACCAGGTAGTATTTACCAAGCCAATCCTATCCCCATAGGTCCCACACCCATAAGATATGAGTGTCTAACTTGGACTATAGCCCCAAACCTTAGGGTGTCCTATTTTGGCACTCCTATACAATTTCATCTTGAGCTCTAATGGTCATTTCCTTTTAGCTCCTATCCTTCATTTTGTCAGCCTAGCATGAATACATTTGACCCATGACCAATATATCTATATAAAATTCCATTCAAAGTTAATTTATAAGGAGGTTGAAAAATATTACAAATAAAGTAAGAATACAAGCAAAACCACTAAGGCAAATTTTCCTATTCTTTGCATACAACCATCCAATACAGCTATAAGCATATCTAAATCCTCACACCAGACCCTAGCCACCTCAAGCACACCTAGTTTATAATTTTTATATCTATATTCACTATTACACAAATCAAATTAAGTGGGAGAACTACATATGGCTTGATCCCTCTTCAGAGTATTGGTATGTGAGCATCATACCCACACAAGTGGTGTAGATACACGTTCAGTGTATCTTACACACACTAACACCCCACTTCTTTCTCAAGTTTTATCAAAAAACAATGTAGTTTATGGTTTTAATATTAAATCATATTTACAAATAGTTTAATATACTCTTAATAGTCAATATTTCATAAGCAATCTCACACAGGGATAGTGAACAAACCCCAAAAAAATCAAGTCTCTATGAGCAATTTGGACAGTAGTGGTAGAAGAGGATAATAGCACCAAACCCTAGGGTGCCCTATTTTGGTGTTCCTATTATTTCACAAAATGAAATCCAAATATTGATTTTTGATACTGTTCCAGTCCTACACAACCAATATTAGACCCTATAACAATCATTTCAATTCATTTTAAGTTATCTTATTTTCTCCATATTTATTGTTATTTATAGAAAAGTTTAAAATACAAATAAATTATGCAAATAATTGGTTAAAATATTTATATATTATTTAATAATTTTATATTCCAAACCATTAACTAAATTAGGAATAAAATGTCAATATTCCCATATCATTTAAATCACCTACAAGTCATACAACAGTCATCAACCTGCTCTAGTTTATAACCCATCCACTAGGCACACACCCTTTATACTTTTATTTTCTCTTTAACTCTTACTCTCTTCTTCTTACAAGTCTATAAATCATCGCCTTTGATTTCACCTTTTATAGATCCTTCATGATAATTATCTTCTTATTCATCCTTTAGACTTGTCATAGCCCTTAATACATCTAACATAGCTCAATTACATCTTTATAGTTTAACCATAGCATCCATGGGTCATAATTAAATAGCTATGCCTTTTAATTAGGACTCATTAGCCCTTATATGTCTCATGGATACCCATCCATCTCTTTGAGACTATTACAATAAAATTAAGAACAAAATAACTCTTTCACATACATATACCCATGCCACATGATTTAAAATATAGTTACCTTCTAATCCTTTGATCATATTGAATATGATTGATCAAACCTTAATAATCCACATAGATGGTCCTCATGGAGTATAAAACACTATTCGATAGTTATCTCATCTTGAGACATCAAAATACCATCAAGAACAACTATATTACCCTTCTCAAGTTACTTGTAGAGCATGAATGAACACAGTCAATTTTGGATCTCAATAACATTGATTGTACAAACATTTAGACCTTAAAATGAATATTTCTAGATGCATCTTGAAGTCCTCTACAACATTTATTTTTATTGTAACATTAAATTATTCATAAATCAAAAGTTATGGATCAAAAACTAGGCATTATTCCTTCTTTCATTAAATTCAAATATTTAAATCCCAACGGTGACAATTAAACCTTAGTCACTAAAAACACATCTCGTGTTCTTCACTCAACTTGTACTATCAATATTTTTTTGATTTTGGAAGTATCTAAAAATTTAAATCATATTTCTCCACTATCCAAATGTTAAATCTCAATCATGTTGACCTCATCTTATGCACCCTTGCAATATTGATCAAATTCCCATGTTGATCTCTACATATCAGCCTGGTCCTTACCTTATAGCACTCACCATTAGATCTTGATTAAAACTCTTGAGATTATGATAATTGGCACCCTTGCATGCCTTTTGAGCACTTTATTATCACTCCATGAACTTTTACCACTTGTCATTCTCTCATGTATTATTGACTTTTTAACTTATCCTACACTGTTGATCTTTGTTAGTAAGAATTGCCGCTCACCGTTGATCTTCTGTCAAACTAGTGACCTTGTGACACTTGTCACCTATTCATTCAACCTTTAACATGTTGAATTCATATGCAAATTTTATCTCAATATCTATGATTAAGTTATCACCATTGGATTTTCTAGACCAATGACCTCAGACTTTAATGTGATTCAACTTGATGGTCTTTGGCCCATCACAGTCTGCTAGAGCAACTTTGAAGATTTATTACTTGAGATAAAAATCACTTCAAGACTCAAAATTTTTAGGTAACATTCTTGGCACTATATAAAACATCACAATGAAAAAAAATTCTCACTATTTAATTTCTAAGTACCTAAAATAAATGCCCAAACTTTTTGGATCATACATGTCTACATGACATGTAGTGAGGGTCTAGCTAAGTATAGAAACTTAGTGAACTTTTGTCTGAAAGGCCAACTTTGCACCTGTATATCTTTATCTATTCTCAACCTCATGACATAAAATTTTAACTATATGATCTCCTCACATATGGAAATATATCCATATATCAATATACTCTTGTAACTATTACACATGTGAAATATGATTCCATCAAACTCCCTACTCAAATTTTTCTACCATAGAACTAACTATGCCTAGATGAATATAATGAATAAATAGATGAACACCATTCACTTCCATAAGCTCTCAAATCATCTTTGACCTCTAAGAAGACCCCTCACATATTATTGATAATTTAGACCCATCCCTAATCATTCCAAAACCATATATCAACCAAGCCTAATTCAAGCATACTAGGACAAGCACACTATACACTTAGGCATTGATACGTAGACTATTAAGACACTTCATTGACTCACCTAGACACTTCCATGACATCATTGAAAACTTTCCAATAATATCCCCCTTTGTCATTGATGTCAACACATATCATAAATCTCACCTTCCTTCTCTCTCTTTAAGTACTCTCATAATGGAAACCTTTTCCCCCTTTGACACAATGACAAAGTCAGAAAAAAATAATCTTGAGGAACTAAAAATACCACAAATAAGAGAGGACCACCTTATAAATATGATATAAACTCCCCCTTACCTTGAGCCTACCTCTTCTTACCTTGACAACTTCCTTTTTGCTACATGACAATACTCTCTTAAACCAAGAACTATAATCAATGAAGAAAGAACACACAAAAGCACTAAAATTTGATATAACTCACCAAGAAACATCTGAGAGTTACTCCCACTAATATCTTTGAGACATTTTACCTCTTGATCATCTTTAGATCTTCACACACCATGAAGAACCACCACACAGGCTTACTAGCCTACTCTCTCAAGCCACTCCAAGGACCATAAACAACACTTAAATCCACTCACCAAAGAGGAAACATTCTCTAAACCAACCTTAAAACTCACCTTGAAAAAATAATGCCTTTCTCTTTTGGATAAACTGATCAAAAATCACTCTCATATTCTCCCTTAGGCACACTAATTTTCAATAACTTGAATAATTTTCAAAACACAAACCTTAAAATATCTATAAATATTTATTTGACAACCCATTTGGCCCATTAAACCTATTAAAAATCCTCATACCTCAACTCATAAGGAAAACCACTTTTCTATTATAGCCCAAAACTCTAAAATCTCAAAATAAACAAGGTTAATAAACCTCTTTTTGGTCAATGCCCACCTCTGTAACTTATTGAACACCTAGAGACAACCATCACACACTTCTATAAAAATATTTGAGCCTTCACACCTTTTGGAACCTTAAATACCTATACCATGGCTTTGATCCATAATAAGAAAGATAAACCCCATGAGCACACAAAAACCTCCAAAAGGCACAAATAGGATCATTAAGACATAAAACCACTTGAGATATGTCACAAATAAGTGCACAGACCTTTTTGATAACTAAAATCTTCTTGGCATTCCATCAATCTCATTATTCTACCTTAAAACACCCATTTTGATCATATAGACATTTTATACACAGTAAAAACACCTTATGACATAATGTTGACCTCATCAAAGCACTTATCCCATATTGACACACCAAATCCAATTGGAAACACTCATCTCTTTCCTTATAGGACCTTCTAAATAACACCATATCAATACTTGTTTTTCCCTTTAAATGAGTCTCTTAAGAAGCATAGATAGATATCTCCTCTACTTCACATGGTTCCTTAGAATAATGTGAAACCAGGCTTTGCCCATAAGTCATCATATTCCTTCTCCTCCTTGGTCATCTACTATTAATAGTTATTCTACTTCTTCTTCTTAGTCTTAAGATAAATGACTCGCCCATCCATTAAAAAATTATCCTTCTCTTTTAAGACTATATTGAAAACACATAGGGATAACATAGATTCATGACATACCTTTTTAGTTGAAGAATCTTCCTTATAGTTTAGAACCTCGTCACTAGGTATTGATAACTAATGTTCTTTTCATAAAATATGTTCAACAATAGTAGTATATTCACTTGTATCCATACACATCTTATAACTAGTCTCAACTATAAATTTGGTCTTCTCCTTGAGCTTGGACTCTTCATTCACAAAATGAGTATACAATGAGATTTCTTGGCATTCTCCAAAAAATTTAGCATTATCCATCATAAAAAAAATATTACTTGGACCTGCAGACTCATCATGACTCACATTTACCACCTTTGGTTTCTATGAGTTAACTTTCCTTCTTTCTTGCACTTTAAGAGATTGATTAAACCTATTATGTCTTGTAGGACTTTTCTTGTAGAATCTAACAATGTGACTTTTTTGTTGATAGTTGAAGCACACTATAACTTTTTCAAAAAGCTTGTCCTACCTTTCCTAATTATAAAAAAATATTACAATATGTCCATTTTTTTGACAATTGAAACAAACTACTCCTTTTGAAGAAGACTCACCTTTTGACTAATGATCCCCATCATAATTCCATGCAAATGCATTTCTAACAGGTCTCTTTCATTCTCTAGTTTTATGCCCAAACTCATTACATGTGTAACAATATTCATTGAAACTTGCATACCTCATGGCATTTGGTTGTCTGATCTAATTTATCTTTATTGTACCAACATCTTCATTACTTGACTAATTATTGACCTTCAAGGTCTAACTTACATTAACCTTCATCTTGTCATGAGTTGTATTTTCTAGTTATTTGTATCCAAGACTAATTCTATCACTTGTATGATTTTGACCACTCATAATATTGTCTATATCACTTGAGCTCTTTTCAAATCTTACAAATGAATTCATATTACTAGATGTCTTCTCTAACTTATCTTTTAATGACTCACTTTCAATTACATACCTTGAGCATTTGTTTTCTTTAGCTTTTAGGATACTAGACAAGATTTATAATTGACAACTAAGATGCTTGACTATCTCTTCATGATCCTTAGTGTCTTCATTCATTCTTGCCTCAAACATACTAAATTACTCTTCATAGTCCTTGATTTAAGACTTAATCTTCTTGTTAATATTTTTTCAATCTTTAGTTCTTTAAGAGCATTCATCACTTTTGTCTCAAATTCCACCTCATATTTATCATCCTCTAAATCACTCCAAGTGGATTCCTTTTTATATGAGCAACTTCTTTCCTCAACCATGAAGAGTTCTTCATCTTCAACAAGACCATCATCTTCATTATCATACTCTAAGTCACTATCTTCACTCTCATCAAATGAGATTCAATCTTCTTTGGTGTAGAGACTCATCTTGTCCATGAAGTACTTCTTCTTCTTGTCAAACCTTCTGAATCCCTTCTTATTTTTATCAAACCTAAATGATCTCTTTCCATCATCATGACCTTCATCATATTCTTCATCATCATTCTTCTTATTCTTTTAAGGTCAATTTTTATCAAAATGTCCTACCTCTCCGTAATTGAAGCATTTTAAGGGTAGTTTACCCTTACACTTTCTTGACCCTATTTCAAATTTCCTTGTAAAAAAAGAAATTAGTTCATCTTCATCAAAATTAGATGTGTCATCCTCCTTGAGTTTCTTAACTTATAACTTCTTCATTGGCTTCATTTCTATCTTGAATGATGCTTCCTTCTTTGTTGGTATATCATCATTTATCCTTATCTCATAGGCACTAAGGATGCCATGCAATTCATCCATCTTCAACTGAGTAAGATCATGACTTTCTTTTGTAGAAAATACTTTAGAATCAAACTTGAGAGAGAGAGAGCTTAATACCTTTTGAACTATAATATCTTCTTCAATATTCTCTCTAAGACCTCTAATGATGTTCATAATCTCATCAACTCTCTACAAAAAGGACACTACATAATATTCTTCCTTCATCTTAAGACTCAATTATCTCTAGTGAGTCTACAACTTTGCCAACTTAACCTTTGCATATCCTTCATAAATAGTCTTTAATTTATCTAACATTTCCTTGGAAGATATGTAATGGATTACTTTGGTGTATTTAGTCTCTGAAAGACCATAAGTGATAGCATTCATTGCCTTAAAATTGTTCTCAAACAGCTTCTTATCTACAACACTGGTTGGAGGAATAGTAGGTTTAGAATAACCATCCATAATAGATTAAAAAGTTTCAAACCCTAGAGACATGATTTAGGTCCTCGTCCTCACACTCCAAAAATCATAATTAGATCCATTGAACATCAATGCTTTTATAGTGTAAAAACATCCTTGTATTTGATGACTACTCATATTGTACCTTGGATATCCTTCAAGTTGTCAAGCCTTTATCAAAGGACTTGCTCTGATACCAATTTTTAGAGTTAAAAACCACTAATGAGGGGTGAATAATTGGTGTTAAACAATATAATTAAATTTTTCAACCCTTCGAACAATTAAGCATTCAATACAACCATTCATGAAGCATTCAAGATGTTTATAGCAATGAATAAATAGATAATCCAAGATTACACATACATCACAAGATATATATATTAAACCCTCTTGTGGGATAAGCCCACTTTAAATAAGCTTTGTAATACTATCCTATAAAATTATTGCTTTAATTTAGATCAACACCAACTGATCAAGGAATACCCACCTCTCAATTTAGTCAAGCACCCACTTGAACTTTAGCTAGCACCAACTAGCAAGGAGGATACAACCCCCTAGATGATCAAGCACCAAATAAATCACCTCTAAACTTATCTCCACCTTTGATCTAATGTCTTACACACCTGATGATGGTCTTATCTCTTTATAACACCCAAACTACCCTCATATACACACTTAGACTTACAATTCCTTCTTCTATTCACTTATCTCCCCAATCTTCAAACCTGTAAGAGCACTATCTTTGACATCAAAAATATAACCTATAGGTCATACACATAGTCATCAACCTACTCTACTCTACAAGCCATCTACTAGGTATATACCCTTTCTACTTTCCTTTGCTCTTCAACTCTTACTATCTTCTTCTTACAAGTATAGAAATCACCACCTTTTATTTCACCTTTTAGAGAGCCTTCATGATAATTATCTTCATAGTTGGCCTTTATACTTTCCTAAGCCTTTAAGACATATATCATAGCTCAATTACATCTTCACAGGTTAGTCATAGCATCCATGGGTCACAATTAAGTAGCTATGCCTTTTAATTAGGCCTCATTATCCCTTATAGGTCTCATGGAGACCCATTCACCTCTTTGACACTACTTCAAGAAAATTTAGAAAAAAATAACACTTTCACATATATAGACCCATGACACATGATATATAGGTCCATCTCAAGTGACAAAAACCATCACATAACCCTTTTTCTATAGCTCAATTCACTTAAATGACATTTTTTACACACAACCACCATGAATGAACACATGATCACCTTATAGGCCTTTCATCATACTGAATATGATTAATCAAACCTTCATAATCCATACATATGGTCCTCATGGAGTCTATAACACTATCTGATAGTTATATCATCTTAAAAAATCAAAATATCATCAAGAACAACTCTATTACCCTTCTTAGGTTACTTGCAGAGCATGAATGAACATATAGTAAACTTTGGAGCTCAATAACTTTGATTATACAAACATTTAGACCTTCAAATGAATATTATTAGATGCATCTTGAATTCCTATAAAATTGTGATTTTTAATTCAACATCAAATTTTCATATATTTAAATTTATGACTCAAAAACCAAGCATTGGTCTTTCCTTTGTTAAATTCAAATATTTAAATCCCAATGGTCATAGTAAAACCTCAATCACATAGAACACATATCATGTTCTTTGTTCATCTCACTCAACTTGCACCATCGATATTTTCTAGAAGTAGCTTGAACTTTAACTTGTAGTGATCCATTGTCTAAACATTAAACCTTGATCATGTTAACCTCATCTCATGTACCTTTGAAATATTAACCAAATGTGCACCATCAATCTCTATGGATTAGCTTGGTCCTTACCTTATAGTGCTCACCATTAGATCTTACTCAGAACTCCTAAGATTATGACACTTGGCAAAATCATGTGCCTTATGAGAACTTTATTATTAATGTATGTGCTTGTGCCACTTGGTAATCTCACATACATTGTTGACTCTTTGACTTCTCCCACAACATTTATCTTCATTAATATGAACCACCACTCACCATTTATCTTCTGTTAGACTAGCGATCTTGTGACACTTATCACCTACACATGCAACTTTTGACATGTTGACTTCATACACACCATTGATCTCAATATGTATGATTAAGCACTCACTATTAGATCTTATATACCAATGACCTTAGACTTCAACATGATTAAACTTGGTCTTTGACCCATTACAGTCTTCTAGAGTAACTTTGAAGCTTTATTACTTGAGCACTTTAAGACTCCAAATTTTTAGGTAACATTTTTGGCACTATAGACAACATCACCATGAAAACATTTTCACACTATTGACTTTTTATGTACCTACAATAAATTTCCAAATTTTTTAGATCATGAATGTTTGCATGATGTGTAGTGATGATCTAGCTAAGTATAGAAACTTTGTGAACTTTTGTCTGAGAGGCCAACTTTGTGTATGAAATAATAAATCCATCATGTCTATAAATCAATCATGGCTTAAAGGAGATATAGCATACCTATACTTTTGATTGGGAATACATTTGTTAAGCAAGAGCATGACCAAGATGGGAATCTGCTAGACCTGATTAGGGATCACTTGTAAAAATACACCAAGCTAGGAAGGGTTCCAAATCCTATAATATAAAATAATCACACAAAAACCCTAAAAGATTATTAGGTCTAATGTTCACTCTATATCCAATAAACAAGAAAGTAAATCTAATCTAGTGCACACCAAAGCTTGTGGCACAACATGAGGGGTTAGTAAAGTGATCAAAATATGTATAGGAGAATCTTAATTAAGTTAAGTATGAGTAAGACTTTAATCTATGGAATATGAAGAGTAATATTATTTGAGCCAATACTTATGTTACTTCTATCTACTAAAGAGAGGAGAATAAAGTTAGAATATACTTACATAAATGTGAACCCATCAAGACTCAATCTCTCCCTTAGCCAAAGGGGATTCACAAGAAGATTTTTTGGTTTTAAGGATAAATAAGAAAGGCCAAATCATCAAATACTTATCCACAAGACTAGATTCTCTAAGTAGAAACCCTAACCCAAGACTCCTCAAGTAGAATGGTAGAGGAGTAGATTGTAAAGAAGTGTAAGCAAATAATAACTCTTTATTGCATATTGAAATAATGATGAAATGATCTTGTATTTATAGGTATATCTCACCCTAAATCCTTTTGAATATGTCAGTTGTTAGGGGTCGACCAGTCGACTCTATATATTTTTGGGAGATAATCACTAGGTTCTGAGCTAGGTCAATTGAAGGGTTAATGAAGCTCTCAACTAAAAATACCCAAAAATAGTACAAGGTTGACCTAGTCAACCCTATATAGTAATCAAAGGTTGAAAACTATATAGGGTCGACCCAGTCGACCTAGTACAATCAACTAGTGAAAGGGGATCAAGCTGAGGAAAAGAGCAATGGAAAGAGAAAAAAGATGGAAGAGTGTGCAAGGGAGGATTAATATCTTAGGGAATGGTTTTAGGATTTGGTTGGATTGGAAATAATATGTCAATAAGGGGAAATAATCTTTTGAAGCACCAAAATTATACCCACCCCTTTTCTAGTGCAACCTTAGGGTATGCACTCAGAGAGATTGAGTCTCAGTGGGTTCTAAGATGTAAAGCATCAGTAATTAATAAAAGATTGAAAATATTGTTTATTCATATACCCAAATTAAAGCTCATCATGTGTTACTAAGGTGCAACAGAGGATAGTGCTTTGAGAAAGAACAAAAGGACACATAATGTTGATGATAAAAAATTGTAGTATCTTAAAGAAAAAATAACAAAAAGTAATGACTAAAAATTAAATAACTAAAAATTAAATGACTAAAAAGGGAAATAACTAAAAATTAAATGACTAAAAAGTAAATGTGATGTGTACCTTGACTTACCTTTATCATTGGATAGTTGTTTGTTGTTTTATTAGTTTTGATTGTGTAGCATGCAGAGACTGCTTTTGACAAACCCAAGAATACAAAACTAAAGAGCAAAAACAAACAAACACAAGAAAATCCAAGATAGTTAGTGTTATAGGGACAAGATATACTTGGGAAATTTGGCAAGCTAGGGTGATAAGTGCTATGTTAGGCCAAATGACCACGTCAAAAAATAAGAGTAAATCAAGTAACCAAAAATCTAAAGCTACTAATGACTAAAAAACTCAAACAAGCTATCCTTAAGTAAGAAAGGAAAAATCACCAAGTCAAACCAAAGATACATGTCAAACAGGATGGTAAATCAAATATCAATGGTAAAAATAAGAAATAAAATGGTAAAATATTATTGATGAGTGAGTAAAAACAATCCTTATGTCACTCAACAAATGGAAAAAGGTGTATAAAAGGGGAAAAAAACATTGATGAGTGATAAGTAACAAGCCAACCTCACTCAATAATAAAAAAAAGATAGTAGGATAGTACAACAAATGATAAATGGTAAAGGAAAGTGAATCAAGCCTCGAAATGTAAATTTATGGTCTAAAGAAAGATGAATCCATAGTTTCTCAAAGATGTTTTGCTCTAAGGATAGATAAAATTGAAACAAAGTAGTGATATCATGTTTTTAAGAGGTGAATAAGAATGGAATATAGAATAAGGAAAAATATATTTAGAATCAAAATTTTCCTACTAAGGGGGGAATAAAATGGGTGGAGGGGAGAATGAAGGAAAATCCAAGGTAGATGAACTCATTATCGAAGTTAAGACACTCAAATTAGGTTTGTCAAAACAAGAAGACTTTCAACATTACAAACTCTAAATAAGTTCTCTTAGACACACAAGTCTTAGGTTAACAAATGAATTATATAAATCATCCCATGAAGGCTATATGCATAAAAATTAAAATAGACCTACCTTACCATAACTTGTTCCCCATTCCTCAAGACTCCTTATAGAGTTATTGGTCTACTACAAAGATTGGGTACTTGTGTGAGAAAGTAGGTAGCACCATAGAGTTTGTTAGATTCCCATATTCCAATCTACTAGCCTACCACACCCCAAAGGACCTCAGCTCTATGTGAGGCCAATTATGGAGTTTGAGTTTTGATTAGAGATAGGCGATGTGCCTATAATCATGTCTTTTGATATGATTTTGACTTTTGAGATTTATATGTTGCTTTTTAGATATCATTGCCTTTTATTTCAAAAGATTTGTATTTTAACTTTCTTGATGGATTTTTCTATTCCTCCTCCATATGGATTTGCAAAACCAAACATGGTTGTTAAAGATGAATTTAATTTGAAAACTTGGGACTTGGTTGATAAGAGAGAGAAACTTTAAAGAGCATAAGGTCTAGGTAAAATAAAAGTGTTATCTTGACTTCGATCTTATTTTATCCAATGAGGAATGAAAGTAAAGGGGAAATAAAGAGGAGTGAAACATGGAATAATTTGAATTACTTAAAATCAAAAAAAATGTGACAAACGGAAAAAAGGGATACAATGACAATAAAGTGTGATTCTTTATCATAAGAATGAGGGAAATGGAAGAAAACATGCTAACATAATTTTTTGTGAAAAATCCATCTATCAAAAGAAGTAAAAGCTAAAGTTTAAGAACATGTAACCATTTCAAAATGTATTCTAAAAAAATAAGGAAAAGATGGTAATTATATGAGGAGGGTCAGGTCTTGTCCACAGTCTTACACTGTAACTTCATAAAAGAGAAACCATGAGGGTGTAAATAATCAAGTGAATGATAAAGTGAGATAAGCAAAAATATGGTAGATTTGTGAGGAATGTTAGGTCTTATCTATGGTCTTACAAATAAAATCACAAAATAAAAACCCAAGGGGTGTCAAAAGAGAAAATGCAAGATAAAGAAGCCTATGGTACATCAAGAAACCAAAATACTAAAAGGGAGGACTAAAGTTTTTTGAAAGGAACTTGCTGTAGAAGGAAATACCTATGTAAGTAATTTGAAAAAGTGTTAGATATATGTAGATAGAAATCATGAAAATAAGGAAATGTTTAGTCAAAGTACTTTTTAAGGAATTGTGCATTTGTGGGCTCTTTAAAGACATGGCCTTCATTGGTTTGAAGATGTTAGGTGCTCGGAACAAGAATATCTTTGACTAAATATGGTCCCCACAATTTTTGGGCATATTCACCTTCTTTATCATGGGTTTAGTATAATTAAAGGATAAGATCACCAGCATTAAATGTGTGGACTTTAACATGTTTGTTATGTTGTCTGACAATGCAAGCCTTGTATTGGAGGTTATGTTATAAGGTGGAAAGATGACATTCATCAAATAGATCAAGGGAATGAAGATGAGATTCACATAATTCTTCATCAAAAATAATACCATGAAGAGATATGCGAAGAGATGGAAGATCAAATTCTAAATGAATAACTAACTGAGAATCATAGACTAGTGAGAATGGAGTTACCCCAGTGGCGTACATATACTAGTCTAATAAGCCAAGAGTGTAGGATAAAGATAAAGATGTTAATCCATGTAGGTTTTATGAATTGATGTTAATCTATGCAGCTTGGCCATTGCATTTTGAATGATAAGGCATAGAAAATTTGTGGTTTATCTTGAATTTATTTCAAAGTTGTTTACATGTTTGTTTTTGAAATTACCACCATTATCTAAAATCATGGTATGGGGAACACCAAAGTGTCAAATTATTTGATTAATAATAATTTTGGAAATGGTGGGACTAGTGATGTTAACAAGTGGTATGGATTCTACCCATTTGGTAAAATATTTAGTAAAGGTGGTGATAAAGACATGCCCATCCTGGGAGAAAGGTAGTTTACAAATGAGATTGAATCCCCATGTGGAAAATGGCCAAGGAGATTCAATAGTTTGAAGTTTAGATAGAGGTGAATGAATTAAATCATCAAGAAGCTAATAAGGATTACACTTTTAAGCATATTCAATTGAATCCTTTTCAAGAGTAGGCTAAAAGTAACCCATACATAGGTATTTTCATGTTTTAGTATGTTTGCTATAGTTTCCACTACAAATTCCCCCATGTGCTTGTTCAATAAGAGGTGGGACCTCATCTTGTATAATATAATGGAGCAAGGTAACTTTAGCATTGTGATAATAAAGGATGTTATGTCAAAATAAATACTTGAAAGCTTGTTTATGAATGCATGTTTTTTCATGGGAGTCTAAATTAGGAGAATAAGTTTGATTTTCTAATAATTTAATGATGTCTTGATACCAAAGTATTTATCAAATGGTAAAATCCTTGATGTGGTAGATAAGTGAATTTGGTGGTTGAGTAGAGGATGGAGATTTTCTTATTTGTATAAGAAAAGTAGGATCAAAAAGTACTTGATGTGGATGAAAGAGATATGTTGAAGATGCAAGACAATTAGTAATGGAATTTTGATCTTAAGGACTAGGCTCAATTGTGAAAGAGATGAAATCTTTAGCAAGAGTGGTTACAATTTGATGATATGTGATGAGGTTCTCACTTATACATTGATAATCACCACTAAATTGGTGACAAATAAGCTAAGAATCACATAAATCATGAAGGTATTGAATTTATAAATCAAGAGAAACTTGCATGCCTAAAATGAGAGATTGGTATTTGACCATATTGTTAGTGACATCAAAGGTGAAGAGAAAATCTAAAGCAATGATCTTATTAAGAGTACTTGTGGGAATATAACCTGCCCTAGCTCCTTGAAGGCTTTTGACACCATTAAAGTGAATAGTTCAAGTATATTCATGCAAGTTGACATTAATTTCAAGAATCTTCTCGATAAATAATTTTGGTTTAGTAGTATCAGAGGGAGTAGTGGATTCATCAAGATTATTGACTTCAAGATCAACAGTAAAGCTATGAAAATAATCTTTGAGAGAAATAGCTTGATTAAGACCTTCAATGTAAAGGATATTGTCATCTAGTAGGTTATCTTGAAGAGAAAAAGTAGCTAGTATGGGAGTTATGACAAGTTGATCAGCTATGATTTACCCTTTGGCAAATTTTTGAGTGACGATGTAGAGATTAAATTATATAAGGAGGACTATCCATTTACCAATTCTATCTCTAGGAAGAATTTTTTTGGATACTAAATGATGAAGGGGGTCAAAATTAACAATGACATAAGTATTTTGGTAAATCATATAGTGGTAAAGATTTTTAGTTATAAAATAGATGGCAAGGCAATCATGCTAAATTTTGGTATAGCATGTCTCATAATTGATAACGCCTCGGTTAATGTAATAGATAGCATACTCTCTTCTCATATAATATTTTTGTGAAAACATTGTCCCAACTGAAATAGGTGTGGAAGATGTATATAGAATCAAAGGTTTATCATTGGAAGGAGGATGAAGTGTGGGTGGGTGAAGAAATGACTCTTTCATATTATCAAAGGCTTTTTGACATGGATCTGTCTATTCTAAAGTAGTACCTTTCTTTATAGGTGAATTAATGGAGTTAATTTGATGTGCCATTTTATGGATAAATCATCTAATTGCCCCAAGTTTTCCTAAATAAGTATGAATATCAAGAATAGAATGAGGAATGGGCATGTTGACAATAGCACTAATTTTGGTAGGGTCAACATCAATGCCATGAAAAGAGACTAAGAATCTTAAAAAATTTCCAGATGTGACTCCAAAGACACATTTGTAAGGATTAAGTCTAACTTTATATTTAAGGAGATGATCAAAGATGATAGTAAAATTAGAAAGATGATTTTTAGATTTAACAATGAGATCATCCACATAGGTTTCAATAATTTTATGAATCAGATCATTAAATATGTGAGTCATTTCTTATTGGTAAATGCCTCCAACATTCTTAAGACCGGAGAGCATTTTGACATAGCAATAGGTTCCCCTTTCCATGGTGAAAGTTGTCTTATGTTGGTCCTCAATGGCAATATGAATTTGATTATATCCCTAGAATCCATCCATAAGAGATAACATTTCATAACCAATTGTGAAATCAATAATGGCATCTATTGAAGGTAAAGGTAAGTTATCCGTGGGACAAGAAAGATTAATATTATGTAAATAAATACAAATGTGAATGACCATAGTGACCTTATAAACAAAAATAATGTTGGAGACCCACTCAGAATAATCCATTGGTTTGATAAATTTAGCATCAAGTAATTTAATGATTTCCTTATGACATAAAGTGGAAACTTTAGGTGGAAATTTTCTTTACTTTTTATGCATAGGATTGGCATTAGGAGAAGTAGTGATGTTATGCACCATGATGCTAGGGTCAATGCTAGGCACCTCCTTATAGGACCAAGCAAAAGCCTCATGATATTTATCATAGAATAAGCTAAAATTATCATGTTTGGTAGGTGAAAGTTTATGAGAGATAGTAATTGGTTAAGGAAAAGATAGATTACTATATTTAATGTGAGTGGTTTCTTTAATAAGCATGGCATTGCCATCTTGAAAGTGGTGTGGTGCATTAGGTAAGGCAAAAAATGGATTTGTTTTAGGCTCACTACTAGGGATAAAATTATTGAAGCAAGGAGTTTTAGTTTTGAAATTCCCAAGTTTATGATGTTGCTAAGGAAGTTGAGGTTCTCGAACATAAAATAACTCAAGGATAGCTTCATCACTATGTAAGGTAGTAAGAGGACCATAATATTTTACATCTACTTCAAGATCTAGAATTTGATTTCCATGGTGATGATACTTAAAATGTATCTGATGAACATCGATTGTCTTTGCATCTAGTGTAATTTTAGGAGTAGAAGAAGTAAATGGATTAGAAGGGGTTGGAATATCATTGGATTCAATGATGGGATACGTATTATAGGTAATGATTGGATCAATAGGTGGTAAAGGATATGTAAAAATTTATGGAGGTTTGAAAGGTATAATTTGCTCCACCACCCAAGTAGTATCAATAAGAGGACGATTGGTATGAGGCACATGACCCTCATGATCTAAGGTATGATCCCAAAAAATGGTATGAACATCCTAATTAAAATCATAAATTTGGGCTAAGTTTTTCTGATAATGTTGGAGAAATTATACATGCTTGAGAATTAGGGGGAGTTTTAGAGGGTGAAATCATGATATTACTAAATGTACAAGGAGACATGATGAAAGGATCTTGAAATAATTTGGCCATTCCAAAATCATTCCAAGTGAAGGCATCTTTAGATAAAGAAGGCTCATGAGCATTTCATGGAGGGGGAAAATCGGTAATCTCATCAATAAGATAAATAATACAATCTATGGGTAATAGATAAGGAGGAAGCCATTGTGAAATGTAAGGAGGTAACTTGGTAGTATTACAAGTATGTTTCAAATCATTAGGCTCATCATCATTGAAATTAGTAAGAGTAACTTTTAAATTAGGATTCATGTTGATAAACTCAGGTAAAGGATAATTATTGATTTTAGGAATTGTAAGAATACAATATTGTGATTTAGGATTAGGAAACTAAACACTCCACGGGTTGGGATCAATGTCATGCTTGTATCATTTTCCATTATGTAAAAATTTAATACATTGAATATCAGAAGAAGTAATGTCCCTCATTAGATGAGTCCATGGATGACCAAGGAGTATGTTATAAGATAGGGGTAATTCAAGGACCATAAGCTTGGTTTAAATAGTCTTAGGTTCAATTGTTAATAGAATCCAAATACAATCAAGTGGATTTTGATTAATCTTATCAAAACCACAACAGGTAAGATAGGTTTTATTGAGATGATCCTTGTTATAATTGAGTTGTTGGATGACCCATAAATATGTCACATTAATACCAAAACCTTCATCAACTAGGACTTTATGGATAAGAGTGGTATTAATGGATACTTTGATGAAGAGTGGTGGATCATCAGCATGAAAGATAATTTCATCATTGATCATGTCCTCTTCAAGAAATTCAATAGAAGGCTTGGAAGAAGGACACATAGTTTCAATGGTATTTACATTGGTAGGTTGAGATTCAATAGAAGGTAGTTCTTCATCTAAAGAGGATGGATCATCAATCTCTTAGATCTACTACATAAGAAATTTATGATGATAGGGAGAAGTATGAACAAACTTCATAAGTGGAATCTTACAAGGCATAGAGTTGAGTTCTTCAAGAGAGATCTAATGAGATGTAGAAGAACCAGCACAAGGTTTAAAAGTTAAATTAGACTTTGGAGGAATAGATGTGGTTAGAGAATCAAAAGGAGGAAATGGTTGTTCTTGAGCTTTCGAAGAAATATTAGTGGTGGTGGTATCTTTAATAACTTTTTCCTCCAAACATGGCTTTAGGCTTGGTAACAAGATCTTTATGTGCTATTTTACAATAGTAGTTGACCTTACCAGTATTGACATATTGAGAATTATTAAAATATTGATCATAATCAATATCAATGGTACAAACATATTTGTCATTTGGTTGATTATTTAAATAATATTTTTGGTTATAAAGTTAGAATCTTTAGAAGTTTATTGTTTTTAGAAAGCAACGGTGTATTATTGATGATGAAGATTGATCATATCTTCATGATTGAATGAATCACCAAGAATATATTAGACAAAAAAATTAGTGAGCCCTCTACAAGATTAATGAGAATGCCTAATTTCATCATGAAACCAACAAAATAGATTGGGGTCATACCATTTAGGAGGAACATTGGGATAGATGAAAGGTTTTGAGGGTGGTAAATAAATTTCATTTGCTAAACTGAAAGAGGTGTATGAGAAGGTGAAGGAATATCATTTTTGGAAACTCCTAGTTTGGTTTATAGAGTATTACTAGTGATAACATTATATGTTTGTAAATATCCTTTAAGAAGTTTAGGATAAGGTTCAAATTTCTTCATAAGAAAGTCTTGACGTTTAGCTTGATCAAGAGCTTAATTTAAGTGTTTTGGGAGCAAAGGTTTGAACCCTATATTAGAGAGTGGGAGTTAAAGTAGAGATAAAGAATTTGAATAAGTTATCATCAATCATGTTATGATTAGATTTATGGGCCAATGATTTCCATCTTTTAATAAATTCATGAGCTGATTCAGTGGGAGATTATTAAGCATTGATGAAGTGGCAAAGACAACTTTTAGGGAGATCACTGTGTTGAAATTCTTTAACCAAAGGATTAACCAAATCTTAAAGTTACCAAATATAATGATAGGTAAGTTTATTATACCATTATATTACATCACCAATAAAGTTTTTCACTAATATTTTAGTAGTGGTGAAGGTATTAGTTTAGATCCACTCCTTGTAAAGGTTTCCAAAGGCTTTGAGAAATGAGGTAGGGTCTTTAGTCCCATCATACTTAATAGTTAGAGATATGTTACCAATATCAATATAAATAGTGAAGGGGCCAAAGCCTCATTTTAAATGGTTTGAATCATCTTTTTTTTCATGTGGGTTGATGAATAACATTGCTTGAGGCATTATGAAGAGGTGGAGGAATGGAATTGGGATTAGCTTGAGGATGCATAGTTGGAGGTTGATTAGCCACATTGATTAAATGTTGTTGAAGTTGCATCATTTGGATGGTGTTAGAATTTTTCACTATGTTCATTTATTGGATAACTTGGGCTAAAATTTGAGTTGTATTAGGAGATGGGTTGGTGTTGGTAGGATCATTCCCCAAATTGGTGTTAGGGGGAGGATTAATAGAAGAAGGATTATTAGTGGGATTATTAAGTAAACTTGTATAAATTACTCCCACATTAGTTTGAATATTTTTAAGGTGAGAAGTTTCTTGGTAAGGAAAGGATTAGATCCATCAACTTCATCTTGAGGTGTTATTTACACCATATTATAGTTCACATATGAAAGATGAGAAGAGGTAACCCAAGAGTTATGGTGATCTTGGGAGGAAAAGAGAGGAAGAAATGAACATCCTATATAGTATCTAAATGGATTCAAACTATCCAAGAAGATTTTGATAGGAGATTTCATTATGACTAAAGAGAGATGAATAGAAAACAAAAAAAGATATATAAAGAACTAGATTGATAAATAGGGAAGGCAAAAAGTAGTTCAAGGTTGACTAGGTAAACATAGCATAGAAAATAGGGCCTATAAATATTACAAGGTTAAATGGGTCAATCCAGTACAATGAATAGAGCTTGGAAAAAGATACAGGGTTGACCTCATACAATAGGGAGGGAAAATTAATAATCCTATAATAGATTGTGAACTAAAACAAGGTAAATTTTACAAGTAATTTGAAAATTAAGAGCTTAAAGGAAATAAATAGTCAATTGGATTAATGTTGGCCAATCCAATTGAGGCACACATCACAAAACCTTACACCAATGCTGGATAATGGAAGTTTTTGTAATAAAAAATATAATTGAGTAAAGAATAAGAAATCAACTTGGAAAGTAAATATCTAACTAATTGTTCAACCAAAATGTTTATTATATTATTAAGATATAATTTTTAATGTGATAGGAAGTTGGTTGTAAGCAAGAAACTAGAATGGCAATCTAAGGATGGTTTCAGGTAGTTTGGACTGAAAGGGATATATAGTAGTAATGATACAAGCTTGGTATTGGGGCCTACCCCCCCCCCACTTCACACACCATAGTGATAAGGATATCAAGTGATTATTTAGAATATACCATTAACCATGCTTTATATTTAACCAGAATATCAAGTTGCCTCCCCCCTTAGTGATGAAATCCAAGTAGGTTGGCCTTGGGTAGACAAATGTTAAAATTTTTGTTTATATTTTTTGATTTGGTATTATGTGCATAAAATATAAAATAATGAAACTAAATGATTAATTAAAACCCACCTAATTAAGCTATGTGATCTATTTTAATCATACAAGCAATAAGAAAAGAAAGTGTGAACTAATTACTAACATTTAAGGTTAATTCTAACTTTAAAATAAGGTACAATGTTGATATAGTCAATAGTGTATGAATAAAATATAGAATAGGGTCGATAGGTTTAATCCTATATTATAGAAGAAAGGTCTAAAAATGAATAGGGTTGGCAAAGTTTATTTAGTTATCTAGACAACACACAGAACATAGAACTGGGTCAACAAGGTTGATCCAGTTGACTGTGTAGGGTTAGTTTTGAAGACTACAAATTGTAAAAGGAAAGACTGTAAAGAAAGAGATAGAGAGATAGAAAGGAACCTTGATGGATGAGAGATGTAGAGAATGAAGATTATTGTTCAACAACCTTGATATATGCTTGTAAATTCTATTGATTGGGTTGATCAAGCTTTGTAAAAACCTATTATGGAGTGCTTGGAATGTAAAAGGTTGACTGGGTCAACCTAGTAGTTTGGATTAGATATCTAAAAAGATGAAAACCTATACTAAGTCAACAGGGTTGATCTAGTAGCCTATACCTAAAATCTTGTGCATAAAAATTAGAGTTAGGTCAATGTAGTCAACCTAGTATGGCAAATATATGATAAAAAGAATGATGAAAAGAATGAAAGAATGAAATAAGGTTAATAAATAATACAATGGTTATTTCATGTTGGGCTCACTAGAATGTATGCAATCTAAAATTCATCATATCTATAAATCAATCTTGGCTCAGATAAGATAGAGCATACATACAATTTTGATTGAGAATATATTTGTTAAGCAGAAGCATGGCCAAGATGAGGATCCACTAGACCTGATTAGGGGATCACTAGTCATAATACACTATGATAGGAAGGGTTGAAAATCCTATAGTCTAATACAATCATGCAACAACCCTAAAGAGTCCTAGGTTTAATGTTCACTCTATATCTAATAAACAAGAAAGTAAATCTAATTTAGTGCACACCAAAGCTTGTGGCAACATGAGGGGTTAGTAAAGCAATAAAAACATGTATATAATAATATCAATTAAGCTAAGTATGAGTAATAACCTAATACAATTAATATGAAGATTAATATTATTTTATCCAATACTTATGTTACTTTTATCTACTAAAGAGAGGAGAACAAAGTTAGAATATACTTACTTGAATGTGAACTCATCGAGACTCAATCTCTCCCTTAACTAAATGGATGTTGTCAAAGGTTTTGATGGTTTGTAAGGATCACTAAGAAATGATAAAGCATCTAAGAATTATCCACAAGACTAGATTCTCCAAGTAGAAACCCTAAGTTAAGACTCCTCAAGTAGAATGGTGGAAGAGCAGATTATGAAGAAGAGTGAGTGAGTAATAACTATTGATTTCATATTGAAATAATGACAAAATGATCTTGTATTAATAGGTGGATCTCACCCTAATCCTTCTAAATATGTTGGTTGTATGGGTTCGACCTTGTATGTTTTTGAGAGATAAATCACTGGGTCTCGAGCTTGGTTGACCAAAGGGCTAATGAAACTCTCAAGTGAAAATACCCATAAATAGTATAGTGTCAACCCAGTTGACCCCATTTAGTAATCAAAGGTTGAAAATGATACAGGGTCGACATAGTTAACCTAATATAGTCAACTAGTGAAAGGGGACCAAGGTTAGGAAAAGAGGGATGGAAAGAGGAAAAATATTGGAGGAGGGTGCAAAGGAGGAGTAATAGCTTAGTGAGTGGTTTTAAGATTTGGTTGGATTTGAAATAATGTGTCAATAAGGGATAATAATCTTATAAAGAACTAGAGGTATACCCACCCCTTTCTCATTGAACCCCTTAGGTCATGCACTAATATATATTGAGTCTCAATAGGTTCCTGCAAGATGTAAAGCATCATTAATTGATAAAAGATTGAAAATATTATGTGTATACACTTTGTACCCACATATCTTCAGCTACGCTCAACCTCATGACCTAAAATTTAAACCATATGATTTTCTCACATAGTGGAATCCATCCATATACCATTATGCTCCTATAACTTTCACATGTGTGAAATATGATGCCATAAAATTGCCTACTCAATTTTTTTCCATAGAACCAACTATGCCTAGATGAACATAATGAATAATTGGATGAATACCATACACTTCCACAAGCTCTCCAATCAACCCTGACCTCTAATAAGACCCCTCACACATGCTAAATACTTTATACCCATCCCTAATCATTCCAAAACTCAATATAAACCAAGCCTACTTCTAGCATACTAGGACAAACACACTACACACTTTTCCCTTGATACTTAGACTATCAAGACACTTCATCCACTCACCTAGATACCTCCATGGCATCACTGACAACTCTCCAAAAAAATCAATGTTATTATCTATCTTAAATGTTAGTGTTCAAGGAGTAAGAAAGCAAGTACAGGTGTAGAGCTTGTAGAGATTGAAGATAAGTACATTTTAAGCATTCTAGGCAAGATAGAAGACCTAGGTCATCAACATAAAACTAGTCAAACTAAGAGACAGGCCAAGGGGAATAAGATAGAGTATATTTGAGACATGTGGAAGTGGTCCAAAGGTATATAACTAAGAGGAACAACTAAGGTCTAATTTTGTCATGTGTACAAGATTGAGGTACTATATAATCCATAAATGTCATCTGCATTTCCCCCCTTTTAATTTACAATTGAAATTTCTAGTTTAAAGGAAATAAATGCATACTTGGGTGTGTATAACACACCATATCTTTGCATGTGCCCAACTTTAATGTTTTAATAGTGACCGACCTAAAACAAATAACATGTTACTATATATAAATAGTGCATATCATATGGGATTGAAAGTAATATAAATATATTGAAATTGAAAGAGCAATTGAAAAAGATGTATCATTGTAAGGCTTTGAAACTAAGATTAGGACAAATTATAGATAAATATTGAAAGTGAATATGTCAAAAGAGATAGAGAGAGAAAGATTATAAGGCACATGCCCCCAACTTTGGAGCAAAAATGAGTTGCCACTTGTAGTTGAGATTAGTTCAATATTGTTAAAACATTTAATTAGGGAAAATTTTAGTGGTAATTTTTAATTAATTCATGAATATTATGTTTTTATAAATATGAATTTGGTGATTTTTGGGTATTTAATAGTGCAGAATCTCCTAAATTTTTAAGATGCAAGTTAATTTTTAGGGTCAGCTCACCTACTATTTAAAATAAATTTCATTCATATAAATATTTTTCATTAGTACTTTGAAAAGCAATCTAGGTACATTCACCTCACATGTTATTTTATCACCTACATCTAGTGTCAACCATCTACATCTCATGTTAACCATCTATAGATAGTGTGTTGACATTGCAAATGCCTACATTTGTAGATAGTTGCCTACATATATTGGAGGATATATGCATATGCAAATGTCCATTTGCATATGTATACAACTACTAGAATATGCAGGCAATCATCTACATATATATATGGTCATTTTCATATGTATATAATCATATACATTATGATGTTAGTCATCTATAACCCAAAAGAACATCAAAAATATCAAAACTTAAATTTTATTGCATATTTGGATTCCTCTTGAAAATTTATACAATTTTTTTTCAAAAATCATCATAATCTAAGTCTATATGTAAAAGTTATGACCTTGAGAATATGATGAGTTTATTGTGCACTTGAATATGACCATCTGCATATGTAGATGGTTGTCTGTAAGTGCACTATCAACTCATTAGTTTTTTGAGGCCATAAATTTTGCATATAAGCTCAGATTGTGATGATTGTTTTTTTTAAATTGCATAAATTTTCAAGAGGAATCTAAATATCTAATAATATTTATGCTTGGAGAAGATTTTTATGTAGAAAAATTTGATTCACCTATTCTATCACTTGATTCACTTGCACAATTAATCACCTTCCAAATTGATTCTCCACCATTTTGAAATTGATTCGCCTAAAAACCTCCAAGGTTTTTTTATAGGCCATTAAAACTTTTCCTAAATTTAATTATAAGTTGGATTATTATCCCTTAGCCTTGGTAAAATAATTAAATAATAATAATATACTATTTATTAAACTTGAGGTAAAAACCTCATGAAAATAAACAATAAAGTTATGTTTATTTAATAATTGCCAAATTTAATTAAATGGGTTATCAAGATAGATGGAGCCATTATTTGACAATGATCACCTCCCTTATTTAATATTATAAACAGGGTCTTATCTATATTGTAAATTTATTTGAATCTAATATATTTTTGGGTGAACAAGGTTTTTGTGAAGGATAGAGAAGAAGTGAGATCAAGAGGAATATGTATTGGGGTTGTATTGGTTTATTAATAATGAATAATCTTTTGGTGGGCTTCTTTACCTATTTGAGGTTTTCTCATAGTAACTATGTGTCAAATATTGATTTGTATATTCTATTTATGATTTGATAATTATTGTACATCCTAGATCTCCTATGCATTTCAAATTACATTCATGGACTTTAACATGGTTTCAGAGCCTATGTGGGGTGTAGTTGATAAATTAAGCTATTATCAATTACCATTATGAATTTATATATTGAATTTCAAATTTAATTTTTATTTTCAAGCTTGGTTTGGGCTATGACATATAGGAAGGAAGAATAAGTTTTATTGATTAACTTGGAGGCATACTTCAACCTTGTATACATTGGATCTTCATTAAAAATCATTGTAGATCCTTGTCAAAGAAAACAAGAGTCAATTAAAGTATGAAAATCATCCTCCAACCTCCTTATGACACATTTTTTATAACCATATATATATATATATATATATATATATATATATATATATATATATTGTGGGGGTTCATTTTTAATCTCTAGAGCTTGATAAAGATCAAATTGAGCATTCAAACCTCAAACAAGCATCTAAATCTCCAACCAGAAGTACCCAAGATTAATTTTATCCCTTGGGAGTGATGGTATGGCCTTTTATGTCATTTTGAAGCTAAAATAATAATAACATTTCTTTCTATTTGATTCTAAAAACAACTCTATTTTTTAGTTTAAAGGATCAAAGAAATTATTTTTTCACCCTGCTAATCCTCCTATTGAGCCTGTAGGAGGTTCAAATCAAATTTTTGGAATATATTATTTGCTTGGGGAACCATTATATAGATACTATAGTAATTATAATATTAAAAAATAATTTTTTTAAATCAAAATTAGATTTTGAAGTTTTTGGATGCTTCATTACAAGGATTGAGTGAGATTTGTAAAATTTTAGGTTGTTTTATGGCCTATTCAATTTACAGTGAGATCCTCTCCTTCACATAGAGTGAAATAACTAGCTATAGGTATTTAGTTTAATTTGTATAGTTTTAAATATTATTTAACAAATAATTTATTTTTTAATTCAAATATTTCCATACAAGCCACCCCTGGGTCCCAAATTGGACAATTGCAATTTTAATCTAAAAAGTAAAAATAATAATTTTGATTTATTTTCAAAACTACTTACATGTGTGTGTGTGTGTGTGTGTGTGTGTGTGTGTGTGTGTGTGTGTGTGTGTGTGTGTGTGTGTGTGTGTGTGTGTGTGTGTGTGTGTGTGTGTGTGTGTGTGTGTGTGTGTGTGTGTGTGTGTGTGTGTAATTTAAAAAAATAGATAAAAAAGGTATAAGTATTAGTTTGTGCATATAAGTTTTTAATTAGGTTCTTAAAAGGGTTGGTGGACTTTTTTTGTAAAAACTTGTAACTAGGGCAGTCTAGTGTTTAAAACCCCCTAAAAATAACTCTTTTAATATTGTTCAACATATTTAAGTTATTTTTTTAAATTTAATTAATTTTAAATTCTATTTTTTGGTTTATGTGCCAACTTCTCATGTATTTAAAACCCTATTTGACTTGTCAACCTTATTTTGACATTCAACCTAGTGAATGTTTTGTCAAACATAGTCATGTAACCAATCAATCCATAAGTTTTGATACCTTCTAGATGCATCTATGTGGTCCATTTTATGTTTTACAACCTCCTATTATATTTTTTATAATTTTTTAAATAATCATGTCTACATTTTTATTCTAAATGTGACTCTTTTTACACCTAATTTAATGCAATTTCATTTAAAAAATTTACATCATTTTGCATCTAATTAGATCCTTAATTCAATTACTTATAACCTGGTGAGTGAGTGAACCAAGTCACCCACACTATCAAACTAGTGAGTCTAGATGATACTATCAAGTTAAACCTAAAAACTTAGAAATATTGAGTGATGTGATCACCTCAACCATACCTAAAAGGTGAACTAACTACTGCATTAGATTGGAAAAATATAGTTCATAAAAGTCCAACTAGGGTAGTGATAGTCCTTGAGAATATTCTAAAATACTAAACTAATTAGGATTTTTTAATATTAGGCACATATTGCATAACATATACACCTTAGATATGTCTCATGTTAAAATTGTGTATAACAATGGCATCAATGTATATAATTTTGCCACAACTATGAATCTAAATCATATAACTATGTGATTTGGCCAATTCAAAAAATTGTGCAATTGTGAAGAACATGTTTCCAAAGCATGCCTCCACTATATATGGAGAAATTTGAAAACTAATATAAGTACCAATGTGGTGAACATGTTTCTAAATCATGCCCCCACTATAATCTAAATATGTTGAATATTGAATAGGTGTGGAGAACATGTGTCCAAAGCATGCCACCATTGAATCTAAAAATTGGGAATGTGTGGAAGCCATGCCCATATGACATGCCCCCACTTAATCTAAAAAATTATGAATGTGTGAAATCCATTCTCATATGAAATTACCCCACTGAATCTATAAACTGATACAAGTACAACATATTGAATAAGTGTGGAGAACATGCTTCGAAATCATGCCCCTAGTGAATATGAAATTTTTGAATCTATATAATTTAAGCCCATATGACAGGCCCCCACTGAATCTAAAAATTGTGCCTTGTTTTGATAACATGCCTATATGACATGCCCCCATTAATAAGACCCCCATTTTAGGTAAGGGAAAGATAAGAACTAATAGTTACCTCACCTCAAAAGGATAAGACAACTGTAAAATTTATGAATGTAACCATGTACCATATAGAAGGAACATGTTTAGGTAGATATTCTATTGAAGTTTATAAAACCAATGTGATCACATGAAGACCTAAGATGCATGATAAGGATCATGGAAACATATATATAGTAATAATACAATCTCAACAAGCAAACAAGAACACACAGTAGAGCACTCAAAAGTAAGTCAAAATTTAATGGTCTAAGGAGACCATAAACAAAGGGCATGTTCAAATGTTGCATAATTGAATGGAAATGACTTAGGCATATATCCATAAAATTAAGCATGACATATTCAAATGTCCATATAATAAATAATGACATATGAAAATGTCCATATAATAAATAATGACATATGAAAATGTCAATGAAAGTATACAGAGGTGCAGGGCCCACAAGAAAATGAGCATAATCAAATGCTCAAACAAAGACTACAATAAATGAAGTGCATAAATTAAAGCATAAGAAACCAACATAAACATGTCATAGTAGCCCATAGATCCAATATGTTTGGAAAAAATGTCAAGTTTATAGCATATTAAGTACCCTATGAAAGATATAATCATGGGTAAAGGAATTTTTATGTACATATATAAGCTCAAACATGATAGTGTAGAGTAACCATCAAATCATATAACCTATGTGTATCAATATTAAAGAAGCAGACGCCCCCAATGTTTTCATGACATGAGTAGAGGGAAGGCCCAACATCTAACATAGGAATAGAACATGTATCTATGTATTCCTGTATCACACTCAAATAGAAGTGTGACACATATGTGTATGTAGGAGTAACTGAGTATGCCATCCATCAACATGGAACTAGCACATAAATTACAATGAGCTAATATAACATGTAGGTGTTGAAATTGTTTTCAAATTTTTTAATGTTTTTTATTTTTATGGTATTTTTGGAATATTTGAAGAGACTAATCTATGATATTTTATTATGTATGATCATTATTATATCCCCTCACTCGATTCCTAATAACATTAAGTTGTATCTTTTACATTGTTTGCATCATGATTGGATAGGATGAAAAGTTACATAACATGTTTCTCCTCACATTTTACATGTGTAGTAGTAGTAATGCTATAATTTGGAATATGTATTAATTTTCCTTTATGAGGAAAGTAAATACTTTGCTAATTTGGATCAATGTTTTCTTTCATTTGGTATAGCCAAAGAGTTACTAGTATAGGTGCATATGGAGATGTGGTGGGCATAACCCAAACCCATGTTTTAATTACTTTAGGACCACAAATAATTGGTATTATTATGTTTCTCAAGGAGTCTTTCCAACCTCTTTTATTTTATTAGTTTGTTATATTGAATCCAATTTGGTGTAAGCATCTTATATTACAAATAGTTTTTACTTGTGTAGGATCAATATGGTTATGCCAAAAATAAGCACCACCCATATATAAGGTAATTGTTAAATCTTATTAGCATGGATGGTTTTTGTGTTGTTCAAGTTAAGATTATTGCATAATATATGGACTTTGCATTGGCCTTATGTTAAGTAACATTTGAAAACTGGTCATATAAAGATTAGGGATACCACATTTTTGTTCATAATGTTCCTTAGGTAAGTTATCTCCATCCTTTGTGTGAGGGATAAAACTTTTGTATTTGGAGGGAGATATGTTAAGTTCCATTGAATAAATAATTTTTAAGGAATCATATCTATTTACATCATTATATAATGGGTAAATGACTCATATTTGTTATGCATTGCTCTTTATTTTAATGGGGAAAGGAGGCCTCTACTAAAGATAAATTATAATTGTAAAAACTTGAGGGGATAAATGCTAGCTCATATGATGTACTTTTAAATCAAATATATAATCTTGAAGGGATTCATCATCACATTGTTGAAATTTGTGAAAATGTTCTAATGTAATTTTTGGCACCTTGTGGATATTGAAATCCATGAAGAATACAACTTCAAATTATAAAAAAGTGTTTAATGAACCCTTTGGTAAACTATAGAACCAATTTTAAGCCTCATCAAAAAGACTTATATGGAAAACCTTTAGTAAAATTTTGTCATCATATGCACATTGACTAAAATAATGTATATCATTAATTATGTGGTTGAATGGGTCCTTATGTCTCAAAAAGAGAGGTAAATCTGGTAATTCAAAATCTTGTGGATAAAGATATTCAAGTATACATTTTTCAAGAGGTTGATTATTGAATTAGGTTATATGTACATTATTATGGAAGTCTATTTGCATTTGAAGTATATAAACCTACTTTTTAAAATCCCAAATAGTGGTCATCATAGACAAAATATATTCCATAAGAATAGAGGTGGTTGTCATAGGTGTTATCATTTGTTTCAACCCACCACCCTTTTTTAATTTAGGCATATGAGTATCATCATCCTTATGTATAACAAGTGAAATTTAATGATCACTAATGTAGGTTAACTTGGTAGTGGTGGAGGATCTTTGAACTTTTCTACTTTTGATATGACAAGTTGAGCTTGAATAATCTTTAGTTGAGGTCCTCTTTTGGTATAGAATTTGTTTTTAATGAATGTATGAGGGAACCATCAACTTTTATAATGGGAATATTATTTGAAAATGTAGGAATTATGGGGGTGTTAATTATTTTTATTAAAGGTATGTCCCCTTTATAAATTATTTGTAAATCATTCATAATTTCTTAATGTATTTGCCTAAATTTTTGGTGATCAGATGGAGGGGCCTCTTGGTCATATGTACCCACTTGTGTGGTAAAATATGCATAAATATCATGCTTATATGACTTTCATTGTTGGGGCCTCATAGAATTTTCTAAAAAACCTTAAGCCTTTCTGAAATGTATTATTTTTAGGAATAATAGGCTGAACTATACCTTGCTCATGTTTTCCCAACCTTGGACCTTTGTATCCATATTTTTTGCAAATATCAAAGACCAAAATTGTATTATCATTTTTAAGGAGTATGGGTAAAGGGTATTTATCTTCATTAATATGGCTCAACTTGTCTTTTGAAATTATGGAAGCATGGACCAGATTAAAGGGATATTATCTACCACCATTCAAGGATTTGAGGTTAGAATTTTTAGCAGTTGAAAGGATACAAGAGTAATCAATTTTACCTCTTATTTGATAAAAATTTAGAGAGTTTCATAATCATAGTCATAAAATCAATCAACATCATCCATGATAAAAGATATAAAGTCAATAAATATTAGGATAAAGTAGGTAATAAGCATCCTATAGGGTTTGCTTGGGAATAAATGATGTTCAAAGATTGGGTTCACCATATATTTAACCCTAAATTAGATGTAGAAGGCTATCTTACCTTAGTTATATAATAGGGTTAATAATATAGAAATGGTAATGCACAAGGATGATAATCAGATATAAAATAGGCCAATTAAATGCTAAACTCATATATAATCATAAAATGAATTTATTATGTTGAGTATAGACTAAATATAGAAAGTACAACTAAGATATGCATTAAAACGATAAAGAAGTAATATACCTAGTTGGTCCTAATGCTAACACAACATTAGATCTTGAATAGGTAAAAATTAGGATGGAAGGAGACTTTGGAATAATCATCAAATTCTGGGTTGGATGCTTATAGAGCTCTAGACACTAATATCAACCTGAGTGGTTGTGTCAATGCTACTATTTAGGTCCGGTGTAATTTTATTATATAAAAAACCTATTAGAAAAGGATGTGAACACCTAGCTACTTCTAGATTTGACTTCACCTTCACTCTGGTGTATTTAGATCTGGGTCATGGACTATCATTGTTGGACCCTAAATTTTATATCAATTTATTCTAAGTAATTTATGGGAGAGATAGGCACAAAAGTAAACCTAGGTGTGGAAGTAAGCCAAGGCATAGATGACCTTGGCACAAAAAGAAGCAAGTTGTGAATAATAAATATGTAGGAAACATAGATTATTTGAGGATGTAAGACTTATGAAATTGGCATATGACTTAGATAAGGGCACAAAATGTGGAAATGATTAAATAAATGGTTCATGTGAGCATTAGAGGAGAATAATTCAAGGGCAGATCTAGCACTGACCTACATGAAGATAGGTGCACAAAATAAAATATCTAGCATAGAATAGGTATATAGGGGCAGTTAGACCCATATCAATAGGAATTCAATGTAATGATGTGCCACAACTCATTATTGTTAATATTCATTGACAAGTCATCACTTTCATATTAATGTTATTATAATCCAACACATTATCAAGTTGGAACTCTTATCCTCTATGCACATGAAAATAGAGAAAGTAATACCAAACTAAAGGAAAAAAACCCAACATTTTGGTTCTATTGTCATATCCCATTTCACCTGTTAGCACAATGGTAGGAAAATGGTTGAGTGACTTTCTTTGGACAATATTAAGTGATAGAATGGTATAGTAGAAGAAAACTTTGAACTCCAATATCTTAAACCAATAATTTGTGCATGTACATGGGTAGAGAAAAATATATATGATTCTCTATATGAATCATTCTTTGTATAATTACACATGAACTTGCATTATTTCCTTTCAACGTATGTATAAAAACATTTAATAAATTATGGGTAGAAGGCTTCTTGGTTGGTAGAGTAGTAGATGGCCCTAGCTAAATTAGAAGTTATTTGGACATGTGAAGTAGATGTTGATGGAAAGGAACACTTGAAAATTATACTTTGGAATATATGGTTTATACATATCCTTGCCCAAAATAAGTGTAGTTAAAATTCTTAAGAGATCCACAAAGAAGGTATATCAAAAAATTCCCTTTAGAGATTAAAAATCTTATGGCTGATTTTGGACTTGAGAACTTTTCTATGGATAGCTAAACTCTCTCATGCATGAGCAAGGTGACTAGTGGGTAAACATATGGGTATGAATTGGTATTAGATTATTATTTTAGCATGGAATTTAGGTCACGAGAATAGTTTTAATATAAATTATGATGAGGCCAAGAGTAGAGATATGAAGTTATCAAACTAGAGGGTCAATTGTAGGATATTAGAAGTGCCACATGAATCTATAGGATAATAGAGAGGCATAAGGAGTAAACCTTACCCATAATCTCACATCCTTCAATAGTGAAAGTATGCATGAAAGAGCCAAGATAGGCACTAATAGTGGAAACCAATCCAGATAGACAAAGTTCCCCCACCACATTACATGTTCATACATTTGAGTTTGATGGAATTCTTGTAATAAAATGGGATAGTGATAGTATGGAATCTAAAGAGTCTGAAGCCAATCTAGTAAAGGAATTTTTGGTAGTATAAGTTTATCATAAAAATATATTTTCATTACAAAATTGACCCATGGATAAACTTGAAATTCCAAGTGGACCTAATATTAGTAGTGGGAAACTAATGGCCTAACCATATCAAATCAACCTTCTCCAGTGTCCAATGTTTATATTGCACCTATTATTGTAGGAGGCATGGGAGGAATCACCAATAGTGGTTATGTTGGAGGAGGATCAAGTGATGGTGTTGGAGGTGGTAGTAGACCTCCACCATAGATTTTAGGAGGAGCTAGAGGAACTCCAAAACATGGACCACTACAACCACCAAATGCACCTATAATGTAATACAAGATGACTCTTCATCTCCCTGAATACTAAGGTGTTGAAAATATAGAAGAACATGTTCATAAGTGTAAACTCATTTGGTGAGTTTGGGGGATCACTTATTCAGATTGAAAGGCAACTTAGTTTGTGACTACTTTTTTGGATTATGCACATAAATGATACCACAAATTTGACCCTCAATAAGTAGTTATGATCTATGAAACATTGAAAATCACATTCCTTCAGGAGTTTGGAATTCTTGCGTTTCAACAACAAAGCATTGATACTTTAAATGACATAAATAAATATCTCATTGAGAGTGTATTTGAATATGATGCACATTTCAAAATGATTCTTTCAAAATTATCATCTAATATTAACTCAACATAGCATGTTCAATGGTTTTTTGAGGGTTGTTTTTTCTATTTCATTGAGCTCTATCCTAAAAGACCTTAACCAACCCACATATGGAACTAGAAGCTAATCTCTACATCAAAGGTATGGGAAGTATAGATATGAGGATCAACCCATTTATAGAGGCTCAAATTTTTATTATGCCCTCTCAACTGGAGAAACTAATAGCCAATAATGCTCATGACACCCACAATGGATTATGGTGTGTTGATTGTGAAGTAGAGGGCCATAATAGGAATAACTGTCCAAGAGGAATGTTCACACCATAATAAAATAGTCATGTGAGATCTTATAAGATGATCATGATGTAAAGAAGTATTCCTTGCTCCAACATGATACCTAGGCTAAAGTGTCACTATAATATAAAATATGTGATGTGTATATACATGATACTAATTATTATAGAGTCAAAAATGAGATACATGAAGCATGCATAAGGACTTACCAAACTTATCTTGCTAATAATCAAGAGTCTGGTGGAGGATGGTCTTTTTAGGGTCAAAGATGTGGAAATGGGCATAAAGGTGGTTATTTTCCACCTAGGACCTTTTACAATTATGGATCTCCAGACCATTATTATCATGATTTCCTTGTTTACCCAACTTGCACCTTTTATAAGAGTGAGCATCATCTAGAAGAATGACCTAATTTATATATGGTTATCACTAAAGAGTGTAATTAGAAGGGTGCTAGGATGATTTTTGTTTCCAAAACTCTAAGTGCTCAATGGAAAAAATTCCATACCATCTCACCATTAGGACCTAAGGTAAATATTATGACATGAAGTGGTGCTCATTCCCAACCCATTTTAGTTCCACCTGTCGAGAAGGTTTAACATTAAGATCCATGTGCTTAACACTATCATGATGCTCAAAATAGAAAGAGGTATTGCATGATATAATGGCCCTGATATGTGATTTAAAAAATGAATTTGAGTTTTTGAATAAGAAGGATGCAATCATGCATGCTAAGATGTAAAAATAAATAATCTGAATAGAATCTAGGTAGGATGAATTCTTAGAGCTATGTAAACTAATCCTTAATGAAAACATCATTTCCCTCTTGAAGAACTAGTTATGACAATAGATAACCAATATTCCTATAGATCATCATTTGAACCATGTACACTAACAAGAAGGCTGTGTCTAACTAGATGTTGAATGTGATAAGGAGATAATAGTAAATGCATCAATTTATGACTAGATGATCTGAGATATATTGGTAGATACTAGCACAAAAGTTAATGTTCTCATGAAGGATTCTAAGAGGAATATGGAAAACCCCACATTAAAACCCACTCCACATGTTTTGTTTATGGCCAATAAGACTCGAGCGGTGCTTATAAGAGTTCTCAAAGATGTCACTATTAACATTGTGGGTATCACCTTCAAATATGATTTTGAAGTAATGAAATTGGTTGAAGCTAATGATTTTCTAGATCTATTAGGTCAACCATGGTGATATGCTAATAATGTTGACTAACAATTTAAGAAGTGATACATCACCTTCAAGAATGACACCTAGTGTGTATTCATTCCTCTCATTGATGATTAAGTTCCCCCTTTTATAGAAGTAATTTATGCTGATGAAAAACTCAACCACATTTATAACATCATGATGCAAGGTAATAAACATGTAGATCCTATTTTTGATTGGTTGCATCATTGGGGAGATGCATAATCCATATTTAACACCACTAACATCACTTGTGAACATTGGGCACATGCATAATATGACCTCATAGGATGAGGTTGTGTTGCAGTTGGTCAATAATTAAATGTTCCACATAAGCTACCTAAGCACTATAAGTTTATTCAACTCATTGGTGGGTGCTAATGAATGCACCAATTTTCTATTTGGATCAAGCACCTAGGTTTCATGGATAAATAAGGGTTTAGGAGTACTTATAATAATTATAGGTCTACTATGTTTTTGAAGATAAGTGTATGCATGCACTCCCTCCTATACTTCAAATAACAACTACTTATTGGTGCGCTAATCATGAATACAAGTTGTTGACATGGGAAAAATTACATGAAATACTACATCATCACTTTCACCATGATAACCAAGGTCATTACACACTCATATACAATGGTATTGAGTCCCTAGGTGACCATCTAGCCACTTGTGAGAATATTTAGAATGTCTATGAGGCATTTCTACCTGAATCCTTATGGGTACATGTATTTTATGGAAATTTGCATGCTTAAGCTAGATCATGGTATGTTTATCAAGAGATGCACCTAGATACATATAAATGATAATGCATCAAACATAATATACTCACCACCTTTGCATTCTCTTCACTTTGATCACATCTAAACTTATCCTTGTAAGTCATCCATCAAGTAGTATTAGGTGATCAAGCACTAGTTGAAGATAGAACACAAACCATGCATGGTGAAAATAAGGACAACTTGGCCATCTTCCAATAATTTGATAATCCTAACATGACTCAGTTGAAACCCAACTCACCATCTAAATATAACCATAAGGAATATAAATGGAAGGGTAAGAAGAATATTGTATGTCAAGTTGATGAGGGTAATATAACTGATCCCCTAAAACCATAATTTGATCAATTAAATTTGCCTATGGAATATAGGGCATGCAAGGTGAGAGATAATATGCCATCTGAGAAAAAACCAAATTTTACATCACTCCAAATGGTTTACTACAATATTAGCATCAAAGACACCCCAAAGATGGATATTATAGGAAATTACTTTCTGAAGTAGAATTGGATAAAATATTTGAACTTATACAGGTTTATGTGGATATATTCCCATGTTACTACATAGAGATGAATCCTAATCTACGTGTGAATGTTAAAGAATAAATTGATGGAATGTTACATTCTAAGGTTATCACACCCATTGATGACTATCAATGGGTTAGCCCCATGGTGATTAACATCAAGAAGGATGGTAAAATATGCATTTTCATGGATTATAGATAGTTAAATTTATGTGTGTCATGGTCCTATTTCTAACACCATTCACAAAGGATATTTTAGAAGGTGTCATTGGTTGTGAAATCTATACCTTCACTGATGTATTTTCATGTTATCATCAAGTATAAATTGTTAAGGAAGATAAGGTAAAAACCAATTTTGTCATTGAATGGGGGCCATTTGTGTATGATGTTATGCCATTTGGCTTAAAGAATGCACTGGAAATATTCTCTCATATTATGGCATAAGCCTTTAAATATTTCATCCAAAAATTCCTTCAAGTATATCTATATGATTGCACTATGTATTGTTTAGTGTGAAATCATTATGTTAATTTATGCCTCATGCTCGAGTGTTATTGATTACTTCATATTTCCTCAAACTTGAAAAAGTGTATCATTATCACACCTTTAGGGATTCTATTAAGACAGATCATTTTCTAGGATGGACTACTCATGGACCTAGCTAAGATTTCAATTATTATTCAACTCTCACCTCCAACCACTTAGCACAAAGTTCATACCTTCTTTAGTCACACAAGCTATTATCATAAATTCATTCATAGTTATGCTAACATAGAAATTCTATTAGAATAATTGATCAAACAAAATGGCCTCTTCCTATGTACCAAATGACATCAACAGGAATTTGAGACCTTAAATGAAAAATTGGTAACTAATCCATCCTCCATTTCTAGACTAGACAACACCATTTGATGTACATGTTGATGTTTCTTGCATGACAGTGGGTGTTATCCTCATGAAACCTAGTGAAGGGAATCTATATCATCCTATATTTACTAATCATAATCTAACACCAATAGAGATAAATTACTTTACTATAGAATGGGAAGCCTTATCCATGGTATATACACTTCAAAAGTTTTGCCAATACTTGTTAGCCACTCTTTTCACCTTCTTTATAGATCATAAGGCACTCGAATACATTGTGAGTAAATTAGTGTTACATATATGAATCTATCTATGGATTGTTTTGTTCCAAGTGTTCTAATTTTAGACACCTAAAAGTGGCCACCAATGACCTCCAACCAAGCTTTAGATGAATTTCTACCAAAATGCACAATTTGGGCTAAAAATACTAAAACACATTAAATGATGTGAACCTATCATATATAAGTTCCAATTTTGGCCAATGTATCCCTAAATGGGTCAATTCATTTTATGAGATAGCTAACTTTGATCAGATCATTTTGAGTCAAAATAATGGTTTCATACTTGGGTGCTCTGGATTGCTCTATTCTACCAATTTTCTTACACATGATACGTGACTTTGTTATTTTGTGTTGGCAACCTCCTAAATGGGATAATGATTTTAACACATCTAACATCACATCCTAATTCCAATACATTTAAATTTCAAGATAATAATATGACATTTTGACCATTTTGATTAATTTGTGCACTAATTGCCAAGATTTGCACTAAAAATGATAAATCATGTTTAAGGCTAATTAATTTAAATCATGAGCTTAAGTTAATTTTCCATGGAATTTGTTGAATAATTCATTAATGTTAATTGATATTTAATATCTACATCATCAGGTGAGGTCATATATGTGGTGGTATCCACAAGCCATAATTGTAATAAATATCTAATTAAGCCCTCCTATGCATCTTTAATGCCTCTCTATCCTAAATATTTATGAGGGAATTTATTGATGTTAACCTCCAAAATTGAAGGATTCTTAACCACACATCTTTATCTTTAAATATATGGTTCAAGTTCATTTTGATTATTTACAAAAATCTATAAATACAAGGCCTCACAATCATAATTATAAGCTTAGATACTATAAAGTTGCCATGCACAAATGATTCCAAAGCCTCATATTAATAGTATTATTATGCCAAATCAGTGAACCAAGCCAAAGACATCACAATACAAAGGTGCCAAGGAGAGAAGAAGCAAAAAACTCCATTGATGAAGACTCTTTGATTAACAAGTTGAGCAAGCCACTCTACAAACCATTTGGAAGATCCAAGGAAGGTAAAGGAAGGTTTCTTTCATGTTTTATTTATTTCTTTCACATGTATTTTGTTACTAAGCTCCCTCTAGCATCTAGGCCTAGATATGTCATGCTTTTTAGTGTTTTATTTTCATTTTAATTTCATTTTGAACTAAAATTTGAGCTAACCCCCTCTCTTGAGTCAAATTCCTAGTTCACAAACATGTATCATGTCATTTCATTTACCATTTTTTTTGCCATTATCACATATCCAACCAGTCACCTTATCACTTGGGGGTAACCCTCTAAACATTATTATTTATCATCTTATCATCCTATCAGTCTACTATCCTATCATTATCTTATCAATTATATATCCTACCAATCCATTATACCAAAACATGTTCTGATTTGTCTTATCCTAGCCCATTTGACCTTGGTTCATTCATTGGTTTCACATTTTCAACATGAAGAATCAGATCAGTTTCAGTAGTTATTTCAAGAATTTTAGATAGAGGTATTATTTTAGATAAATAAGATAGAATTTTTGGTTGTTTCATCCTTCATTTATTTTTCTCTTCTAATCATGTTTGTTTATGTGATTCTGATTATATCACCTACTAGGGCAAATCAGTGTTTCATCAGTCTTTCTACTAATTATAATTGCCTATGGGAAAATTGGTATCATTGATATGATCATTTGTATCCTATTTTTAATCACCTATAGGCAAACTAGGTGAAATATTTGTTTATTATGCCTTGACATACCAACTTACCATTCTTATGTTGTGCTATGCCATTATGCCAAGTGTGCCTATTTTTGTTTGAATTGGCTGCTACACTAGTCAAATTCCTCTACTATAAGATGAAACTAATACAAAATAAATCCATTTCAAAAATATGTGGGTCATACTTGATTCACATTGAGGTCATCTTAGTCCCCCTTTGCCATCATGCTCTTGTTATTTTTTTAGTAACCTAAGCAATGCTCTCTCCCTTTTTTGAGTTTGGACCATTTAGTTTCTTGTCATTATCTATTGCATTGAGATACTCCAAAATTAAAAAAATAATATAAAATCATTTAGAAAAACTAAAAACATTGACCACTTTTTTGCCTTAAGGATTCTGGGAACCCTCACTAAGTCACAAGCAAATCACTTGTTCCTTAGTTTTGCCATCTTTTTTGGCCTTTTATCCTATACACTTACCATTTTGCAATACCATTCTTGTTCTTCTATCATATCCATCATTTTTTTTAATTATTTATCATTTTCTTCCCATTTTTTCGGATAACTACATTTGGCCTAAAGTTTATATTGGATATTACATACATGGAACTATGTAAGCAGCATTCACTTGCCTAGCACATATAGAGACAGCTTGGCCGCCCCCTTTTTTTCTTCTATTTTCCCTCCATCTTGTTTTTTTGTTAATTTATTGCCTATTTTATAGGGTCAATTTTCATCATGTTGTTTATACTAATATTAGGACTAACTATTATTTGTTTCTTTGCTTGTTTATTTTTTTATTATTTCAGTTCTTGTTTGTTTGCTTTTGGCACTATTCCCTTGATTTAGTGTATGTGCATTCATTGGGTGATTCCTTGTGTATTTATACTTGAATCCATCCACATTCATACATTTACATTTTCATCATGGGTTTTATCATTGGTGCATTATTTTCCCTTAAACATTGGATTATGGGAGTCAATGCTTATGTATCTTTAAACCCAGTCCTCATGGTGTTCTATCATGATGCCTACCATATAGTGCTACAACAATAAATCATCTTCAATAAGTCTACTTAGTAATCGTGGCATCAACATATCCTTGACACCAACATTATAAATGTCCCAATCATATTCCAAATAGAGTAATTAACCATGAAAGAATTTCAACCTTTGTTAGTTTGGATGAGCATCTTCCTACTAGCAGGTTGTTCTAATTCATCATTACCCTCTATGTTAATTTATCATCATCATCAGCCAATAAATCATGTTTTCTATAATTAGGGTCAAATGATTATAACTACCTATGGTCAAATCATTGTACAGCATCCCACTTACATTTCTCAATGATTATAACTGCCTTTCAAAAAATCATTGTGTTCTCACCAAATTTATTTTCTTTTTGCCCAAATAAAGGCATGTTGTTATATTGTTTTTTTTCATAACTATAGAAGCTCCATCTTCTCAATGATTATAACCACCTTTAATAAAATCATTATGTTATCATACCATATTGCCACTATTGGGGTACAATGCTTATAACTACCTTTGGGAAAACCCTTGTACATCATCCCACTTGCACGCTTAGTGATTTTGATTGATTTTTCAAAATCATTTTGTTCTCACCACATCATCTTCATATGTTTGTCTCCTCATCTCACTTCCTTATTTTCAAGGAACCCTTTTTTGACCTCCTTGTCCCAACCATTCCCTCCAGGGGGCCTCATCATAGAGTTTTTAGGCACCATTTGGAGCTTTATTCTTCAATCACCATCTTATTTTTGGCATACAAGCCTTTAATAATTATTTGATAATACATTACTATTCCTATGGTTTTCAACACCTTCTTAAATAGGATCAAACTATAGACACCTAAAATTGGCCACCAATGACCTCTAACTAAGCTTCAGACCAATTTCTACCAAAATGCACAATTTGGGTTAAAACACTAAAACACACTAAATGATGTGAACTTATCATATATAATTTTTAATTTTAACCAATGTATCCCTAAATGGGTCAATTCATTTTATGAGATATCTAACTTTGATCAGATCATTTCGAGTCAAAATGATAATTTCATACCTAGGTGCTCTAGATTGCTCTTTTCTACCAATTCTCTTGAATAAGACACGTGCCTTTATTATTTTGTGTTGGAAACATCCTAAATGGGATAATGGTTCTAATGCATCTAACATCACATCCTAATTCCAATCAAATTTCAAGCCAATAATATGACATTTTGACCAGTTTGATTAATTTGTGTAATAATTACAAAGATCTACACCAAAATTGATAAATAATGTTTAAGGCTAATTAATTTAAATCAAGAGCTTAAGTAAATTTTCCATGGAACTTGTTAAATATTTCATTAATGGAAATTTATATTGAATATCTAAATCATTAGGTGAGGTCATCTATGGGGTGGCATCCACAAGCCATAATTACAACAAATATCTAATTAAGCCCTCCCATGCCTCTTTAATACCTCTCTATACCAAATATTTATGAGGGCATTTATTAATTTTAACCTTAAAAATTGAATGTATTCTTAACCACACATATTCATCTTGAGATGGATGGTTTAGGTTCATTCTAATCATTTACAAAAATCTATAAATAACTCACAACCATAATTTTAAGCTTGGATAGTGTAAAGTTACCATGCACAAATGATTCCAAAGCCTCATACAATTAGTATTTTTATTCTAAATTGTTGAACCAAGCCAAATCCATCACAAGCCAAAGGTTCCAAAGAGAGAAAGATCAAAACAAATCCATTGATGAAGACTCTTTAATGCACAAGCCAAGCAAGCCCCTCTATGAACCATTTGGAAGCTCCAAGGAAGGTGAAGGAAGGTTTCTTTCATGTTTTAGTTGTTTTTTTCACATGTATGTTTGTTACTAAGATCCCCCTAGTGTCTAGGCCTAGAGATGTCATGATTGTTAGTGTTTTATATTCATTTTAATTTTAGTTTGAACTAACACTTGATCTAACCCACTCTCTTAAGTCAAATTCTGAGTTCACACTAATTCTTTGTGGTCATAAAACTTGGAAAAGTGAATTTTGGTCCCGACCACCTCTTGTGTGTTGTGTCTGATGAACTAATGCATGTTATAGAGGATGATTTACCTAATGTATAAATTTTTAAAGTTATGCATGTGCCTAAATAATTGGATGAAATAGTTAAAATTATTGTAATATGTTCCATTCCATCCCATCTTAGCACCTAAGATAAAAAGAAACTAGTTGTATGTGTTACAGCTTTCTAGCTTATTTGTAAAGACCTATATAAACTAGGAAAGGATGAGGTGTTGCATAGATGTACCATGCATCATGAATGCATAGAAGTCCTCTAAAACGTCCATGAAGGTATTACTAGATGACATTGTGTTGGTGTTAAAATGGTGTGAAATGTACTCTTAGATAGTTTATGGTGTCCCAACATGTTCAAATATGCCAAAGCTTATACGCACCAATGTGATATTTTTTAGTGATTAGGAAAACCAAACTATAGAGATGTTATTCCTCTTCATCTAATACTAGCTTATGAACCTTTTGAAAAATGGGATAATGATTTTATTGGGCCTAATAACCCCTATTGCAAGATGAACTGGCATGCAATATGTCATTACCACCACCAACTACCTCATGCATTGGGTTGAAGCAATTCCCACATTGTAATATCCCAAATGGGATATTTATACAAATATACTAAATATATGAAAATCCAACTTTAACAACTTTGGATTGAGCACAATGATATGAATATTAAGACATTTATGGAATGAACTTCTTCAAATATATATGAAAAACAACACAAATCTGATATATTGATATTTATGAAATGAACATTACAATACATAGAATAAGAATCTCTCACACACACATAGAGCTATTACTACAAACCACACTAAATCTGAAATCTCCTTAAAACTTAGTTGTAATCTTTGAATGAGATCACCTTCATGAACGGTAGGGTTTCTATCCTTTGATTCTACTAGTACTCAAGTGGGTTCATCCTTCAATCCTTTCTTCAATGGGTTTTCATGTAAATAAGAGAATTATATGAACATAACTTCAACAATATCATAAAATATTTATAGATAGGCATAAGATTAATGTATAAAGAGGAAGCCATGAATATCTAGAATTAGAAAGAAAAAGAGAGGAAACTTCATGGTGAAGGAAGAAATGTACCACCCCTAGTGGGATCGCTATTGATCTATAGTGGAATTCTTATCCCCTTGTGAAAGATTCAAAATCATATCTCTAACTTTAGACAAAAGCATCCCCTCCTTTACATGCCTCCAAAAATGTGTCTCCTCTATGTGAAGAGAATCAAATGATGGGGACTAATCCACTATTCACCCATGTGTACATGTGTCAAAGAACCTCTCAATAACCCACTTTTGACTTTCTTAACAAGCTTAAAACATGTACCTTCAAATAAATTCACCAACTTCACCTTTTTGACTACTCCATATGCCTCAACATGAAGTCATAAACCATGGTCCCAACCTTTTCTTTTCTTATCAAGGACAACCCATGTTAAGAGAAAAATCAAATCTAATTTGTCTCCCAAGTGGAGTCATACACCCCACTCCAAGAACATGTTCTAGATCCATGGAATATTCTCTTTTGGACCATGCCACCTCACTTATAAACCACCTCACTGTTACATCACTTACCATGTCACCATGAATAGTGATAGTGAATAATGATTTCATGAATAAAGTTGGTAAATATTAATAGGTGAATAGTGAACCCACACTATTATTCCCTTACATTACCCCATTTATCCGATGGGAATGAGATATGCTAAGGGTCTCCTACATGTGTCTCATTTAGGAGAAGGACACATGATAGTCCTCCCCTCTTTAAATTGCTTGCCCACAAGCAATTACAAGTTTGGATGCTTTAAATTTTTAGGGCCTTTCCAAGTAACACCTCAATTAGAAGATTTTCCCATCAGGTCAGACATTCTATTATGCCTTTGTTTCTAAAATTATTTACCCTTGTATCAAGCACAACATTTGAAATCAAAATTATCTTCCCTTCCTCATTAATGTAAGGTAGTATATGCAATGCAACAACTTCTTTTCTAATAATCCTATATGGACTATATAATATGGGCTTTAGTTTCTACTTCCCACTAATTTTCTTAAAATATTGCTTATATAGATGCAATTTCAAGTACACCATATCACCCAACTTAGATGTCCTTTCTATCCCTTTCTTATTTGTGTATATATTTTCTTGATTTTTTGCTTGTTATAACTTTTCCTTTAGAGATCTCAGTATATCTTAGCTTTGGTTAACCCATTCACTTACTACAAATACTCTACTCTCTGAGAATATCAAATTAGGAAATGTTAATGCATCATAACCATATAATGCTTTCAATGGAGATATACCAATAGACATGTTGTAACAATATTCTTCCATATGAATCCATTTAATCCAAGTTGCTTGTTGAATAGAGACATAATTTCTCAAGTATCTTTCCACCCTCTTATCTATAATTTCCATTAGCCTATGTAATCTGAAGACTTATTTGAGAAACAAATAAAAAAATATAAGTGTTTTTCAATTAGTAGAGATAGTAAATAAATGTACATATTTATTCCATCTATCTACTACAACAAAAATTCAATCTTTCTCTTGTACCTTGGGTAGTCCCATAATGTAGTCCATGGAGATACTTTCCAATTTTTGTCCCAAAATGGGAAGTGGTTGTAGGAAACCCACCAAAAATTCTTGTTCTCCCTTATTATTTTGGCAAGTTAAACATTCGTTGGTATGCACAAGAATATTCTCTTTGAGATCCTTCTAATAGAATCTCTCTCTATTATGTTTATATGTCTCAAAGAAAACTAGATGTCCTACCAATGGTGCATCATGAAATGTTCTTAGTATTTTCCTTCTCAACCTTGATTCAGGAATAATGAACACTTTGGTCTTGAATGAAATCAACCCATCTGCTACTATGTACCTATCATCCTTACCCAACCCATCAATAATGTTAACAATAAAATCACTCTGGAATTCTTCCAATCTACAAAAATAGTAGAAATGTTATGAAGAGTGGGAAATCTAGAGAGTGAATTAGCTACTACATTTTTCTTACCCTTAGTATATTCAATATCAAAATCATATACTTTTAGCTTACTTACCCACTTATTTTGTCTATCATTGAAACCTTTTTGGCTTAGAAAGAACTCCAAACTATTGTAAACTATTTAACAACAAACTTTCTAAATACTAGAGATTGCTTGAATTTTATTTATCATATACATGTATCCCTCTCTCATAATACCTTAGATTTATTATCTCTCATGTTATGGTATATCCTCTTTGAGATAGGGCAACCCCAACTCTAACATCTAAAGCACCATTCTCTACAATAAAAGGAATTGAGAAATATGTAATAGCTAGAACTAGAGAGGAACTTACTACTTCCTTTGATTTAAAATTTCATGTTTATTCTATCCATTAAAATGCTCTCTTCTTTTTCAACTCAATAGGAGGAAATCCAAGCTAAGAAATTCCCTTTAAAAACTTCCTATCATAATTACATAACCTAATGAAATATCAAAGTTATGCTAGACTTGTAATAGGTGGCCAATATTGAATGGCTTGGATCTTATGTTGATCCACTTGAACTCCTTTATCACTAATAACATGGCTCAATTATAGGATTTTAGTCAAATCAAAGTCACATTTGGACATATTAGCAAATAGTGATTGTTCTTCAAAAATACTCAAAATTATATCCAGATGCTTAAGATGTTCTTCCCAACTTATATTATGACTCAAGATATCATCAAAGAACATTAAAAAGAACTTTATTAAATGCTTATCAAACCTCTTATTCATACCATATTAGAATGTGGCTAGTTCATTGCTAAGCCCCAAAGGCATAACTAGAAATTCAAAGTGCCCATAGTAACACCAAAAAGAAATATTTTGAATATATTCTTCTCTCATGTGTATTTGATGATCCCTTAACCTAAAATCAATCTTTAAGAAAAATACAATACCATGTACCTCATCAATCCACTCACTGATCCTGGGTATTGCGTATATATTCTTGATAGTTTCCTTCACTAACACTATGGATTATGCATAAGGAATAGAACTTGGTCTAATGTAACCCATATGCAACAATTCCTTTATTGCTCTCTCAATTTCTTCTTTGAAACTTTGAGTGTGTTGATAAGGAGTCAGGACAATGGGCTTAGAGCCCTCTTCTAGCTCTATCAAATTCTCCAAATCCTTGTAAATGAAACCACAGTTGCAAAGCTTAAACTTGTTATTCAACATAAGAAATGTATGCATTTTATTAGATGAAATCCACTAGACTAAATGTGGATTCTCTTCCTCAACTCATTGCATACTTCTAAAATTCAACTAGTAAAATAAACTTAAGCTATGAAATAATTTTTCATTGGCTAATATTGAATGGATATCAGTAGGTTTAAAGTTATAAATCATCAATTTTTCATTTTATATCTACCTGAAGAGAGATATGTCTATGATAAACCATACATTATTAAAATGAAGTATCTTTTTGGTTTCCATAGCCAGCTTTTCACTAAGATGTATCCAATGAAAACTATCTCTACTCACTTTGTCCATGATATCAATATCTTCACATACCTTATGTCCTTGTATGTAGCTTGGATCTTCAAACACAAATTCATGCTTATCTTTAAAATCTTAAATATGAATCTTATTAATGTCATACCTTGGGCTATCAGTAACAAGATGAATTTTTACCTCTTGAGAGTCATTTGAGTACTCTCCAATGAATTATTATTAGGATTAAGCTCAAAGGTTAGGTTATCAACTTATTCCTCCTAAAAATATGTAAGAGAGGATCCTCCATCATTTTTCTCTATGAAATATTCATCATGCAGGTGGGGTCCCTTTTTCCCTTGCTCCATCATATCTTATGGATTTTCTTATGATACCGCAAACAACACTACCAAGAACATTTACATTGCCTTCAATATCCTACAAATCACCCTTATGTAGTATTGTTTCAATCTTTGAAAGATTGATGGGTGAGTTTTGATCAAAAACAAATTTATCTCTTATGCATTCAGCCAATGATACTTTATCTTTGTCTTCAATATGATTATCCTTTTCATCTAAAAAATCAAAATCTAATAAAACATTTTGGATTTCCAAATAGTTTTTACCTTTAACTTTTATGGCTTGAAAAGTCCCTAGTTCCACTCTTTTATTTTTCAAACATGCTTCTCTTGGTTGTTGCTCAACTATCACATTTTTCTTTTTTTCTTGATCTTTCTCAAACTCTTTTTTTGAAATGTCTCCTGCCAAACACAAATACTCATAAAAAGACAATATTGCTCTATTTTTATGAAATAGACTTTGATATTGTTTATACCTACTAACATACTTAGAATTTAGGGACTCTACTACTTCCTTTATTTTTATTGGACATGTAGCCTCTTTCTTCTGAGATGTTATGGCTTGAATTAAATTTTTCATGTTATCTAAACACCTTTGAAGTGAAGTGATCATTTGATCTTAGATCCTCTTCATTTCTAGTATTTTATCTGCATTTTTTCCATCTATGAAGAATCTCAAGAATCCTCCCATGATTCATTTAACAAAAAAAAAACTACAAGGATTAGCTTCCCAACATGATGGAAGGATATATGAATTTTATACCACTATAATATCCTAAATGGGATATTTATATAGATGTACTAAATATCTAAAAATACAACTTCAACAACTTTGGAATCAATATAATGAGATGAATATCAAGACACTTATGGAATGAACTTATTGAAACATCTATGAGAAACAACACAACTCTAATATATTAATTACTTATGAAATGAACATTACAATACATGGAATAAGAAGCTCTCATGCACACATAGATATATTACTAAGAACCACATTAAATATATAATCTCCTTGAAACTCAGTTGTAATCTTTGAATGAGATCACCTTCATGAACTAATGGATTTATGTCCTTTGAATTTGCAAGCACCCAAGGGGTTTTATCCTTGAATCCTTTCTTCAATGGATTTTAATCCAAAGAAGGGAATTTTATGAACATAAATTCAACATTATTATAAAAGAGTTATAATTGGCATAAGATGAATTAACAAAGAGGAAGCCATGAATATATAAAATTAGAAAGAAAGAGAAAGAGCAAACTTCATAGTGAAGGAAGAAATGTGCCGCCCCTAGTGGGATCACTATTGATCTATAGTGGCAATCTTATCCCCTTTTAAAAGATTCAAAATCATATCTCCAACTTTAGAAAAATTCATCCCCACTTCACATGCCTCTAAAAATGTGTCTCATTCTCCATATAAAGAGAATCAAATGATGGGGACTAATCCACTATTCACCCATGTGCACATGTGTCAAAGATCCTCTCAACAACCCACTTTTGACTTTCTTAACAAGCTTCCAAAATTTACCCTTAAATAAATGCACCAACTTCACCTTTTTTAATACTCCATATGCATTCAACATGAAGTCATAAACCATGGTGCTAGCCTTTTCTATTCCCATCAAGGATAACACATGTGAAGAGAAAAAGCAAATATAATTTATTTGCCAAGTGGAGTGGTATGCCCCACTCTAAGCACATGCTCTAAATCCATGGAATATTATCCTATGAGCCATACCACCTCACTTATAATCCACCTCACTGTTGCATCACCTCGTACATCACTTACCATGTCACCATGAATAGTGATAGTGACTAGTGATTTCATGAATAGTGATAGAGAATAGTGAACACATATTAATATTCCCTTAAATTAACCAATGGAAATGAGATAGGATAAAGGTCTCCTGCATGTGTCTCATTAATAATAAGGGAACATAACACACATATGATTATATTATTACAATTATTTATAGATTTTTTTTGTAAAATATCATCACTAGATATGGATGCTCTTGAAGTTTAACAAGTGATAATGGCACTCATTTCCTTGATGAAATGATATGCATCCTATTAGTCAAGTTCATGATTATGCACCATAAGATAACTCCATACCACCCTAAAGTTAACAACACTATTGAAGCTTTTAACAAGTTCATAGGCCACATATTGATAAAGATTTGTAATATTTATCATATGAACCAGGATATTGATATTGTATAGTCTTATGGACATATTGAACTACATACAAATGATCAAACAAGATTATTCCTTTTCATCTTATCTTTAGCATTGAATTAATTCTATTGGTGGATTTCCTTACTCCTTCTTTATATATTATGTGTGTTGGTCAGCTAGATGACTAAGAATCTCTAAAAGTGTGCTTTGACACTTTATTATAGTTAGATGAAGAAAGATTTATTACACATTATAGTCAAGTAGTTAAAAAATATAAGCATAAATCTTGGCATGATAGACATCTTAGTAAAAAAATCTCTCAATACGCATGTATTGGTCTATGATTCCAAGTTCACACACCAATCCAGTAAAATTTATGTTCATTGGGATGGTTCATTAATCATTCATAGCATTTTTCCCACCAATGCATGCAAATTAACGTATTTATATGGCTAATTTATTCTAATTCATTTTAATGGTAGTCAACTTTAGCCCTATCATTCCATGTAATATTTCTACAAATTCTCAATAAGGCATGTGCCATTAAATTAATTTAGCCTTTTTGTGTTGTTTTTCATTAAAGTGACACATTGGTTGTGTGCCTTTTGTTTAGGTTTATTTTAGCACATGGTTCTCTTTTCTTTTCTTTTTTATCATTCCTATGGAGGATCATGACAATATTTTAGTATGGGTTAAGTTTAAAGATGAATAATTTAAAGATAGATTACATAAATTGAAATTTGGAAGGAATCACACATAGAAGTAGGAAGTTGAGAGATAGGATGAGGTGAGAGGTCACAAATTTTAATCTTGAGGTTGATCTTGTTAGGCTCATCATCATAGAAATCTAGGAGGTTAGGGGGTATATTCCTAATGAGTTCAGGGTGACCATTATAACCTTAGATGGAATTGATAGAAAAGTTAAAATGTTGAGATTAATTAAATGGAGCACTTGGTAATGGTTCAAGGGTAGCAATCTTGAATACACCATGGTTTTTGAATTTTTCAAAATTTCAAGGGTTGGTGTTACCTTGAATATTATAGATGGCTCCATTGTGAGAAAATTTGACACATTGGCAAGCGGAAGAGGTAATTTCTCTCATGAAATGAGGCCATGGTATACCAATAAAAATGTTATAGGAGAGAGGAAAGTTAAAGATCATCACCTTCGCATGAACAATGATAGGTGGGATGGTAATGGGGATCCACACACAAAATAAAGGAGGCATTTACCTTCAGTCATAGCCTTGACATGTGTTTTGTGTGGATTTAAGATTACACTTAGAACATCCAAGGGTTTTGACAAAATAAAGAGAGGTAATGCAAGTGCCAGAATATCATTGATTTAGACACTGATATCTTCTATTTTGCCATTCTTTTTTTTTATCATGCCTATGGAGGATCATGACAATGTTTTAGTATGGATTAAGTTTAAAGATGAATAATTTAAAGATAGATTACATAAATTAAAATTTAGAAGGGATCACACATAGGAAAGGTATGCAAGTGAAGAGCAATACACATGTTGGGCACACACAAAATCAAAATCACAAGGGAAAGTGCAAGAGAAGCATGAGGCAAATGCACACATAGTGGATGTGTAAGTCAAAGCATATAAGGAAAAATCAATTCATAAAGGAGGTGGTGTATGACCTAAAGTGTGGAAAAAGAATGGCAAAATAAAAGATATTATGAAGGGGTCATGAGGGAAAAAGTAGTTCCCACTTTATAAAATGTAAACTAAACCTTTTTAAAACTATCATGTACTACAAGGAAATTGTGAGGATGAGATGAGTGTATTAAATTGATAAAGTGTAGCATAATGCAAGAATGACAAATGGGAATCATGGCATATCATTAGAGAACATTAATGAGTGAAATGATTGATAAAGGCATGGGAGAGTAAATCTATGCAAGTCATCAAGATTATATAAAGTTATAAGGTTCTCATTTTAAAAATATACTATTGAAATTTTTTGAAATTATAGAGCCCAAATGAATCATTTTTAAGCCACAATAAAGAGTGATCATCAAAATACAATGATAAATTCAAAGATGAGAAGTGAGGTGATGATAATGAATGAATAAAATAGTGAAATTATGATTGAAGGAACATTTTTGAGGAAGTTACAAATTACAAGTATCAACGTCTACCTTTAGAGGACATTCAAGTAGAAATTTAGGGAAATTCAAACCAAGAAACTTGTATTATTTTAGAAGAATCAGACGACCATGCCTCAACCTTTAGGATCCTTAGAGGGTGATGTAGCCAAATCAAAAGGCCCAGAGAAGTGAAACTTTACCAATCATTCCTAAAGAGAAAGAGTAAGAGGGTGCAGGAGGATGAGCTATTTTGATCTGGTAGTAAACCCTTAGTGTGTCTAGTGCATAAGTAGAGAGCATGATGCAGAAAACAACAAAAACATATATCAAGAAGGAAATAGCAATGGCACATGAGGGGGGAGAAATAAGTCCACAACACCACCTCCACCTTCTATGTTAATTTAATAAATTTAATACCTTGAGTTGTGTTGGAGAGTGTTTTATCATTGATGTCAAAAAATGATGTCATGTATGCATTGAAGATAAACTAAATGATAAAGTGATGGTATGATGGTAAATGTTGAGAATGTGACCTATGTGAACATGGAGGTAAACTATAAATCATTTCATGAGTGCATTGACATGTTGATGATGATTTGATATCAATACAAAAAGGTTTCAAGTACTTTCAATGTCCAAGTTTAATTAATGGTTCTAGACCTAATCTGCATAGAGACATAGTAAGGTCAAAATGAAGGGTCAAATTGAATTTAAGAGGTTCTTAAGACCATGTGATCATGTAATGAGGTGTAACAGGGTGAGTTAAAGGTGTTGACCAATTTTTACATTTTTTGAGGAGGAAGATAAATCAAGAAACAACATTGGAAGGTTTCCTATGCATGAAGAATGAAGGTTTCAAGCTCAATAAGGAAGTTGAGATGCTCATTGGAATGTGTAGAGTGTTCATGGTGACCTAAGCCATTTAAAGTAGTTGGGTAATTTTCCTAATAATATTTTAGAAGCATCTTGCAGAGAAACCAAGCACTCAGCTTTATGAATAAACATGAAGAAGGTAAGGAGGTTATTATGCTTCCAAACCCTCATAATGGAAATATTGGAAATATGTGAATGGTTTTGGCCAAAAATGGAATATTTTATCAATTTTTATGATTATATTTTGTAGAAGAATGCTCCATGCACCTCCAAGTGGTAGTGGTGTGTCAAATTAGTGAGTAGAAGATATAGAAAAGTGATTATTTCTAAATATTTTGTTGTTACAAGTAAGATTGACTGATTTAACACATGAAAATCATTGGAGGTTAAATTCAAAGACTTTTTATTTGAACCCATGTAGTTGGTTTGGCATGATATGTTCTTTGTGTTAATCATTTTGTTAATCAATTTGACCTATCATTAATATGCAGAAAGTGAAAATAGTGAAGGAAACCAGGCTTGAGTGAGAACCTATTTAAGGTTGATGTGAAAGTGATTAAGGATGGATAAAATTATTTTGTATATTTTTTAAATACATATTACTCATGTTCCCTTGGTTTTTAAGTCTTGGTAATGCTCATACACAATCTATAAGATGTTTTCAAAGTGGCTTGTCTAAGTGAAGGTGAAAAGTGAAAGGTTGAGTTCATATATTGGTCTATACATTCCTTATTTGTTATTATAAATTTATGTCTATGTGATTTAATTTTATCCAATGTCATTTAAGGAACACATAAATTCATTGGAATATCAAGGAAGTGTCTACATAATTGGTAGGAGTCATGTTCACTGTGACTGTGTTTTGAGACAAAATGACAATTCCAAGTGTACTAAAGTGATGTATTTGAGTCTTTATGGCCTAGATGGAGGTAAGAAAATATTTTTGTGATATTTTTCAATACTCATAGATATTTTATTATTATTTTTTTATCATTTAAATTTCTTTTTAGTATGCTATAAAGTCATGATTACATGACTAGCTTTCTAGAGTCATTGGTAGTCTTGAGAGACTTAGTGGCAAAGGTGTTTCTGATGCATTATGTCTTGATTAATGATGATTAAAGTTAATTAATATGTTAAAAATGTCTTATAATACCACATTTATTTACTTTTATATCATGGTTGTGCCCATATTGTTATGGAGAAGTTAAATTTTGTTGGATGGGTGTTGGCAGTATTTGGTGGCTCTAAGTGATCTTCTTGTAGAGAAGTTTTAGTGGTTGTAGAGGTTGAGTTGAAGACTCTAATGAGATGTATTATGACCATAATGTCATAAGTTATTTTTTAATTTTATTTTTTTCCATATTTTATTGGTAAAAAGTGTGTTTGTTCTTCAATGTTCATGATTGTATTTTGGTATGTATTAGCAGTTCTGAGTGGCAAAGTTGTAAAAGAGTTATTGAGGCCTATTGGTCTGTGTAATGATGTCTAAATAAAATTGGAGAGAATTTTTAATTATTTAATGATATATTTTATGTTATTTTATCATATGGTCATATGTAAATTTAACTATTAGCTACAATTCTATTAAACATATTTTCTATGTAAGAAGGCCTAAAAGGCAAGACGACCTGATTGATAGGTTCAAGGTGTGAAATGGGGTTCCAGGTAGTAAGGACCCTATGTTAGATTATAATTTGACTATTCAAGTTATATTTTAATTTTTTAAGTTTTTTTAGAATTTGAATATGGGCCAAGGAGTTCAATGGTAATTTGTGCCTTGGAGAAGGGCTAATTCTATTAGGTCTCTATTAGGCCTAATTGAGTTTTAACCTATATGGGTTATAACCAACCTATGGAGCGTTTGGTTATCATATTTAACATATGTATGGAAATATTTTTAGTGTGATAAATTTTAATTAATGATATTATGTGACCATTATGGGTTAGATGAAGTGTGTGGTATAAAGCAAGGCCTAATTAGCCTATTTAGACTAGTTGTGGGAGTGTGGACTTAAGTGAAGCAAAGAAATAAATCAAGGAGTAGAGGTAGGTCATTTAGGACCATAAAAGGTTTAAAATATAATTAATTCATATTTTATCAATTTTATGTAGGTGGACACACATTTCATTGGACCTAATGAACCTAGAAGAGCCATATTGAGTGAGTGACCCCTAGAGGCTATCTGAGTGAGTGTGAAGGGGAAAGAGTGTAAAAAAAAGGAGGTAATAATAATTTTAAGAGTAAAAAATAGGTGTTAAATATGATCAAATATTCAAGGTATTTGATTTTTTGTTTGGTTTCCTAGGGGGTTGGATCCTCCTTGCAAGTTGGATCTTGCAGAAGACTAATTGGGTAGGTACTCAACAAGGCAAGGGTTAGTGTTTCTTATGAAGTGGGTGATTCACTAAATGTTGAATATTTTTATTATAGGATAGTATTACATGTGCATGTTTTAGTGGGTTTTATTTCCCAAGAGGGTTTCCCACATAATCTCTTATTTTATCTTGTGATATACTTGTGTGATTATTTGTTTATGCATTAATATCTTATGTATGCTTCATGGAATGGTGTTTGTAATTGAATATGAATTATTGTGAAACTGATTCACCCCCCTCATATCAATAGATAATTCTAATAATTGGTATCTATTTTTCCCAAAACCAATCACTTGTTTTTGTGGACAACATGTTGATCATTTTGGTTCTACAGGCCAAGAATGGTCTCCTTCTTTCTCAAAAATGTTTTGAGCAGTGAAGTTATTAAATTGCACAAGCCTTTTAAGCTAAGGAAATCATAGGTTCAAAATGTGTATTTTCTCAAGAAAAATTTACAAAACACTTGAAGTCATTTCTTAAAATTGATAAGGATGGTTCAACACTGAGTTTCAATGATATATGGTTCAATGGCAGGTTTCAATGATTTGAAATGAACACCACCGAACCATTGAACCATTGAACTCTACTTCAAAAAGGTTTAAAGGTTCAAAAAGGTTTGAGTAGAAAATTCTAACAAAAGGTTCAAATAGTTGGTTCAATGATACAAATTGAATTCATAAGAAGACTGAGCGAACGTGACTCTTTGCAAAGCAGAAAATATTGAACCATTGAACTGGTGAAATCTAAAAAGATGGTTCAAGGTTAAAAATCGTTCAAGCAACTGGTGATGTCCCTACAAAAATCAAATTTAGAATAACATAATAACCATTTATTTTCAAATAATATAGACCTGAGGACAAACTCAGCAATCTGCTGAGAAAGGAGCTGAAGAAGCCAATAGAAAGCGAGAAGATAGCCCTAAGAGCTCAGATCACCAGGAAGAGACAAAATATAGAAAGGAAAGAGGGAATCAAATAGAGAATCTAGAAGTATTGGTGAAAGAGTTATTATAGTTGGTGGAACAGTCCACCAAATGGATATCAGAGAGCACAAGCATTCAATGGCAAAGCCTATTTTTCTTCATTTGAGTAAAGATGAGTAGACAGTCATGTAAATATCATAAAGAGGAGTGCCTTGCCTTTTAGAAGATTAGGAAACCCATGCTTTAGAGAAGACATTTTATATGAGTTAAATGCTAAAGTTAAGACTGGTAACCTACTCCAGCATGGCCCCTGCATAGAACTTCCTCTTTCTAATGCATTCAATGCAGCATGGGCCATTTTGTGAAAATAAGTGCCAAAGTCTTTCTTTGGATGCTATATATTGTAATCTTTGATTTCAAAAGAAGGGATATCTCTTAGTTATTAGAATTAAAACTCTACCCAAATTGAAAGACATTTTTGAGACTTTGAGCTTAGATTGTTAATCATATCTTATCAGGTGAATGAGATAGCAAGTGACCTTTCAAATTTTGTGTTGAAATAACTTATGTTATGTAAGAAATTGTTCTTATGTCTCTTTCCTAAATGCAATCTTATCCATTTTATCAAATAAGTAGATCAAATGAAAATAATCTAAAAGATGTCCTAAAGCTGATGGTGGAGACTTTGTGCTACCATAATTGTCTTTAGCTTGTGTGTTTTGCATTTTAGCACAAAAGATATTGGAAAGGCTTTGAACTACTTGTATCCTTTGTGATCATATACTCTATTATAGTTTTTGGTGGAGACTTTAGGTTGCAATTCATTCTACTATGATATTAGTCCTAAATCAGTAAGAGAAGCAACAAAAGACTTTATGCTTTCATGGGTTTATTGTGGATCTAGTTACTACCTGGGAAGTTTTCCTTTTGTTTATTGAACATCATTTCTGAAAGAAGAAAATTGCTTTTAGTTATTACATAGGAATTTTCCTTTACCTTGTGAACATCATCTCCAAAAAAAGAGAGATGGATGGTATGGTCTCACCTTTGAGTCTATTTTCAATTTATATTGGTATATTATAGTTTATAGGGAGCCTCCCCTTGCTGAGAGGAGAGATTTATCTCATTATGTTATGGTTGGTATTCCCATTTTGCCTTCAGTTAGTTGATGACAAAATATTCACCCAATAGTTTTTTGGTGACTCCATTGGGGATACGAACATGCACTTTGAAGCCTCAAGCTTCAAATTGAAGTATTTCTAGTCCTTTTTCATTTTACACTTTGGAAAATCCATCATACACATGAAGCCAGAGAGCTCAAGGTATTGTTGATCATGTATTTGAGTTGGTGCAATGAAATAATTTTTTAATTTTTCTCCACCATCTCGCCTTCAGCATACCAAGAGTTTTTATCCTACCAATGTCAGATCTCCAATACCAGATGAAGCTTCTAGTTTCAGTGCTAGTAAAGTTTTTTCCATACTTACCCCACAAAGTTTGTTATTCCTCCATTTAATCATCATCTCATGGCAGTCCAAGGCCCTTGGGGTAACACTTTTGGCCCTCTTAATCTGACCCCACCTTTACATGAACTACTTCATAGTTCAAGAAAAAAAAATTCCAAATTCTATGGTGATGGAAAGGTTCATCCAGATGATCATATTGTTACTTTTTGCATAGCATGTGGCATGATAGGTGTGAAATATGAAGATATAGCAGTGAGATTGTTTGTAAAAACTTTGCAAGGTGCTGTCGTAGATTAGTTTTATCACCTTCAAGCACAAACTATAACTGACTGTAACACTCTCAAGGCCAAGTTTGAGGCTAGGTTCAAACCCACTAAATATGCACATGCCTTGTTGGCTTAGCTTACATAAATGAATAAGGAACCTCATGAGCCTATGCGAGACTTCATTGCTAAATTCAATAAGTTGAGGAACAAAATTTCTACAATTGTTTAGCCAACATTGGAGAATCTTAAGTGCTTTTTCATCAATTCTCAACTTTCTGAAGTAAGTTTTTTATTTAGGTAGGCTAGCACTATAGATCTTTCTATAGCTCATATTTTGGCTACTGAGTTCAAATATGATCTTGTCCTAGTAGGTAAGATTAGGAAAGATTCTAATAAAAATAAATTTCCCTCATCTGTTGAAAGTTCTTCCATTACTACCATAGATCCTATGGTGCAAAAGTTAGCGAATGAGTTGTTAGATCTAAAAAGGAAAATGGCCAAAGGAATGTCTGCTCCTCCTTCTTATTAGGATATACCAAGGAATACATTCCCTAACCATTAATATCAAATCAATGCTTCCAAGAACTAAGGGCAACCTAATCACCTTCCTCCCACACAGGGGAAGCATGCCATTGAAGTAGCACTAGCTAACTCAGCAGTTGGTTATCATGAAGCTAAACATGATTTCTCTTTCCAACCTGAGTTAGACTAAGAAGATGACTCTAATCTCTTTGTAGAAGGAGAAAAAGAATTAGCTAGTGACTCCAACATTAATTTTTTAAATTACCAAGATGAAGCTAGAAGAAAGGGAGAAGTGTTTGATGGATCATACACTATTTTTACTAGGTCCCAGAACCAATCAACTCAACCAGTAGATAAGGGAAAATTAGGAGAAGAACCTCAGCTAGTAATTCAATTACTAAATAAGGGACTTCACTACCTTTCCAATCAAAGGACCTAGTGATCAGTAAGAAAGTAAGTACCTCAAACCATCTTGTACCTTCTGCTTCTACTCTTCATACCAGTGCCACACCCAATAAAGATTAGGATGATGTAATCCCTTCCTCTATTTCTATTTCATTTCAATTATTTAATATAATTGATCATGCTAAAAATACCAAGATTCAAATGACCGAAGTTGAGTACTTGTGAGCCAATATTGAACAGTTTGATAGGTTGGTTGATACATAAAAAATAAAACCATCCCTACAGGACAAGACTTTCCAAAGGTGACTCATGATTCTTCAAAGAACAAATCTATGAAAAATAATCTTGTCGCTACTCCTCTTGTTACCCCCAAAAAAATAGAACATTTATATGTTTCTCTGTTAATAAATGGTCATAAGTTGAGCAACTGTATAATAGACTCTAGAGCTTCTGATAATGTTATGCCCACCAAGATAGCAGATTCTCTTGGTCTTACCTTAACTAAGACTTTTGGGAGATGCTTCTCCATGGAAAACAAGAAAGTACCACTCCTAGGTCAAATCAAAGATGCCCAATTTGCATTCACAGCTTTTCTAGATAAAAGGATTAAAATGACAGTCTTGGTGGCTGATGTTCCAGCTTCTTACGACATTCTACTCAAATGTAATTTTTGCAAGGGTGTAGGTGGAGAGTTAAATATGGATCTATCTGAAGCAAGAATACCTATTAAAGGCATCATGAAAAAATTGCTTCCTAAGAAAGAGTCAAAATATATTGTCACTCAAACATCAGATCTCAAAGCTCAAATTTTATTTGAATCATCAAGAATGGATAACTATTTCCTAACCACTGAAGATGTTTTTAGCTCATCAGATGAAGGTTCATTAAGTGAAAAATTATAAAATTTAGATAGAAAATTAGAAGAATTGTTAAGGTAAATTTTAGGAAAAAAAGAATCTTCCCTCACTAATGAAGAGAAATCTTTGAGAAGATCAAATTCTAATAATGTTTGGATTTTAGAATTTGATGGTAGTTGCTCTTCTATCAGTTCTAGAGCTAGAATTGTTTTGATATCCCCTCAAGGAAAAAAAATTTTTTATTTATATAAGTTACAGTTTAACAATACCAACAACACCACCGAGTATGAATATTTGTTGCTTGGATTGAAATCTACTCATGCTAAAGGTATTAAGATTCTTCATGCTTAAAGAGATGTTGAACTGGTGGTTTGTCAAGTAAGGAATTTGTACCAAACAAAAAATAAAAAATTGTGACATTATCACAATCTTGTATGGGATTATGTTGAAAGTTTTTATTCTTTCAATATATCTATTGTGCCAAGAGAATTCAATGATCGTACTGATTCATTGGTTGTCTCCACAACCCTCATGGTTTCCCATAAGGATTTCAAAGGGAACAAGTACGCTATTGAGCTGGTCTTTTGACCAAGTGTAACTGATAATGCCAATCATTGGTAGGTGTTTAATGATGACAATCAAATCATTGCTTTTCTAGAAAAGGTGGATAGGTTTGAGGATCTTTATTTTAAAGGTAACGAATCTCCAGCATGGGAATCAGTTCCCAAAATAGATTTAAAAATTGGTGAAGAGTTTCTTTAACTTAAGGGGAATAAAATTCCAAAAGGTTTGGTTTCCCTTGAAAAGTTATTTGATAAGCATGACATGTATGTCAACCAGCAACAAATGGATTCAAGTTCCTCTAAGGAGTTTGATCAAATAAATTTGAGTATGAAAGAAAATCCTAAAATGGTCAACGTTGAGAATTGCTGCACTTCTGATGAAAAGCTCAAATTTGTTTCTCTTCTTCACCATTACATTGATGTTTTGGCATAATCTTATGATGATTTGAAATCTCTCAGGCCTGAAGAAATTTGGCATGAAATTTCTCTTAAAGTTAGGTCATTGAATCACAAGTAGAAGCAAAGGCAATACAACCCCAAAATATTAGGTACTATCCTTTCTAAGATCTAGAAGATGTTAAATGAAAGAATTATTTTTCCAATTCATCATTCCACCTAGATTGCGAACATAGTTCCAGTGAGAAAAAATAATGGATAAATTCATATCTATGTTGATTTTAGAAACTTAAATCAATCTTCTCTAAAGGATAACTACCCCTTACCCATCATGGATCAAGTGTTGTGAATAGTGACTGGTTTAGAAATGTTATCAATGTTAGATGGTTTTTTCAAGTATAATCAAGTGAAATTCAATGAAGTAGACCAACATAAAACTACTTTCACTACACCATGGGACACTTTTGCATATTGTAGAATGCCTTTTGGTCTGATCAATACTCGTGCCACCTTCCAGAGAGCAATGGATCTTGTCTTCAGAGACAAAATAAGAAAGTTTATTGTGGTATATCTTGATAACTTGACCAGTTTTTCCAAGCATCATCCTAATCATGTGCATCATTTACAACAAGTGTTGGAACACTATCGACAAAATGATATTTCTCTTAATCCCAAGAAGTTAGTTTTTGGGGTTACAGAAGGTAAACTTCTCGGTCATACTGTATCTTGAGAAGGCATAAAAATTGACTCAAAAAGAGTCAAATCTATCTAAAATCTTACTCTTCTTGCTAGTAAGATTGCAGTTCACTCTTTATTTAGAAAGGTGAATTTTCTACAAAGATTCATTTCAGAATTCATAGAGAAGACTCGACACATTGTTGACATGATGAAGGGTAAAGCTAATTTTGATTAGACTACAGAAGGCAAGTTAGCATTTGAAGATATCAAGAAAGTGATCTCCCATGCCCCAATCCTAGTTTGTCTAGATTATACCAAAGACTTCATAGTATACAGCTACACTTTTGAACATACACTTTCAGACATTTTGGTCTAACAAACAAAGAAGGTGTGGAATCTCCCATATCATTTATGATTTTTCCCCTCAAAGATCATGAATTGAAATATTCAAACATGGAGAAGCATGCTTATGTCATGGTTAAGGTAGTAAAACATTTCAAATTCTATATCTTGAATTCACATACTGTTGTTCTAGTGCCTGATACAATAGTGAAGTCCAATCTAACTCAATAGGAGTTTGTTACTAAAAGGGGATATTGGATTGCTAAAATTTAGGAGTTTGATCTTGATATCAAGCCTACTAAGCTTATGTAGGGAAAAGGTCTCTACCAATTAATTACTAATAACATACTAAAGAAAATAGAACATGAAGAAATAGAGGTTGGAGATGTGCCTACAGTTCTTTTTGTCACTACTACTGATGAGTGTTATTCCAATATTTCTCATTTTATTAACTATAGTGAATGTCCCACCCATCTATCCTATAAAGAAAAAAGGAATGTTAAGTTGAAGGATGCTAACTATGTCTTATGGGACAATGGTTTATACAAAAGAAGTCTTGATGGGGTATTTCTTCGTTGCATTCATAAGGTGTAAAAAATTAAACTTTTGGAGTCCTTCCATAATTTGGCTTGTGGAGGAAATTTTTCTACACCAGTAATAGCTTAAAAGATTCTATCAGCTAGATACTATTGGCCTACATTGTTTCAAGATGCGTACGTTTGGGTACGTAGATGTGAGTTGTGTCAATAGTTTATTAGAAAACCTAAATTAACCACATTACCTCTCAAACCAATGGTAATTGAAGAACCTTTTCAATAATGGGGTATTGACTTCATTGGCACTATGAACCCATCCTCAAGTGCTAGACATGACTATGTTCTCACTGCAACAGACTATTTTACCAAGTGGGTGGAAGCCATTTCAACTAAGCATGCTAGTTGGAAGTGGTATGTAATTTCTTTAAAGAAAATATTATTTTCTAATTTGGGGTCCCAACTAAGATTGTAACAAATAATGCTACTTGTTTCTCTTCTCATGAGGTTACTAAGTTTTGTGACAATTACAAGATTATTATTTCCAACTCTAACTATTATTTGCAAGGAAATGGTCAAGCAAAATCAAGTAACAAGAATCTAGTTACTATTACCAAGAAACTGGTAGATGATAATCAGAGAACTTGGCATAAAGCATTATTTGATGCTTTATGGACAGATAGGATTACACCTAAGAGCGAAATAGGTATCTCACCATTTCAACTTTTGTATGGTTTGAATGCGGGGATACCAATCACCCTAGAACTACCAGCACTAAAGTTGGCAAAGGCAGTCGAAGATCAAACTTTTGAAAATTCTATTGATAAAAGGATCGTGTGCCTAACCAAACTAGATGAGCAACAAACTATGGTAGTGGACCGTATCACTACACATCAAAATAAAGTAAAGAAACTCTTTGACAAGAGAGTAAGGATTTATGATTTTTAGATTGGAGATCAAGTCTTGTTGTGGGACAAGAGGAGAGAACCAAAAAGAATGCATAGAAAATTTGATTCCTTGTGGAAAGGTCCATTTACCATTCATTAGATCTATGGTGAAAGTAGCTTCTTTTTAGAATATCAAGATGGAACACCATTTTTACTGCCTCATAGTGGGTAGCATCTGAAGCACTTCAATCCTTAAAGTATTAGATAAGTCCAGTTGTACATTTGTATAGTCTTTGTTCATTTTGTGTTGTTCATTTGGTTTTTTGGTGTCTTTCTCTTTTTGGGTGGCTTGACTCTATGGCCAACTAGCATGGATGAAGGCACTTATAGTTTGGATTCTACTCCCCTCAATCATTTCAAAATATAATCGATGGAAGTTCCCCAACTGGAGCCAACTGTTGTTCCCAAAACCAGTCACTTGTTTTTGTGGACAACCTATTGACCATTTTGGTCTTCTAGGCCAAGAATGGTCTCCTTTCTCATAAATGTTCTGAGTAGGCAAGTTATTCAATTTCACAAGCCTTTTCAGCTAATGAAATCATAGGTTCAAAAGGTGGATTTTTGTAAGAAGAAATTACAAAACACTTGAAGGCATTTCCTAAAATTGATACAGATGGTTCAATGCCGAGGTTCAATGATATATGGTTCAACGACGAGGTTTAATGATTTGAAATGAATGCCACCAAACCATTGAACCATTGAACTCCACTTCAAAAACATTTAAAGGTTTCAAAAGGTTTAATCGGAAGGTTTCAGTGAAAGGTTCAAATAGCTGGTTCAATGATACAAATTGAATTCATAAGAAGATTGAGCGAACGTGACTCTTTGCAAAGTATAAAATATTGAACCGCTGAACCATTGAATTGGTGAACACTAAAAATATGGTTCAAGGTTCAAAATGGTTCAAGTGACTAGTGACATCCCTATGGATGTCAAATTTAGGATAACAAAATAACTATTGATTTTCAAATAACATAGACTTGAGGACAAACTCAGCAATCCACTAAGAAAGGAGCCGAAGAAGCCAGCAGAAGGTGAGAAGATAGCCCCGAGAGCTCAGATCACCAAGAAGAGAAAAAATATAGTAAAGAAAGAGGGAATCAAATAGAGAATCCAAAAGTGTTAGTAGAAGAGTTATTCTAGTAGGTGGAACAGTCCACCAAGTGGAAACCAGAGAGTGCAAGCATTTAATGGTGTGGCCTATTTTTCTTCATTTGAGTAAAGACAAGTGGACAGTCATGTAAATATCATAAAGAGGAGTGGCCTCACCATTTAGAGGATCAAGAAACCCATGCTTTGGAGAAGACATTTGATATGAGTTAATTGCCAAAGTCAGGACTGGTAACTTGCTCTAGCATGGCCCCTGCATAGAACTTCCTCTTTCCAATCCATTCATTGCAGCATGGGCCTTTTTGTGAAAACAAACACCAAAGTATTTGTTTGGATGCTATATATTGTAATCTCTAATTTTGAAAGAAGGGAGATCTCTCAGTTATTAGAAGCAAAACTCTAACCAAATTGAAAGGCATTTTTAAGACTTTGAGCTCAAATTTTTAATCATATTATATCAAGTGAATGAGATAGCAAGTGACCTTTCAAACTTTGTGTTGATATAACTTGTGTTATGTAGGAAATTGTTCTTATGTCTCTTTCCTAAATACAATCTTATCCATTGGATCAAATAAGTAGAGTAAGTGAAAATAATCTGGAAGATGTCCTGAAGTCGATGGTGGAGACTTTGTGCTACCATAATTGTCTTTAGCTTGTGTGTTTTGCGTTTTAGCACAAAGGATATTGGAAAGGCTTTGAACTAATTTTATCCTTTGTGATCATATACTTTGTTGTAGTTTTCAGTGGATACTTTGGGCTGCACTTCATTTTACTATGATATTAGTCCTAAATCAGTAAGAGAAGCAATGAAAGACTTTGTGCTTTCGTAGGTTTCTTGTGGATCCAGTTACTACCGAGGAAGTTTTTTTGCTATTTACTAAACATCATTTCTGAAAGAATAGAATTGATTTCAGTTATTACATAGGAATTTTCCTTTACCTTGTGAACATCATCTCTAAAAAAAGAGAGATGGATGGTATGATCTCACCTTTGAGTCTATTTTTAGTTTATATTGGTATATTATAGTTTATAAGGAGCCTCCCCTTACTGAGAGGAGAGATTTATCTCATTACATTATGGTTGATATACCCATTTTGAATTTAATTAGTTGATGACAAAATATTCACCCAACAGTATAAAATAGGACCTTTGAAGGAGGCTTGATAACCTACTAGTGATCTTAAGTAGCTTAAAGCATGATAAAGATAATGTTCATCTTGTTTACAGTAATGGATAATTTTGTGAAGATCATGGTTGAGGTTTGCATAGAAGTCTACATAATGGTTTTATCAATATTGAAGGACTATACTGAAGCCAATTCCAATATCAAACCTAAGTTGAATGATAGAGCTTATTGAAGATGGTCTATTTAATTAGATAACATGATAGAAGAAAGATAGGCAGTGGTTTCATTAGAAGACTGGGGTATGAGATCTAATTGAGATCTATCTAAATATTTATAGAGTATAAAGGTATGAACATGTTTTTTTATTTTTAATTATTAAACATACATACTTTGAGTTTAAAAGGATCTAACAGAGAAGTTCTGAGAAGTCACATAAGCTATTTTAGGTCTCCATGAGACCTAATAAGGGTATGAGAGATAATGTATCTTTATAATTAAAAGTGAATTATTTTTGGATATCTATGCATATAGAAAAGACTCATAGAAAAAATAAATAAATATATGATAAGGTCTAGTTCATTAAGGGAGAGTTAAAGGTATGCATTTGTGAAAGAAATCATCATGTAAATTGACTAAGTTTGAAAGTCCTAATAATGGTAGACAAGGTTATATTAGTATGTTGAGTGGTGATTTTTGACACTCATTTTTTTTGCTCAAAATATTTGAGACTAACCTCAAGGTCATATAGCTCCTAAAGATGTTTTCTACAAGATCAGTTTGGTATTTGATATGAAGAACAAGTCTAATTCTCAAAAAGATAGTGATATGAGGGTTTGGTGTCTACAAACCCTAACAATAATGTTCATGTTGATAATAAATAATATATGACATATGTATCTTTATGTTATTTAGGGTAATGTTATGCAGTGTTTCCTTGAATTGTTTTCATGCTTGTGGTGCATATTTGAGTACAAGTTAGTGTCCAAGATGACAAGTTCAGGACAAGGGTTTGTGATCTGAAGATTGGTCTTCAAGACCAATGCCATTATGGTAGATATTTATTGTATATGGTTTTCCAATAGTGAGATGACAATTTGTGTATTCCAAGAAGATAACAATGGTCTAAAGATGATTGGTGTTCTAAGTTTCTCATTTAGAATATTGGCTACATGTAGATAGAGTTTGAAGAATGTTGTATGTAGGTTGGCTTACTATTATTTTCCATAAATATGAGATGCTCAGTGAGAATAAGGATGATATTAGGATCATTTATTTCATTTTATCATGTTATATATTCCTTAAATAAACCATGAAAGAATTCACTATGTTTTAAAGGTGAGAGTTTCCTATAGCATCATGTTTTTTTAAGTAAACTTGCATGAAGGAGGTTTTTATAGTACTCCATCAGAGTTGTTTCATTGTGTTGAGTGTTCATTGATGTCATGGTGACCTTATAAGGTCATAAGAGGATATGTTGACATATTTAAATACATAAATATATTCTATGATCTAATATTGACAAGAAGTTTTGAGTTTATATGAAAACAAATTTTAATTTGTTTTCAACAGTTTCCTTTGGGTCTGTGCCTTATAAATGAGTTGTTTCAAAAAGATAGAATGATCTGAGGATCATTGAATTCTTTATTTTTATTATATGATGAGTTTATTTTCCATGTTTTGAAGTTATTCATGCTTATCTAAGGTGGTTCTATTGACTCAAGAGGTCAGTAATAAGCAAGGAGTGGATCCATGTTGATTAGATCTCCATGAGACCTATTTGTTTATGAGGCCTAATGGTGCATTATATAGGGATATTAGTTTCACAAAGATCTAAAATTAAGTGTATTCAAAGAGATGATCTAAGCCATGATGAAAAATAAAAAGTATAAGCAGTGACAAGCCTAGTATGTGTTAATTATGTGTTGAGAAAACTTAAAAGAAGAGCATGATCATAGGGGGAGTGTTGTTACACCATGACTAATAAGTTATATAATTTAGTGAATTTTATCCTAAGGACTAAGTATTAAGTGTCAAAGAACAATACCTATAAATTTGTATGTAGACCCAGTGGTTAAGATGTTCTATTTAAAGGTATCATGTGTTGTATCAAGCATCAAAGACTTAATGAATTTTTTTGAAGATCTATGGATCTTGTTTTAAGGTAGGAAAATGAGTTTTGTATATGTTGATTTTTAGTTTCAATTATACATGAAGTTAGGGAGATATAACTCAAAATAGCTTGAGAATCATGCATGTACAAAGGGGGAACTTGTTTGGTCAGGCCCTAAGATCATAGAATTATGTAGATGACCCTGTGAGAAGTTTATGTGACCTTTGAGTAGTTGAAAATTATTGAAATATGTATGATTATGTTGGTTGAATTTTTTTAAGGAATGTATGGTGATAGGGGGAGCTAGTATGTTTGATCTTTATAGGTTATAGATCCCACTTTGTCATTAATGTCAAAATGGGAGAAAGAGAAGTTATTTCCATCAATGACAAAGTGGGAGATTTTTAGAGAGTGTGTTGTCATTGATGTCAAAGGATAATGTCATGTGTGCATTGAAGACAAGCTAAATTACAAAGTGATGATATGATGGTTAATGTTGATCATGTGACATGTGTGAACATGGATGGAAGCTTGAAATCATGGAATGAGTGCATATGGTATGTTGATGATGATTTGAGATAAGTAGAATAAGGTTTCAAGTGCTTTCAATATCAAAGTTTGGCTGATGGTTCTAGACCCAATATGCATAGAGGCCTAGTAAGGTCCAAATGAAGAGACAAATTAAGTTTCCAAGGTGTTGAATCCCATGTGATCATAGAATGAGGTGTAATAGGTTGGGCTAAAGGTGTTGACCAAGTTTCAGGTCTTGAAGAGGAAGACAAAGTAAGAAACAATGTTGGAAGGTTTACTATGCATGAAAAATGAAAGTTTAAACCTTGAGAAGGAAGTTAAGATGCTTATTGGAATGTGTATAGTTTTCATTGTGACTTGATCTATTTGGTGTAATTTTGGAAGGGTCCTAAGAAGCTTTCAGAAGCATTTTGTAGAGAAACCAAGCCCTTAGATTTATGAATAAATGTGAAGAAGGTAAAGAGGTTTTTATTCTTGTAAACCCTCAAAGTGGAGTAATTGGAAATATGTGAATGGTTTTGGACCATAATGAATTTTTTGATCAATTTTGATGATTGGATGTTGTAGAGGAGTCCTCTAGGCATCTGTAGGTGGTAGTGGTGCATTAAAGTAATGAGCAAAAGATATAAAAGTGATTATTTATAAAGATTTTATTATTACAGGAAAGGTTGACTAAGTAAATACACAACAATCGTTGGATGTTGAATTTAAAAAAAATTATTTATACCTATGGATTTGGTTTGTCAATATATGTTCTCTATATCAATTTTTTTGGTTAATCAAGTTGACCTATCACTAATATGCATATAGTGAAAATGGTGAAGGAAACCAAGCTTGAGTGAGAACATATTTAGGGATGGATCAAATGGTTTAGGGATTTTATTTAAGAACTATTCCTTATTTTCCCTTGGTTATTAAGTCTTGGTGATGGTCATACATAGGCTAGAAGATGCTCTCAAAATGGCTTGTCTAAGTGAAGGTGAACAGTGTAAGGTTGATTTCAAATATTTGTTTATACATTCTTTATTTGTTATTATACATGTGTGTCTATGTGATTTAATTTTACATAAGTATTTTTGAGTACTACATGAATGAATTATAATATCAAGGAAGTGTTTTTATAAGTTTTAGGAGTCATGTGCACTATGACTATGTTTCGAGATAAAATGATAGTTCCAAGTGTACTACAGTAAGTGATGTGTTTAAGTCTTTATGTCCTATATGGAGGTAATAAAATATTTTGGTTATATTTTGGAAGACTCATAAATCCTTTTTATTCTTTGGTTATAATTGAAAGTGCTTTTCAATCTGCTAGAAATTCATGATTACATGACCAGTTTTATGGGGTCATTGGTAGTCTTGAGAGACTTAGTGTCAAAGGTGTTTATGATGCATTATGTCTTGATTAATGATGATTAAATTGCATTAATATGTTAAATATTTATTTTAATACCACCTTGATTTATTTTTATATCATGGTTATGCCCATATTATTATGGATAAGTTAAATTTTATTGAATGGGTATTGGTAGTATTTGGTGGATCTGAGTGAGCTTTTTGCAAAGAAGGTTTAGTGGTTGCATAGGTTGATTTGAAGACTCTAATGAGATTTATGATTACCATTAGGTAATATTTTGTATGTAAATATGAGTTTTTTCCATATTTTATTGGCAAAAAGTGTGTTTTTACTTGTGTTTTTACTTCAATGTTCATGACTATATTTTGGTATGCATTGGTAGTTCTAAGTGGCAAAGTTGTAGAAGAGTTATTGAGGCCTATTGGTTTTTGTAATGATGTATAATGAAATTGGAGATATTTTTTGAGTCTTGTATGATCTATCTTATTTTATTTTATCATATTTTCATATGTAAATTTTATTGTTAGCTTCAATTCTATGAAATAGATTTTTTGTGTAAGAAGGCCTAAAAGGTGAGAAGACCTAATTGATAGGTTCAAGATATGAAATAGAGTTCCAGGTAGTATGGACCCAAGGTGAGATTATAATGCATATATTGAATTAATATTTGAATTATTTTAAGTGTTTGTATACTATAAATATGGTCTAAAGAGTTTAAGGGTAACATGTGCCTTGAAGAAGGGCCAATTTTATTAGGTCTCTATTAGGCCTAATTGAGTTTTAGCATCTATAGGTTATAACCAATCTATGGAGTGTTTGGTTATCATATGTAACTTATATATGAACCTATTTTTAGTGTGATCTAAGTGGGTTAAGGATAATTTTTGACCAATATGGGTTAGATGAAGTGTGTGGTATAAAGACAAGGCCTAATTGGCTTATTTAGACTAGTTGTAGGAGCATGGATTTAAGTGAAGGAAAGAGATAAATCAAGCAGAAGAGGTAAGTTATTGAGGACCATCAGAGGGTGAAAAATATTATTCATGCATATTTGATCAATTTTATGTAGGTGGAAAAATAGGTCATTGGACCTTATGAGCTTAGAAGAGGCATATTGAGTGAGTGAGCCCTAGAAATTGTTTGAGTGAGTGTGAAGGGGAAAGAGTGAAAACAAAGGAGGTCATCATCAATTAAAGAGTCAAAAAAAAGTGTTATATATTATCATATATTCAAGGTAGCTAATTTTTTTCTTATTTACCTAGGGGGTTGGAGCTTCCTTGTAAGTTAGAGCTTGCAGAAGATTAGTTGGGTGGGTACTCAACTAGGCAGGGGTTGGTGTTCCTTGTGAAGTGGGTGCTTCACTAAATATTGAATATTTCCATTATAAGATAGTAGTCCATGTGCATATTTTAGTGGGTCTTATTCACCTATAAGGTTTCCCACATAATCTCTTGTGTTATCTTGTGATGTACTTGTGTGATTATTTTCTTATGCATTGATCTCTTATGTATGCTTCATGGAATGATGTTTGGAATTGAATATGCATTGTTGTGCAACTAATTCATCCCCCCCTCAGTATCTACTTGAAAAAAATTGGTCTTATTTAAATAAGAGTGGGATTCTAAGGTGTCCTTGTGTTAAGTGCTCAATTATAACCATTGTTAACCCAAGAATGAGGGAGACTTGTAGTGAGACTACAGAGTCAAGCACCAGAATACAAGAAATGAGGTCACATATGACCTCACAATTTTCAATTGGTTAAATGATTTTTGGGTTTTCCAATTATTTCACTTACCTTATTTTATTAATCTCATGAAAATAATGAGTTTTTTGGTCTCATACATTAATGAATAATATTTATACTTTGCATTGCATAGGATACAAATCACTACCTGATAAGTTATAAAATTGACAAGGTTATAATATTGAAGCATATATGTTAATGTGGATCTGGATGACCATAATGAAGTGGAATGGTGGTGACATTGCTAAATGATAATAAGGAGGGACATGTAATTTATATCACTAGCCTCTAGGACCCTACCATTCTAGTATCTTCATGCTTGAAAATTACCAATATTTGGGGTGGAGTTAGGTGGAAAGAGGTAGACATGATGCACCTCTATGTGGTGAGCCAGATGGCCTAGGGGAAGAAATAAAATTACACCTTGTATTTCATTAAGAAGATTATGGAGGATATAGAGAAGTCCCACCACCTTTTAAACCATAAATTTTCATGGAGCATAATTATTATTTTGTTAGTATTTGATGAGATTTGTGTTATATAATATGCCAAGAAAGAGTTGAAGTGCGTGTACCCACTAGAAAACAAGTCCCCTAAAGAATGATTCTAGTAGTTCACTTATTCATGAACCATATCCCCTTCCCACAAACTAAAAAATTAGTAGATGGTTTAAAGGGTTAAATGAGGCATTTGGAAATGAATGGTGTGTCCCTAAAGAGTTTCCAATGCAAATGGGAACTCAAGACTAGTTTGTTGAGATGTAACATTGTTAATTTTGACATATTTAGATGGAAACATAGATAACGTCTCTGAGTGGCTCAAGTTTCTATATGATTTTACTAAAAAATACTTCAAAAATGCTATGAATCATATTATAGATGTATGTAAGGTATGTATTTACACTGATAATATTGATGATGAAACTCATACTCTTCAACAACTGAATGTTTACCCTAAAAAGAAAACATATAGGTATAAGGTCAAGATGGATGTTGCAGGTATCAAGGTACACCAAATTATCATTGGGGATCACATTCATATGTTTTATTATATGTTCAAGCCTAATAATGAGGATTTAGGAAGCTAAGAGGCCCCCAAAGAAACCCTTCCTCTCCCATTATAAACAATAATGCAAAGAAGGTAGTGTAGAGAAGAAAAGAGGCCAAGGTCTTATGCCACTAAAAGTGCATAAGAGGATAAACCTAAGAGTAAAAGTATGGCCCCATCACCTCCCAAATACTAAGGTATGCCTACACAACAATAAAAAAATGGCATTGACACTGCCCAATAGAGTGTTATTCCTCTAAGACATGAGAATTTTGAACTAAGTGTTGGGTTATCAAAAAAAAAGGGCAAATGATACTTAGCCATCACCTAAAAAAGAACTTAAATAAGCCACTCCCAAGATAGAGGAGGAAACCCTAATAAAATAAGAAAATATTTCCCCTAATGATGTGAAAATAGACACTGAAAGTCCCACTAGTGAAGAGGGGGTAGATAGAGGTGCAACTGTAGGCACCAAGGACCAAAATGATGGCTTAGGCACCCAAAAATAGATTGATATGGATGTAAATATCATTGATAAATACATAAATAATGGTAAGGGATGTATTGAGGAATTAAAATAGTAGTAATAAACTAAGGGTGAAACCCTCTTTATTCGAGGATATCTCTAGCAAAATGTCTATAAAGAATAATTATTTATGTGGGGGTATTTCCCCAAGGAGGATGCTTGTAATCAAACTCAACATGATATATTACTTTATATGGACTTTTTTAATGAGGAAAACCATTTTGAGCTTCCATAAACTATCATAAATTTAGTTTCAAAGGGGGTAGATCTTCTTAAAGCATTTTGGGTGGATCCCTGATAATTTTCACTGGCCCAAGCAAGCATGACCCTTATTAAGTTAGCCCTCATGTTTACATAGAAAAATGCTCTACAAGGCTATGATGTTAATCAAATTTATTGAAAGCATCAAGAGATTATTGACTTGTACCAACATGAATGCACTAAAATAATAAAGATTGAACAAGAATTAGATGATTTCAAGCACCAGCTGGAAGTAGTGATGGTAACTTAGGTAAAGACTCTAAAATTATGTAAATCAATTTTGCAATAAGATCTAACACTTACCAATGGAGTGTCCCTTATAGGATAACCTATTTATAATCTATATATCTTGGTGAATCTTTTATTACAAAAATGCAAAGACCAAGTCAACCCCCAGTGTGAGCAAACTTGGGCTAAGGACAATTTGTAGATTCTATATAGCTATGTAAGAGTTTTTTGGCCTAAGTGGGTGCCATAGATTCTATAATAGATGGGTTTTTTGTCAAGTTGGCATGACTTATCAAAGTTTTAAAATCTAGGCTTTAGCTAGAGGAACACCATACCAAAAATTGGTTGAGAATGCACCCATTATAAAGGATCAAGTGAATTACACCAAAACATTCCAAGATGTAGAGGCACTAAAAAATAAGATTAACATTCATCACCAAGATCTTAACATTAGTTTGGTAGCACTCCAAGGAAAGTTTTTGATAGAGGTCAAAATAATTGAGGATGTCTATAATGATCCTATTTCATCACTTGAGCTTTTGACAACTCAAGTAGGATATTTTCTAGAGCAACCTGAGAAAACCAAAATACTCTAAGGTGAAGTTAAATAAATTACCTCCAAGCTATAGACTGCATTAAACCATTGGGAGGAGGTCAAGCATCAGGTTGAATAAACAAGACTTGAATTTATCGTATCTAAGGGACTTGAGGATAGTGTATAGTCCAAAAAAAATTATTGACTTAGTGTGGGGTGATGTTGGACCCTAATTTTTTTATCAATTTATTCTAAGTATTTTTTGGGATAGATAGGTGTGAAAGTAAACTTGGGCATAGAAGTAAGCCAAGGCATGAAAGACATTAGCACATAATAAGAAATTTGGGAAGAAAATATAAATTAAAAATGGAGGAACCAAGGATGAAAGACTCAATAAATTGGCATATGATTTGGATAAGGGTGCATAATGTGAAAATTATTAAGGAAACTATTTACATGAGCATCAAAATAAAATAAATCAAATGTAAATCTAGCACTAGATAGCGTAAAGATAAACACACAACATCAAAGATATATCATAGAATGGGTATATAGGGGAAGTTAGGCCCATATCAATAGAAATTCAATGTAATGATTCACCATGACTCATTTTTATTAATGTTCATTGGCAAGTCATCACTTTCATATTAATGTTGTAATTGAATGATTAGGGTATAATCATGTATAAATACCCCTAATTTTGCTTAAAAGGTTGCTAATGTTATTTGTTATTATTATATTATGGAAAATTTAATCTTGAGCTTATTCATATTCTTTATATGCATCAATACTTGAGTATGGTGATCATTGACATATAATAAGATGGAAAACTTGTGTTGTTAAAATACATGTAAACTTGTTATGGAACTAATGGTACTACTACTCTCTTTTTTATTTGTGCCTCTCTTTACTCATGATAAATAGATCAAGTATGATATGGTTACATGGTATAAATTGTATTAACTTTGATATATTTATTTATAATTAATTTCATGTTAAATAAACTTGGTATAGAAATCCTAATGTATACACCATCATATGATATAACTGATGGGAACTAGTCTTAAACCACACACTTAGGGTGAGCATGTGAAACCATTTCTCATGTGATAAGATAGAATGCTATATATTTGAAATTATTATCCTATTTTTATTCATGAATAGATAAATTAATGATAAACTAAAGTAAAATAACCCAACAATCATTCCTCATGAAATGTCAAAACCCTAGTTATTCATCTTCATACTGACCTTGGGGAAATATGGGTTAGTGGTCACATGGTTTCAAGATAACCCCAAACACCCCTTTATCAATGAGCCCTACCTACATATCCAATACTCTAAATATATCCTCAAACTAATGTATTTCTCCCTACTTGTTGGATTGTGTGTGAATCATGTAATATGTGCAAAGTAAGCACAATAATGACCTAGCTTATCACTTAGAAAATCAAGCTCTTTGTATACTCCTTTAGTACTTCAGACCTATATGTTTTTTTCTATCATTGGTATGGAAATAGATAAGCTTTATTCAATTGATTTTTAATACTCTTTGGTAAGAATATTAGGTATTGTTCTCTTATATGCTAGGTTTTCCTTGGTGAGGAATGAATGAGGTTGATCTTGTATTTATGTCAATCCCTTTGGATAATTAACTCATATTAAATCACTTAGGATTACCATTAGGATACATTTAATTTATACAATAGATGAATTTAGGTCATTGGACACTTACATTGGGTTAGGACACTAATGTCAATGCTAGTGTCTATCTTGGACATTAATGTCTAAGGAGTAGGAAAGTAGGTATAGGTTTAAAACTTGTAGAGATGGAAGATAAGTACATTTTAATAATTTTGGGCAAGATATAATTCATGGGTCATCAACATAAGACTAGATGGACTAAGAGATAGGCCAGGGGGCATGAGATATAGAAGATGCAAGACTTATGAAAGGGGGAAAAGGTCCATAATTGAGAGGAATAGTCAAGGTATATTTTCCAAGTGTACAAAACTAAGGTGATATATAATCCATAAATATCATTTATAGTTCCCATCCTTGAAAAAACCTCATTTGACAAACCACTCATCTTTTATGAGCCCATGGATGGCCATTCCATCTTTTATCCATCACCCAGTCTCCCATTATACATTAAAACCTCCATCACCCAACACCGCATGCCTCCTGGGGAAACAATACTTGTAGAAGACAAAAAAATTCAAAAGGTCATCTTTATGGATAACATTATAACATATCCCATCAATGGAAGTAAAAAAAAGTTAGCATCTTATTAGTTTTGTAAAAACTTGATTTGTCAAATTTAGCCTCCTCAAAGAAGAGGATATCAATAACAAAAATCCTGCATGGTTATATGGGGATAGCTTTATGGATTTTTTTCAAAGTATAAAATATCCTATAGAAAGTAAAATCCTCAAAATCATGAACTAAAAAACTATATGATTTAGCCTCCTTGAGCAAGGAATCATCAAACTACTCCATATCCATGTCAACAAAGGATCCCATGGCATTGGTTACAAATTATCAACAAATCAATCCAAACATATCACTAATAATTATATGATTTTAGAGGAAGCTTCATCCATTATCAAGATATAATTCTCTCATATTCCTTATGAGGATCATGTTTTCACCATAAATCCTTTCATTGACATTTTCATCCCCTCTCTTTGACTTGTCATTCAATCTCCTACACCTATCAATTGGGACCAAAAAAATCACCTATTTTTATCCTTCTTTCATCACAATCAAATAATTATATAATTCATGACTAGAATATGGAAAAAAGAGCATAAATAAGCATCAACATATTCTAGGGAGAAACAATAATTCCTTAATTAAAATGAATCATAAAATCTAGAGAATCAAAATCAAAAATCATTGTCCCATAGTGAAAACCTATTTGAGGCACTATCAAACAATCACAATCAAAATTTCAAAAATAATCACAAAAATCCAAAATCAATGTCCCTTAGTAAAAACCTCTTTAAGGTGTTATTTGATGATCAAAATCAAAATATTGAAAATAAATAAGAGTATATTAGTTAAAACCTTTCAAAGGTACAAATGAATGAGAAAATTAATCTACCTCCAACATTAGCATAGTTACAAGATAGGTCCACATCATTTTTTTTAGGCACCTTTGAATAAAAAAACCTCAAATCATCCAAATTTTGGATATTCCAAGTCTCATATAATGTGATGTTATTAGTCCCAATCCCCCTTCACATCATGACACCTATACATATCCCCACAATCATAACATCCCTTCAAATCATTTTCATAACCAACATTCATCCTCCATCTAATACACCTTTCTCATCACCCTCCTTGACAAAAACCTCTACCATAGGGGCTATGATGACATCCTAATCAAATTGGAAGAAGTCAAATTATAAATAAATGAATTCCATGATGACATATTTATAGCGCATACTTGAAGGATTCAACTACTGTAATAAAATTAGAAATATCAAAAAAAAAAAAGATAAAGATAAATAATCCATCCAATGGTGAGAACTAATTTTTATGGCACCTTGGGCAAGCACCATGATGAAAAATAGATTTTGGCATCATGTTTAAAGTCATTGTCTACAATTAACTTGTATTGGGGTGTAAATCACAAATGTATTCCCTCCATCAACACCCTAAAATCCATCTCAAGTATTATCAATGCATTTAATTGTATCATCATGCCCATCATATCCATCATCAACATATCCTTCCCATATCTCTTCCCATTTTACCTTGATAAGGAAGTGGAAGAAGTATTGAGACATGTTATAGAAACATATTGGTATATCCACCAAATAACACTTTGATGACTAGACACTTGGTTCCCATGTAACATATTCCTTTTAATTCCCATTTGTAATCTCTCTATCATCCCATTTTATCCTACATATTTCTATCCTTCCATCCCTTATCACAACCATATTAGGTTCTATAACTCATTTCCCCTTTTTCTAGTAGCCTTTTGTACATCCAAAAATCAAATAATTTAAAATCTAGAAACACCTTAAAATTATATAAAATCAAAAAATCAAAATTCAAAAATAATGTCAAATATGCATTTACTTTTATATTTTGTGTGTTCTTATGTTTTCTTACTTTTTTGCTTGATTATGATTTTTTTGTTGTGTCGTGACTCAATCTATATGCATCAACAGTGTCATCATGGTTTTCCATATCATGGTGCATCTTATCATGTGTTTGTACTTCAGTTATTATATCAACATATGACAATAATGTGATCATGTTTTTTCCATTTCATGGTGTATATTATCATATACCACTATAAAAATAAGGTTGATCAACCAATAAGAATCATGCATAAGAATGGTAGCATTATCCATGCCCATAAACATTCATCCATCTCTCAACATCTTATTCTTCTAAATAATTATCCATATATAACATTCATCCTCAAGGCCTAAGTGTGTAGAAATTAGTTTTACATGTCCCCTATCTGATCAAATCTAATACCATACTTATTATAAATCAATCCAATTATATCCAACATGATTCAATCCATCATCATCAAATCTTTGGGGCATCCACATGTGCCTAGTGGTTTTTAGCTTCTTCCTTCTTTAAAAAGTCATTATACCATCACCACTTAATTCTAAAACACCCTATCTAATCCATTACATAAATAAAGGTGATCATCTCATCCTCAATCCATGAAATCATTTATATCCTTGATCTATGCTTGAAATTCACCCAATTAATCAAACCATCCATTTAATTCAAGATTATAGCTTTCACTCCCTTACATATATCATTACTTGGGGAAAATCAAGCATGCAACTTATCATCAAGATATATCATTCCCAATATAAACTTACATATTTTTTAGGATGTATCATTCCTAAATTAACCTCCTTACATATGTCCTTACTCTGGAAAATCAATTATGAAGCTTATCATTTGGATATATCATTCTTAGTCCACTCCCTCACATGTATCTTTACTTGGGTCACATAAATCCATCATCATTTGAAATAAAAGTGTGCAAGAATTATCTCAAGTGGGTTAAGATATTTATGGATTAATCTAAACTATCCACAACATCCATATCAACATCTAGTCTCCATATCCATCATCACCACACTATCAAATCATCACATCCTACTCCAATTCAACCCCTCTTTTTTCATTATCCACCCCTTGATCCTTTCCTCTTAATCCATCCTCCCATTTTAAAAGCTCATCCATGTCATTTATCTTTTTATGCCCTCTTTATGTGGAATCATCCCTAACTGACTCATCATCATCATTCAACCATCATCATGCCACTAAGGGTATCCTCATATGCCCATTTTTTTTAACTTCATTTTTTTTTAAAAAGTTACTCTACCCAATGCTTCGTAACTCCATTACAAAGAGGGGGAGAATGTATACACATAGAATCATACACCATATGTCTATTTTAACTATCATCACCTTATTCACTAATCACATTAAGAACCCCTAATCTTACACACCATCACATTTTAAACCTATCATTAACTATCATCCCAACCAATCTAATATTCATCACTATTCCCTCTATCACATTAATCAATTCAATGGATAGCCTTACCACATTACACCAATAATAAAAAATTATATTAATCACATTGATTAATCTTGTTAATTAGTTGATAATATAATCCATACACATTCTATATTTTTAATAAATCAAATAAATCCATTTTCCATATCAAATATATTATATCACATTACATCTTAACCAAATCCACATCATTAATATTCTCAATTACCAAGTCAATCTCAACCAAATCCCCATGCAATCTCATCACATCCTACGGAAAATAAAATAAACTCTTATCAATCCCAATTCTCATCTCATACATTCAACCCCCAACATTTATTTCCCATCCTCTCTCATTAAATGATATTTAGGACTCATCTTCAACCATTGATTTTGAATCTAGATCAATAGTTGTCATTCATTCACAAACCCTATAAATGGGATCTCACCCCTCCATTCTTAAAAATATCATTTTTTCCCAATGAAGTATTGTCAATCCTAGAATGCAATCATCCTAATCTGGTATCCATCATCCAAGAAAATAATCCGTGTGCCCAAGGGGACATGTTTCCCAAATATTTTTGTGTAGCCTATTGAGCAACCACATCTACATATGAAGGAGAAAATCAATATGAAGAGGAACACCATTACTTGTTGGTGAGTGAAGGCATTGATTTCTAAGTGCCTCTTTTCTCAATTAGAGGTATTCATTTCAAGTTTATTTAGTATTGAATTTTTTTGTTTGTTTGGTTTCTAACATTTACATTTTTCTAACAACTTGTGTGTATACACATTCAAACCAACTCATTTTCCATATCAATAACTCATCAATGAGTATAATTAATTTAAAAAAACATATTGATTTAAACAATGCTAAGCCACATTCCATGTTATTGATATAGTAATAAGAAATAAATTTTAAACTAAATACATTCACGAACCACTACCAAAACTCAATCAAACCATATCCAAGACAAATACGAAAATGAGCCTAAAATTATTAAAATCAATAAAGTCTCAAAAGATCAAAAAATAGTACTTAATTGACATGGTAATTAACTTCATAATCAAATAATATCCACATTAATAACTAATTGATTAGTTGATCAATAACTACATTGAAAAATAACTTCTATGATAAAAATATAACATATAACATATCAGAAACCAAGTCAATAATTAAACCAATCAAACCCACAAACTTGTGTTTTATGTGACATTAATGGAAACCCCACTCATGTGAATTGACACCATTGTGAGGTGTGTTCTCAAGGTGAATATCTATTCATGTGATGACACTTATCAACCATGGTTTCATATTTTTCCATACTTTCACACACTCAACTATAAATACATCAATAACATATGTCAGAAAGTTCACATAAAATATCAATGACAAATTTATTGAATCAAAATTTAATTTACAATTAAATAGTTTGGAAATATTTAGTTTGTTATTTAATAATTAACTGTGATATTCTAAACTAATAAATATAAAAAAATCACATCTCATTGAATCATAAATGAAACATACATTAGTCCCCTTGGGACTTAACCCTTTTTATATATATAACATAAATAACATAATATTGTCTATACATTTTAGTAATACAAATCCATAGGTATGACACTATATAATTATTTCTAGATAGAGATACAAAAAATCATATATACATATAAACATGGCAACCATAGTCTCTGATGTATAAGCAAACATATATCAAAATATAATGTTGGTATCAGCGATAATCATAGCCCATGTTGTTTAATACAACATAACATCAATTAGATCACTATTTTTAGCCACTACTAAATAAATTAATATAAAAAAGTAAAATAGTATAATTTTATCCATGAGAAATGAGCTCCTAAATAGCCATGAGTAATAATTATTGATAAGCATGATAAGATATGAGGGAGAGCATCATATGGATGTTTTACCTCCAAATAATACCATTGATCTCTCGTAAACTCCCCAGTATGAGTCACCCTTATTTAAGGAGGAGATAATGATGATACATACATCAATAAATTATCCAAATTAGTGTTAAGGTATAATCACTATCACATGTATCAGTCATACAAACCATGGACATTCCTTTATCAATATGACATTGCACATGTAAACTAGAAATTATAGTAGAAATATAATGTATACAACTATACTTTGGCCAAATCATTTTTATATATTCTTATCTTCAAATGAATTTGGGTCATATTCCACATCAACAATACTCTTTGAAAGAATCAATAATCATCATTACCCTTCTCATTAACTGATGGTGAGTAACTTGTGAAGAGGCCTCTTGTCATCATGGATCATGCTTTAATTATAAAGATGACTATTTCATACAACCCACAAAACCACCATATTCATGATAAAATCACCTAAATAATATAGTAAAATATAATAACAAAGGATGTTGTTGTATTGAAATCAATATGAGAATTAAAAATTAAGGTAAGTAAGAAAATAACTCTAAAAATTCATTTACAACTCATCACATAGTACAATATAGATTTAGATATTAGAATAATCTTCCAAGTTCAATTCATTCAAACCCATAACACCTAATATCCATTTTTATACTAGTGGATACTTATTCAATGTAAATAAATATTTGGCCATAATGTAAATAAATCAAACTACCTAAGTTATAATCATGCATTATATCCACTTAAAGGTAATTTAAATAATGCTTAAATGTCTTATTCCTATAATTAAACTTGGTATTTTCAAACATGATAAATTTTATTTGAACTATGGATTTCTCATTATATGCTAAAGAGATAATATCTTCAATAACCTTGAGACTATATGCCTCCTATAAGTCAAATGTGTAGTAAGTCTTTGATATATAACTACTTCGAGACAATTCATCAACTAATCACCAATTCTTTATCTTACCTTATGATCTAAAACCATAATCTATAGTTTTAAATTATGTTTCTATTAAACTTATTAATATTTCTCATGTAGATATCACTATAGCCACACACATCATAAAATACTAGTTAAGATTTTCTATAGTGATAAACAAATAATATCAATAGAAATCTTAATTAATACACTTTTTACACTCAGTTGTAGTTTGCATTAATAAAAGTATATACTAAGACTAAAAAATAGGTAAACTCCATTTTCATTTAGATAATTAACCTACAATACAACTAAAGTCTCTATGAGATAATTGATGTACTCCCATCTAATTTAGGATTCCATTATTAAGACCTTAAATAAGATTTTATTCACTACCACACAGTCCCTTAATAGGTTTATACATAAGGTAGGTTGTGTAGATACTAAAACTGAATATTTATAGCATCTCAGTCTTATATATTTGATAAATATCAATCAAGGTTCTACCCTTTCGTTATAGACCTTCCTATGGCTAAAAGGTTGGCATTCATCATCTTATTGTTTCTAAATTTTTATCTCTTAATTTGATCCATATCATTATGATGACCCAGGTCTCATATACTACACAAAAATATTTAAACTTGATAACCATCATTCACTATTAGTTTTAGATCTATACATATTTTATATCCTTCTAGACACTACCAGACACTACCACCAACAATAGTGTCTAGATCCGTATCTAGTGTCTAGTAACCAAAATTCATCCAAACTAAGAAATTATAGAAACCTACGTATTAGCTTATTTTTATTATTGAACCCTACCATGAGATATTTCCAAAATGTGTGATATAAATACAAGTCTAAGATTTCTCATTCTTCCTCTAGAAAATACCAAGAAAATACCTACTAAGGCTAAATAAATAAACTACATAAGCACTTTATTCTACCTTACTCATCCCTATTTTCATATCAAGCATGAGAGAAGTCATACCATAGGTTTGAAGCATTCAAAGAGTATCCCTGAGTAATATTTGTCAAATTAGAAGCTAAATCACTACATTCATCTTCATATATTATATTTCATCCTTGTACACACACTTTCCCACACATAGGGGAGAACTACATAATTTAGAGTCCCACCTTGGAGTATTGATAATATAGGCAATGCCCATTGACAGAGGGGCCTTTAATATATCTCGACACTGTAAGCCCACTAACCCATTTTTCAAGAAACTCATTCCAAGGGTAAATAATAGTGAAGAGATAGGGTTTAATTAATCAGAGTGATATCATGTATCCCAAATATGAATACATCAGCATAAAGACAAAAAAACCCAAATAGTGAATTTGGTTACATTCATTATTTTGTACTAGACACCTACATCATAGTCAGATACTGGCATCGATGGTAGTATCCAGATCTGATGGTAGTGTTTGTGGCTATAGAAGTGTAATTTTAAAATTTGATGACTGAATACTAATATTTTATATTCTACACTTATTTTAATCCCATATTTTCATGTGCATAGTAAACAAACTATCATTTTTTCTTATTCATTTCAATATCTTTCTGTAGTTTTGCTTTACTATTTTTAACAATCTCAATTGTATAAATTTAGAATATTATTTATCTTAGTTTTCTATTAATTGTCTTGCTATAGATTATTTTATCAACCTTATATTATAACTACATCTATACTCTTAACCCTATATCCCCATATAAAATTTAGTTAAACATTTGGTGAACCCAACATCTTGGTTTTACTTTTGAAAAACTTAGCTTGCCCTAATGTTTTCATCCTTATAGGCTTTCAAATTATATTAATTATTCAGTTTTGATTTTTCTTATCATGTTGGATGTTTCCCTAGATTTTGTATGTCTCTCTTATCTTGTTCTCATATATGTCTTTAGAACATTTAAGAAGGAACCTCATTCTCTTCCTAACCTTAAGTAAGGTGATAGCTACCATCCCTCTAACTAGGTCCATGTTATCACTACTCCAATGGGTAAGGTGGCCCATCCTATTATACCTATCATTTCTCAAACCCCTTCACCTACCACATATCCTCTACATGGTATGTGTCTGCATATTCAATCTAAGGCACCTAAGGTTTCTGCTTGTGAATCCCTAAAATATCAAATCATCTTTATGAGCAAGTTAATAAAATTTACAAAATTGAAATCAATATTTCAGTTCAAAGATCACATTATTGGAAAATTAGATCACCTATGCAAAAAATCCATAATGTGTTAGTATTAATAATGTGTTTGCATCTTCATCTAGCAATGTCATACTGAATAAGGTTTCTTATCAAAATAAGAAGCTAAAATAGAATTCATCTACAAATAATAATTCAAAAAGTGGAAAAAAGGATAATAAGATTCCAAATGAAATATTAAGATAAATTATTCAAAAAAAAAGATTCAACTACCTCCTCCACATCCTATACATAGAACCAAATACTATTTTTCATATCATATAATGCATGAACATCATAAAAAATATTATTTTTCATCGAAGATAAAAATACAAAGTCTCAAAGATAATGATGATCCTGTAATAGATACATCAATCAAGAAACCCACTCACATTATGATTACCTCTTCTAAAACACAAGTTAAAAAATAACAAATATGGTTACCAAAAGATAATTCAAAGTAAAAATTAATTAGAGAAATAAAATATTCAAAAGGTAAATCTAGAACAAGAAATGTTACAAAAGATCAAGATGAAAAAGCTAAAGTTCTAAATATATTTAAAAAGGGGGAAATCACAATCCTTTCCTCATATCAATAACCTTTTAATATCACCTAGCATATAGAGGTAAATTAATTTATAGATATTAATGTTTTGGACTGTAAAGATACAATTTTTTGTTATATGTCATTTCTTATCTCTCTTGAAAATAAGTTTTAACATGTGGATGAAAACAATGCAATTCCAACAATCATGGGATCAATTCAATCAATACTTAAATTTGCTTCAAAATAATGTTCTCTCAATTTTCAGGTTACTTATAATCCAAGTGTTTACAATTTGGTGCTTGTAAAATCATGGTTACACTTAATAGAAGCAACGGTTGATAGAAATAAAGGTTGCATATCATTTGATCATCAAGGCAAGTTTACATCCATTTACAAATAATGAATATATTTAGAAAAAAAAAAATAGAAATGAAGTATATCTTCATCTACCATATAAAAAAACAAGTAATGGCATATCATTAAAGTCAAAATACATATAACATATTACAAAAGAGAAATCAAAGTCATCTTTGAATAAATTTTTTTTTAAATCTATCATCACCAGAGATAAAGAGGATATTATATTGATCACTACATACCATTGATACAATAACATGATACACTTTATAATTATAATACCTCTTTGAGACCATAGAGCCCTATGAGACATATGCAGAGTACCATAGATTGTACAATTCTAGCTATGATACTTATACATACTCCTTGAAAATACCATCAATTTCATAAACAATATTATGATATTTTTAATAACTATGATCATCCCTTGGATTAGATCATAGGATAGTATTTTCCTCTCAAATATTACAAAAAAACTAGTTCAAAAATTAAAAAACATTCAAATAATTAAAATTTTCAAAAACACTTAGCATTCCCATATTTTACTAGCTCATTGGAATTTGTGTTTTTTACTTTATGTTAGTAGATATATTATCATTTCATTCCTATATACACATATGTTTCATGCATATTTTAGTGTGATATAATCATACCTAGACACATGATCTATGCATTTTATAGATGTTGGACCTTTCTTCTACTCACGGCATATAGTACAATGGGGCCATTTTCTTCTTTGATCATGATTGATATATGCCACATATCCTTTATGATCATTTATATATTATCATGTTTGAGCTTATATGATAACACTTATACATTCCTATATCCATGTTCATATCTTTCACAATGTACTTGATATGCCATACTACTTAACATTTTGCTAACACATATATGTAAGGACTAGTATAATATTCTTATATCGATTGCTTATGATTCATTAATTTTTCACTACCTTGATTTTATTACATTGTTTTATATTATATTTATTGTGTAACATTTTAATATGTTCCTTTCCTATTTTCTCATGTGTCATTGTATGTTGATTAGACTTTTAATATGTGATTTTATGTTGATTGGACATTTAAATATGTCATTCATTTCGAGTGTGAGTTAGTTGAACATGCCCTTTATATGAGGTCTCCTTTGACCATTCCTTCACATTACATTGAGAATTATTATGTGTGTGTTTGATTTCCTATTGATCTTGTAATATTACTATTTAGACATTAACATTATCTATCTCATGCATCTTAGGACTTGATGTGATCACATATTGTGAGCCAAATTGATATATCTACTTTGACATGTTATCCCAATATGTTACATGATTCATACATGGATTATGAAATTAAATTATCCTATTGATGTAATTTACCTACCAAATTATATTTCCCTCACCTTAAAATGTTTTGAATTTTAATGGGGGCATGTCATAGAAGGCGTAACCTACATATTTGCCATAATTTATATATTTCATTAAGGGTGTGTCATAAATACATGACCTCTATACTTATACATTTTCTCATTTTCCAAATCTTAGTAGGGGCATGTCATAAGAACATAACATCCATAATTACACACTTACTCGGTATCTCTAGATTTAAGTTGGGTCATATTATAATAACAAAACACCCACACTTTCACAATCTCCAATTCAATTTCATGATTCAAATATACATTTGGGTTAGAATCCTCTACATTGTACTAATTTTTCATAGATTTGAAACAAGGTTTTTCATATTTTTGACATATATACTCCAACTAATATATATCATACATCCATATGCCATGTTATTCCACCCAAAATTTTAAAATTTACCAATTATAATACTCACTAGGATGCATCGATTACACCAAGATGTAATGTTATCGAGCATTTATGTTACATTAATAGGTTTAACAAATTTTATGGTTTGAACTGATTAAATAATTCAACCTCACCAGATTTATATGTTAAATTCATTAAATCATCCAATTTCACCAAAATTATAGGATGAGTTGATTAAATCACTCATCCTCACCAGATTATGTATATTCACACTTGAGCTAGGATGATCTCAATGGTCATGTCTGACTCATCCTTAAACTAGATTAGGGGTATAATACCTTCCAATATCCTACTTCAAATATCTAAAGTTTGTATAAAATTTATCCAGCTCTAATACTTCACAAATAAACATATTTAACAAGTTAAATCATCAAGAAGCAACACAGTTGTATCGACACACAAGTGTACTCATTCCTTATTCTTTTTATTTTTAATCATTCAATTATTTCAAATTTTAGATTATATGCACTGATTTATACTTTATCATGCTTTTGGTTACATTTTATACGCCAATAAAGTACTCAAGGTGGGCTAAATCAAAGGCAAGGTGTGTTATACAAACCTAGGTACACATTTATTTCCCTTAACCTAGTAATTTCATCCTTATACATTACTATATTAAAGGGGGAGAAATGTAGATACTAAAATAGAATATTTATTGTATGTTAGTCTTGTACATTTGACAAATATCAATTCCATATTTTCCTTTTAGTTTTATACCTCTATATTATCTAAAGGCTCACATTCACCATCTCATTATGCCTAAATACTTATCTCTTAGTCTGATCCATATAATTCAAATGACCTAGGTCTCATGTACTAAACATAAATATTAAACCTTACAAACATCATTCACTATCACTTTTATATTCATACTTGTTTTCTAACCCTTTGAACACTACCAGCCACATAAAGACACTATTATTGACAATGGTGTCTAGATCATAGCGAAAAGTCATCCAAATTACAAAATGATTAAAACTTAGGGGTCAGCTCATTTGTCTTATTGAACCTTATTGTGATATATTTTCAAAATTTATGGTATAAATATAATTCTAAGACTTCTCATTCCTCATCTAGAAAATACTAATCAAACCCATACTAAAGTTAAATCAATTGATTAAAAAATCACTCTATTATACCTATTCATCCCTATTTTCACAAGTATAATATCAATCATATCACATGACTGAAGCATTTAAAGATCATTCCATGAGTGATATTGTCAAATTACAAGTTATATCATTGCATACATTTTCAGATAGTATATTACACCCTTGTGCACTCACTTTCCCACACATAGGGGATTATTACATAAATTTGAGGCCCTAATTGGAGTATTGGCTATGTAGGTAGTGCTCATTTATAGAGGAGTCTTTGGGTTAGTTTAACACTATGAGCCCATTAACCCATTTTTCAAAAAAATTATTACAAGGGTGAAGATACAAGGTTTGATCAATCAATGAAGAGTGAAAACTTGTATCCCAAATAAGAATACATCAGTAGAAAGGTGAAAAAATCTTGAAGTTTGTTACATCTAGATCTAATCATTATTCTATAATGGGCACTTGCATCACATTCAGACACTAGCTTCAACAATAATGTCTATATTTAATTGTAGTGTCTATGGCCACAAAAGTACAATTTCCAAAATTTGACAACTAATCCAAAATACTAATATTATATATTTCACACTTATTTCCAATCCATATCTACCTATGCATAGTAAACTATTTAAGTACCATTATTTATTATTCATTTCAATGTCATTAAATAGTTGTACTTTACTATTTTTAGTAATATCAATATAAATTCATAATATTGTTTATATAAGTTTTATATTAACACCCCTGTCTTAGAAATATGTCTATATTCTTAACCCTAGATCCCCATATCTAAAGTTTAGGGTTAAACAAGTTGTACATAGTTAACAATTTATAATTTATATTTACCAAAAAATGGTAATCAACTAAAAATCTTAAACCCTCTATATGGAATTTATATTTTAATCTAAAATTTTTCAAAAATAGCAACTAACATTTATATTAAAGTATTTGAAACAACAAACAACTCAGCTATAGGCATATTTTAGGCATTAACCTAAGTAAGAGATCATATTTATGGGCTTATAGGTGAGATAAAACCCTCATCCCCATGTTCATATGGATGAAAAATACCATTTAATCAGTAAAACATAGGTTTAATCAAAAATTTAGCCAATAATCATTATGGCCATATTCTCCATTCATTCAATATTACTATCTTTCCTTTTTTTAAATCAAAACAACTATAGCATAGTTGGTAGGTTCAAATGGAGATGGCATGCACAACTATAACCATTATTAAAAAATAAGACATGGCCATAATTAAAAGACCGAAGCATCATTTTCTATACCCTAGGGCTTCATGTATTTCAACAAGAAAATTGGGTTCTTTATAGTATTTTAAACCAATTTATAATATTATAGGAAAATAAAATAGTAATGTAACTACAACCTGTTAACATATTTAAACAAACAAGAAACCTATAAATCCATACACATAGTGTATTGAAAACATTATTTTCTTAATAATATTTCTTTATTTTTCTCCCTCATTTATTTTCATTCTCCATTGAATTATTCATGACTTCATTTTGCATGGCCCTATATTCTTTCCACCAAACCCTATAATTTACTCATTGTAGTTATAAATCCACTACCGCTTGTAATTATTGCAACTCAAATCCAATTTGCGTTCCATACCCCAACAGTTCATAACACCATGTAGAATTTTACCCTAAAAGCAGCATGTATTTATTTACCTCAATTAACAAAATTTAAAAAAACCTAATCATATCCCTCACTTTGTGTTTATCTCCAAAACTAAGGAAACCCTATTTTTATTTTCATAATGAGTTAGGTTTTTGATTTATTTGAACCATGATGATATATAATGAATATTTTATCTTATACTCCAAAAATAATAATTAACCCATTAACTTACCTTTTTTCAAAGTTCATAACATTAAATTTCATGCAATGAGCACTCAATGGTGGTTTTTTTACTCTTACTCCCATGTCCCTAAGACATTAATCCATATTTTTATTTTACCTTTGCTAAAGGTTCATGATACCCTCTAGGTTATGTAATGCACACCACTATAGTGGTTTAATGTTTCCAAGGATTATTACAACCACTAAAAATAAGTTTACTCACCATTATGTCACTATCAATAGGGTTTTTTTAATGTAAACCAATTTTTTACTTTAAAATATTTCCTCTCTAAGATATTTTTGTGTAAGTAGTACATACTATAACTCAGCAAGTAAGAAAAGTATAAAATTAGCATGATGACATACTCTACAAGCAAGACTAAATAAGATTATGCAAGTAGTGAAAAAATAAGACTCTGAAATCAAAACTAATTTATAAGCAGCATGATGACACACTTAACTTGTAAGATCAATATTTCACAGTTCAAGAATATGAACCATAAGTAAACTAAATATAATAATGTAATTATAATCACATGTACAGGCCATCTAGAGTAAATCACATAGCATGAGAATTAAACAATCATCGACAACATAGAAAAACACTATAGGACACAAAACTACTCAACTAGCCTATGGGGGTGTGTAACTACCCTAAATTTGATCTTTCTACCCATAGATACCATGATATTCTTCCCTCTCCCCTATGATGCCCTCCCTCAATAATCTAGTATGAGGTAATGGATAGGATATCCTGCATCCACCTCAAGAAAATAAATAGGTAGTTAGTCTATCATAATCATAAACATAAAATCGCTGATAATATCAACATAAAGTAATGTATTAAATGAACTATTACATTTATATCAAAACATAATGTATAATTAATCAAATCATCATAGAATTCATAACCACCAAAATGCTAAAAATATTATTTAAAATGTTAATCATCATGCTTTTACTAATCATAATAGTAATTTAAAAATCATCATGTAATGTAAATAATGGTCCCTAACCTTTGAGAGTATAATAAATTGGCATAGTCATAGTATTTTCCTCTAGGGTGATGTTAGATGTAAAATTTTTTCCCTTTGGAAAATTCATCATCCCAATGATGATAAAAGCAACATATAGTGTTTATCAAAAACTCAACATATTTTATCAATCAAATAAATTACAAAATAGCCTATGAAATTATCCATATTCCTCCCAAGTGGCCCTATCATTATAATATTAGTCCTATTGGACCTTGCATTGAACCATTTCTCTATTATTCAAGCTGAACTTATGTGTTTTGCGTATTCTAATTAGTTCTATTGTTACCATTCTTGTATCTAGAACACATAAAGCATTCCAATCAAGTACATGTGAAGGGTCAGTCACATATTTATGTAAATAGGACACATGAAAAAAATTATGAATATAAACTAGTGTTACTAGAAATTAATTCTATATGTAACCCTAGTTTATCATTTCCAAAACCTCAAAATGTCCTGTCTAGGTGTTAATTTGGATGATCTGCAAAATTTAATATAAATCTTGTGGTTTAACATGAAAAAACACTTTATATCCCATTAAGAAATATATTTTTGTTCTTTTCAAATCATCATAGCTATTCTACCTATCACTGGCTTATTCCAAACATTTTCTAATTAATTTGACTTGTTCTTCCATTTTAGCAAGCATTTTCAGCCCAAAAACTACTTTATCCTATAATTTATTTGAGTTGATATGTGTTCTACATTTTCTACCATAAAGAGCCTCAAAAGGTTTCATTTTTAAAGGTGAATGGAATGAGTTAGTATATGAAAACTCAAATAGTGAAGATATTCTTCCCATTTGTATTAATGGTCCATGTAATACATCCTCAATATATCCTCTAAAACCTAATTTACCCTTTCTATTTTCCCATCTATTTCAAGATGGTAGGCTGTTTTGAAATTAAGTTGGGTTCTCAAGGTTTTGTTAATAGTATACCAAAATCTATAATTCATTTGAGGGTGTCTATCAAAAAAAAATCTCTATAATTCCATGCAACCTATAATTTTCTTACACAAACCATTTTTTTAGAACTGGTTCATCATTAATCAAATTACTCAGAATAAAGTGTGTCACTTCAGTCAATTTGTCAAGTACCACCAAATATCACATCATGAATGTTTTTTGACATGGGTAATCCTTGGACAAAGTTCATTCTTTTTCCCTTCTTATCTAGAATGCCATGAGGGTAAAAAAAAATCCTGCACAATGAATATGTTATGTTTTCACTTGTTGACAATATAAACATCTTGACACAAAATTAGCTACATTTTTTTTTATTCCCTTCAATAAATATAATGGTTTTAACTAAACTATCAACTTGGTCACTATTGAAAGACCATAATAAGGAGCATTGTGTAACTCCTTAGTCACTTTGACTCTCAAATTCTATTTTGTGGCATATACATTCTCCCATTAAACTTTAGGAGTCCATCCTTCTCAAAATATAACCCTTCATATCCATGATATTGAATGTTTTATACCATGTCTTTTTTAACCTACTCATAGAATTCATTTCTAGTAAGAATTACAAAACCTAATATCAAATGATACTTCTAATATTATCCATTACTACTATTTACCTTCTATGGATAAGGGTATATGCAACTCTATTATCTTTACCTTTTATATAGTTGATAGTAAATTCATATTTTAGTAAAAACTTAATCCATCACCTTTTCTAAGCATTTAAATTTGACTACGTGAAGATATACTTAAGTTCTAGATTGTATCTTAACTTCAAATAGTTTTCCCAACACATAATGCCTCAAAACCTTTAAATCATGCACTATGGTAGCTAATTCAAAATCATGTGAAGTGAAATTGGCCTCATAAGGCTTTAGTTTTATTGATTTATATGCTACTACTAAGCCTTTTTATAATAATACTTCACCTAGGCCATCCCAAAAATGATTAAATACCATAATAAATAGCCATTTAAATTAGGAACACGTGATACTAATGCAAAAATAATCTTCATTTTCATGATTTTAAAGGTTTTATAACAATTATCGCTTCAAAAAAAAATTGTTATTTCAATTACAATGATGTGATGGGGTTAGCTATTTAGAAAAATTGGGTAAAATTTTCCTCTAATACCCCACTAAACCCACAAAACTTGCACGTCATGAACATTTTTGAGTACCATCTATTCCAAGATAGATTTTATATTTTTTGGATCCACAAATATCCCTTTGGTTGAAATTATACACCCCAAATATTACACTTTTTCTGATAAAAATCACACTTAAATAGTTTTATGAAGATTTTATACTTTCAAAAGCGTTTCAAAACCAACCACAAATGTTATATATACTCTTATTAGTTATTATAACATATCAAAATATTATCTAAGAATATGAGTACAAACTAATCTAGATAATCTCTAAACATGTTGTTCATAAGTTTCATGAATATTTCAAGTGTATTCATTAGTGTGAAGGGTAGAACTATAAATTCATAGTGTCCATACCTCATCCTAAAATCAGTTTTAGGAATATTTTCCTCCTTGATTCTCAATTGATGGTACCCTGATCTAAGGTTAATTTTTGGAAAGACCATTTAACTTTGTATTTGATTGAAAATATCATCAATATGAAGTAAATGATACCTATTATTAATGGTTCCTTTGTTCAACATTTTGTAATTTATGCACAAATAAAGTCGCATCCTTCTTATTAAAAACACTATTAGTGCTCCCTAAGGTGATGCATTAGGTCAGATTAGTCCCTTATAAAACATTTCATGGAGTTGGATTTTAACTGTAGCAATTTTTTGTTATCATTATGTAGGATGCCTTGGATTGAGGCTCATATCCTAAAATGATATCAATTGTTAAGTCAAATTCCTATTTGGGGATATTCTAGGTAGATCTTCTGGAAACACATCCTAAAATTCCTATTAAAAAAATATAGACCTTTAAGGTAGATATTTAGATTCCTCTAACTCATCTATCTTAACCATGAAACCTTGATAGCCCTTCTACTAAGCCTTTCTTTATTAGATGGTGGAGATATGTATTAAATTAAGCTCTTTTTTCTCTCTATTGATTTGATTTTGATTTCCTAAATCATTTAAACACTCCACTTTTTTCACAAAATAATCTAAATTTTATATGTACTTATAAATTCAAATTCACCCCTAAGATCAAATCATATGACCTTAGCAGAGCTAAAAAAAAATTACTATAGTGGTGAAATTAGGTAATTCCACCTTTGCTTCTACTAGTAACTTATCTACTTTAATCCTAGATTGATTTTTATACTACACAGTCCATGCATTTTCCATATGCCCAAATTTTCTAGGTAACTTATTAAGAAATTTAAGAGAAATAAAACACTCAATGTATGCAACAAATTAAGATAGACCTAAAATTTATCCTACCTAATAGATCTATACTCGAAGAAGGTAAATCAACTTAGATACTTAGTTATATTGGGGCATGACCAATTAGATATGCTAAACCTAGTTAGAGGAGAAATTACCACATAAAATCAATGGAGAGGGTTCCAATAATATAGGCAACCAATATAATGTAATAACCGTAAATACATCTCTAATAATTAAACTAATTTAATCCAGTGTTGCCAAATCTTGCAACACAAATAATGGGGATTGTTGAAATAACTAAAATGGGTACAGAACCATGGTAGGTAAAGGAGGTCCTATGTTACCTAGGGTGGAATATGACACTATATCCACACTAAGTTTAAGTGTAGAGGAGATTAAAATAATAATTTATACATTCAAACTTTTAATTATTTAATATATATCTACTAAATGAAAGAACTAAGGTTAGAAATACTTACATTGAATAGAACATGTCAAGCCTCAATCTCCCCCTTGGCCAATGGTACTTTGTAGAATATTTGTGTGGTTATAATGATCACAATGGTTTAAATAGGTTATAGGCTAAAATACTTCTCTTAGTTGCATCTAAGACTCTAGAACACAAGTTAATTCTCTCCAAGATGATCTAATAAATGGCTTCTCCAAATGTAAACTAAAGCAAATTGTGAAAAATAATAGTGCAAAAAATGAATGTTCCTTTACATTATATTGGAATGTGGATTGTATTTATATTTACATGTGATCATAACCCTTTCTAGACTTTTAGATAATAATATCAACCTATCTCGATGTAGGTTAAAATTTATTATTTAACCTCAAATTAGGTCAGCCAGGGTTGACTTAGTTACGAAGTGTGTGACATAACTTTTCGACTCTAACAACCTACGATGATACTATATGATTTTATCTACATGGTTGATATATTATAATGATGATATCAACCATGCTTGATGTAGTATAATGATAGTAAGATGAAAAAGGTGTTGAAATAGATAGTGTATATATATATATATATATATATATATATATATATATAAAATAAACATATAAGTTGACATTTAGGTATGGACATATAGTTTATTATATTTTAAGTTATATTTCATATATAATTTAAATATTTTTAAGAGTGGTTTCAGACCTCTAGGCATTGTAATGCAAATTCTAGGTTTTGGAGACGCCTACTTGATTTTAGACTTAGCCATATTTCAAGGTTTCATGATTTCAAACTTAGCCATATATTAGAGTTTCAATATTACAAGGAGACATTATAAGAGGTAAAGTTATATACACTCTAAGTAAGTTGTACTGATAGTAGGAATAATATTATCATGGCATAGATTGTAACACCTTTTGCAATGCACCAAAATCATGTACACCCCTTTTTTGGTGTACCCTTTAAGGCATGCACTCAGAGAGATTGAAACTTGACAGGTTGTTACATGAGATAAAGCACCATTAAGTGATAAAAGTGAATAAAATATATGTTTATACACTTAGTAGCTATAGTATCTATCAAAATAGAAATAGAATTCCCAAATAATATACCTAACACCTCTATTGGTGATATCATAAATTCAACTTGACAATTGTAATTATTTTATGGATCCAATGCTAAAAAAATCCAATTGAGAAGACAATGAGGAAGGATTCTTGATTTTACTTCTTATTTTCCACTAAGGACGTTATTTTTCATAATGATCTCTTTGACAAGTAAAATATTCACCTGGTGGTCCTTTCTATTCAAGGGGATTTCCTCCATTATTTGATTATTTGAAGCCATTTCTTAGATTAATTAACCTTGAAGCATTTTTAAATTTTGTATTCTTGTTATTGAATCTATTTTTTGAATCCCCATTATGCTTCTATTTATTCTTTTTGAAATAACTCTTTGGGCAACTAAAACTCTTCAATACTTGTCTTTAACTTCTACAAGTGATTTTAGATTCTGATCTTACTTGACAGATTTATCAAAGACTTTATCCATGGAGCTAGGTCCATGCATTTTCACTTCACATCCAATCTATGGCCTCAAACCCATAACTAATTTTTAGGTCTCTAAATTCATCTTAATGGTATTGGGGAACATATTTGAGAAGCTTTGTAAACTACTCCTAGTACTTTGTCATTATTAGCTCCCCTTGCTTCAAATTATAAAAAAATAGTTTTTTTATTATAAATAATAAAACTTAATTTTATATGATATACTAGTATGGTGCACTTGACAAATATCAACAATGACTTAACCTTCTAGTTCATGACCTTCTCATTTATGAAAGGCTCACATTCATCATCTCACTATGCAAATTTGTTTATCTTATAGTTAGACCCTAATATTATGATCACATAAATCACCTTTAGCCTAAAATTTGCATAAAACTTGTTTTCTATCTTGCATAAATAGTTATATATCCTCAGTAACTTTTTACCATGAAATACATTAACGTCTATATTAGGACACTTACATCGACACTATTGTCCCAAATCTAACACTAGTGTCCCTACCTTCTGAATAGTCAAATTTTAAATCTATATACATTGATGGGTTAACTTATTTGTATTACTTAATCCTCATGTGATATTATTTTAAAATGTTTGGTATAAATAAAAATCAAATTTTATTCATTATCTATCAAGCAATATCTATCAAATACTAAGCAAGTACCTCTCAAACTCACACTACACTACTAAAAATCACTTGCACAACTGAGTTATACTTCCCTATTCTTACCTATTTTAAAATTAGTCATAGTATTAGTCTTATTATAAGTATAAAGTATTCAAATATCATCCCTTGAGTATTATTTTTCAAACTATAGTCTAGATCCCTATATGCACTTCTATATAGCATATTTCACAATTTTTCACACACAAGCCCACATAAGCAGGAGAACTACATTGGTCTGAGGACATATTTGGAGTATATGGATATGAAATAAATGATCAATAGTAAATATTTATTTTAGGTGAGCTCAACTTCACTTGAGCCCACTAACCCCTATTTTTCAAGGTGACATGCCAAGTTGGAAGACCTAGGATTTTAATAAAAAGATAGATGTTGGGAACCTTTATGTGCGATCCAAGTTGATAATATAAAATGCAATGGTAAACCCTAATAAAATTAATTAAATATTATATAAAATATTTTTTATATTTATCTAGATATAATCATTGAAACCAAGATAAAATTATTAACAATAGTGTCTAGAACCTAATGATGGTGTCTTGGCTAACAGAAAGCTATTTTCTAGAATATGACAAATCAAGGTGGAACATCAATGTATCTTATCCTACATGTTTACATGTCATATATTTGTGAACATAATTTAATAATATAATTATTTTTTCCTTTTTATTTCAACTTTTATAATATTATTTGGAATTGTACTTTTTTATATTTAGCATATTCTTAAATTCAACATATTTATCAGAATATTATAAATCTAAATTCATTTAATTATCCTAATTTTAGAATATATTACTCCATAGTTGATTAGGCTATTACCTAACATAAATAATTTACTATTATATAAAATATTTTTTATATTTATCTTGATAAGAGCATTGAAACCATGACAAAAGCATTGACAGTAATGTCTAGATCCTGATGATAGTGTCTTGGATAATTGAGAGCTATTTTTGAGAATATGAGAAATCAAGGTGGAACATCAGCATATATTATTCTACATGTTTACATGACATATCTTCATTCATATCATTTATTAATCCAAGTAGTATTTATTCTTTGTATTGAAACTTTCATAATTTTGTTTGGAATTATACTTTTCTATATTTAGCATATTCTGAAATTCAACATATTTATTAGATTGTTATAAATCTAAATTCATTTGATTAGCCTAATTTTTAAATATATTAATCCATATTTGATAAGTATATTCCACATAACCCATCCCAAAATGGTTAAAAATTTTGGTGAACCTAACCATTGAGTCTTCTTGTGGAAATCCTATCCTACCTTAAGTTTTTTTTAGCCTTCTAGGGTTCTAGATAGTTTTTTTTTAACTAAAAGGGGTAAAAAATTTATTCAGAAGAAATAGAAAAAAAAAATTACAAAGCTTTATCCTGGACCACTAGAAGACCCAGCTTCTGTGAGAAATCCAAAGGCAACAGCTTATGATCTAGAATCTTCCACTAGGGCCCCTGCTCAAAGGCCCATTTAGCTAGACTAGGGTTTTAGATAGTTGTGTTTGATTTTTAGATCTAATTTTTTTAACATTATTATTGACACCTTTATATATATATATATATATATATATATATAAGAATTTAAAATTTTAATGATAAATATAATTTTTAAACTAAAGATGCATTAATTAATCATCTAAATACAAATTAGGAACTAATTGACACATTTGTGTATGTTACAAGAGATGAACTCAATAAACATGTTAAGGTTAATGCATCCACATCTAGTAATGGTGAATATTTAGGTAGTATTACTACATATTAAATGGTAAAACATAATATAATTAAGTGAATATTATAAAAAATATTTTGTATTCATGATATAGACATAATAATTAAAACTAGGATAAAAGCATTGAGAGTATTGTCCAGATCCTGATGATAGTGTCCTAGCTAATAAAAAACTATTTTATAGAATATAGCAAATCAATGTGGAACATTAGAATATATTATTATACATGTTTATATTTCTTATGTTCATGAACATAATTTAGTAATCTAAGTATTATTTCTCCTTTATTTTATAGCTTTTAGAATATTGTTTGGAATTATACTTTTCTATATTTAACATATTCTCAAATTCAACATAATTATCAAAATATTATAAATATAAATTCATTTAATTGGATTAATTTTAAAATATATTAATCTATATTTTATTAGGTTATTCTCCCTAACCCATCCCAAAAAATTAAATATTTTGGTTAACCTGACCTCTAAGTCCTCTTGTAGAAACCCTAGCTTGCCTTGAGTTTTTTGAGCCTTCTAGGGTTTTAGATTGTTGTGATTAATTTTCAGATCTAATTTTTTTAACATTATTATATAAACCTTTGTTTTATTTATAATAATTTAAAATTTTAATAATAAATATCATTTTAAAACTGAAGATGCATTAATTAATCATCTAAATACAAATTAAGAACTAATTGATGCATTTGTATATGTTACAAGAGCTGAAATCAATAAACATGCAAAGGTTAATGTATCCACATCTATTAATGGTGAATATTTAGGTGTTAATACTAAATATTAAATCACATTATCCCTCCCCTCTATCACACCATTAATTCCTATGACTATAGGGGGCACGAGATATGCTTTCAAGCCATTGTTCCCCAAGGATAAAACACTTATCTAAGTCTCCAACTTCTATCCTTAATAAACTTATGGAGTGTCATCTCATATCTCTCCCTCCTCCCTTAAAGGTTGATACGAGTTGAATTTTACCAAAAGGATATGATACAAATACCTATTGTGACTATCACAAATGTGATGGGCATCTTACAAAAATATTTTATAATTTGAAGTACAAGATACAAGACTTCATTCATATTAAACATATCACATTTGATGATCCTCTAAAATATTCAATATCACAACCTGGTGATCATCAAAACTAGATGATATTTAACAATCTTTTACAAGATCATTATAAGGAAACACTAGAAGTGAAAATGGCATATAATTCACATCCTCATCTATATCAAAGTAGATATATGATATCCATTGTTCCTTGAATAATTTTACAAACTACTCCCAAGTGGTGGTGTCGAGTCAAGTCCCATTTCAATTTTCTTGGTGGCCAACCAAGTTGTTGCTTCACCAACTAGTTGGTATGTTCCTCATACCACTTTTATCACTTCATAGTAGGTTTTAATTTTGAAATAATTCTCCATATTAGTGATCCATCCCTCAACCCCTCTCCTAACATCATTCCATCAAATTTAAGTATCTTCAATTTTTTCATCTCATGTGCATGTTTTGTAACCACTTGCACTCTCACGGCTTGATGTTCTTTGGCATGCTCTTGATCTAGGTTCTCTTCCTACTCATATTGTCTTCTTATTTTTCATGCCCTTGTACCTCATATTCCATTGTTTTTATTCTAACTCATGTCTTAGTTATGACTCAGAGGATTTTATCAAGCTTAGTAACTTGTTCTGCTATTAACAGGTTGGGATTAGGTTGTTGTTATTGATTTTAAGTTGCTTCAACATTTGACCTTACATGCACCATTTTATCCTACTATAATGAGGAGAGATAGGTTAGTGTTATTGTACTCAATATTTTTTAACATTTAAACCTACACTCAGATACCACATGTTAAAACTCAACTAGATTAACAAGGAGCTACCATACTTTTTTATTTTTTACTTTACACTTAAATAGTTTAGCAATAATTAGTGTTTTTTTAATTAATTAAATATGATCATCTAAATTTTTAAACATAACAAAATAATATTTCATTGAATAATAAATTAAACATACATCAATCCCCTTGGGACTTAAACCTTTTGATATATAAACATCAATAACATAATCTCATCTATATAGTTTAACAATAAAAATCCATAGGTGCAAAACTCTATAATCAATTCCAACTAGAGATACAACAAAGCATATAGACATTCAAACACTACAACCATAGTATCCACTATATAATAAAATGTATATCCAAATAAAATGTTGGTCTTGGCTATAATTATGGCCTCTATTTTTCAATGCAACATTGGATCAATTACACTAGTGTGTTCAGCCATTATTGATTAAATTAAAATAAAAAATGTGTAATAGTATAATATTATCCCTGAGCACTCATCTCTTAATTAGTCATGAGAAAAAAAAATTGATAGTCCTAATAATTTTTAAGGATGGAGATCATCCTCTGGGCACTTTACCTCCAACCACAGACTAGTAGTCCCCCACACACCTCCCCATTGGGAGTGACCCTTTCTTTCATGAAGGGGATGATTATGTAAATATAGACATCAAGAACTAATCTAGAATAATATGAAGGTAAACTAAATATTACATGCATTACTAATATATACCTTGGATATTCTTATATCAATATGACATCACGCATACATGTAAACTAGAAAATACATTGGAAATATAATGTATACAGCTATAGCATTACTTTGGCCAAATAATTTTTATAGATTTTAGTCTTCAAATGAAGTTGGTCCATATTCCATATCAATAATACTCTCTACTATAATACATAATTATCATTAACCTTCTCGTTAATCGATGATTAGTGATTTATGAAGAGGCTTCATGTTGTTACTCATCATCCTTTAAAGAGAAGCATAACTATTTTATACAACCTACAAAACCATCATATTCATGATAGAACCACATAAAAAATCTAGTAAAATATATTAACAGGGGGGAGGTTGTATTGAAATCAATATGAGAATAATAAATGAAGGTAAGAAATCAACTAACTCTCAAAATTCATTTACAAATTATCATGTAATACAGTATGCATTTAGGAATCGATTAATCTTCCAAGTTCAATTCATTCAAACCCATAACACTTAATAGACACTTTTTAGACCATGGATACTTATTCAATGTAAATAGATATTTGGACATAATGTAAATAATTTAAACTTCCTAAGTTATAACCATGCATTATTTCGCCTTAAAGGTAATGTAAATAATGCTAAAACATTCCATACCTATAATTTAACTTGGTGTTTTTTAAACATGATAAACATTATTCAAACTATGGATTTCTCAATAGATGATAAAGACATACAATCATTAATAACCTTGATACTATATTCCTCCTATAAGTAAAATTCATAGTAATCATTTGATGGTATAACTACTTTGAGATAATCCCTCAACTAGTCACCAAACCTCTATCTTACCTTATGATCCAAAATCATAATCTATAGTTTTAATTTTTTTTGTATAAAACTTATTAATATTTCTCTTTTAGATGTTACTATAGTTGTGCACATACCATAGAATACTAGTTAAGATTTTTTATGGTGATAAAAAAAAAAGAGTAATGATAGATTTGTTAATAAATACATTTTTACACTATTATAGTCTACATTACTACAACCATGTACTAATATTAAAAATTAGTTCAACTCCATTTTTAGTTATATAATTAAACTATATAATATCTAAAATCTCTATGAGATAATAGATATACTCCCATATAGTTTAGGACTCCATTATTATGACATTAATGAAGAGTCTATTCACTACCATGTAATCTCTTGACAATTTTATACATAAGGTGGATTGTACAGAGTTAACAATTTACAATTTGTATTTACCATAAAAATGTAATAAATTATACCATTCTTCAACCATTTAGATGGAATTTATAATTTTAAGCTATAGCTGGTTGAAAATAGTGAGCAACCTTCGTATAGAATTATTTGAAACAATAAAAAACTTGGCTACAATCATATTATAGGCATTAAACCAAGTAAGAGATCATGCTTATGGGCCTACAAGTGAGAAATATTTCACCCTTATGTCCATATGGATTATAAATATCATTTAATCAATGAAACATAGGTTTAATCAAATAGTCAACCCAACAATCATTACATCCATATTTGTCATTCATTCAATATTACTATGTTTCCTTTTTTAACTCAAAATAAATATAGAATAGTTGGTATGTTTAAATGTACATGGCACACAAAACTATAACCATGACCTCAAAAATAATACCATGGCCACAAGGAAAAAATTGAATCACCATTTTCTATACCTAAGGACTTTATGTGGGGTTCTTTCTAATCTTTGAAACCAATTTGTAATATTATAGACAAATAAAATATCAATGTAACTATAGCTTGCTAACATATTTAAATTTTAAAAAAAAACCCATAAATCCATAACACAGTGTATTGAACATGTCACTTGCCTAATGGAGTGGAAAATGATTGTTGGATTGTTCCACTATATTGTCCATGTTGTCTCCTTTCTCTTTTTCTTCAATATTTATCTTATAAATTCATCTATTGTTTTCCCTTATTTATTTTCATTCTCTATTGTCTTCTTCGTGACCTCATTTTGCATGGTCCTATATTATTTCTACTCTAAACCCTACATTTTACTCATTTTAGCTCTAAATCCACTACTTTTTGTAATTATTATATCTCAAGTCCAATTCGATTTCCTTAACCCAATTGGGTCATAACACCATCTATATTTTTGCCTTAAAACTAGCATGCATTCCTCTACCTCAATTAATAGAAGTCCCAAAAACCTAATCCTATCCTCCACTTCGTGTTTATCTCTAAAACTAAGGAAACCCTAGCTTTCTTTGCATAATGAGTTAGGTTCTTTATTGATTTTAACCATGAAAAGATAATGATTCTTTTATTCTATACTTAAAAATTAATAATTAACCAATTGCATTACTTTTTGTCAAAGTTATTAATGTCAAATTTCATGAAATGAGCACTCAATGGTGGTTTTTATGTTCTTACACCTATGTCTTTAAGATATTAATTAATATTTTTATTTTACCTTTACTAAAGGTTTATAACACCCTCTAGGTTATGTAATGCACACCACTATGGCGGTTTAATGTTTCCAAGGATTCTTATAACCACTAAAAATGAGTTTTCTCACCATTATGTCACTTTCAACAAGGTTATTTTAATTAAACCAAATTGTTACATTAAAATCTTTCCTCTCTGAGATATGACTATGTAGGAAATACACATAATATAACCCAACAAGTAAGATAAGTATACAATCAACATCATGATACACTCCATAAGTAAGAATAAATAATATTATGTAAGTAATGCAAAAAAAAGACTCTAAAATCAAATTTGGTTTTAAGCAACATGAGGACACACTCAACTTGTAAGACCAATGTTTCACAATCAAGGTTATGACTCACAAGTAAACTAAATATGATCATGAAAATATAACTATGTGTATGAGAATATAGAGTAAAACACATAGCATGAGAATCAAACAATCATCAAAGACATATCAAAACATTATAAGACCCAATAATACTCAACCAGCCTATATGGGTGTGTGAATGTCCTATATTTTCTCTTTCTACCCCCAATTGCCATGATCTATCACCCTTTACCTATGGTTACCTCCCTCAAGAATCTATTATGAGGTAATAGATAGTACATCCTACATCCACCTCAGGAAGAGAAAAATGGTAGTTAGTCTATCATAATCATAAACACAAAATAGTTGATAATATCAACATAAAATAATGTATTAAATGAACTATTGCATTTATATCAAAACATAATGTAGAATTGATCACATCGGCACATAATTCATAACCACTAAAATACTAGAACTCAATTAAAATGTTGATCATCATGATTTAACTAATCATAACAAAAATTTAAGCAACAATCTATAATAAAACATTGATCCCTAACCTCTAAGGATAAAATAAATCATGTAAATTCATAGTATTTTCTACTGGGATGATGGGGGATGTAACATAATAAATGCCAAAAACTACAAGTGAATCAATAGATACAAGATAATAGTAACACAAAAAATTTAAATTTTAAAATAATATTAATGTATCAAATTCTCATTATAGGGCTAAACCATTCGAGTTTCCTTCCCAAAAAATAAGTAAAACACAAATAATGTCTAAAATAAAGTTATTAATATTAGGAATACTACACAAAGTGTAAATAAAATCATTTTCAACCTTTGATGGATTAGGAAGGAGCGTAGGAATGTAATAGTTGGTGTACATATGGTTGGATTGGGTGAATATGGGTTCTATGGAAGGTATTTCAATGTGAGGGCATAATGATGACCTGTGATAAATTTGAGAGAATATGTTTGTTCCACATGATTTGTTTGATCCTTTCATTGTAGGCATCCAAATTAGACTCTATGTCACACTTAGGATTTTGGATATTAATATAAAGTGAACTCAAGACTCTAGGATATAAAATTCCACTTGTCATTTTCATGTCATTTAAGTCATGATTTTCATATGGTGTAAACAGAATATCATTATGAGGATATGATAAGGAATTAAGATCCACTATGTGAAGTTCACTATAATAAATTGGAACAAGAAAAGAAGGGCTAATAGAATCAAAAAAAATATGATATGTTGATACTACTTTGCGTTTGACATGGAATGAACCAATTCATCAAGATAAGGTGGGTCTTGTGGTTGAACATGAATAGGAAAGGAATTGTATGTGAAATATTGTTGACTCTCAAATTCAAACATGTTTTTTAGGTGAGTGTTATGCCCTTAGCCTATATCGTGTAATGGAATCTATGTAGTCATTAGCTAGAATAACCTTTAATTAAGTCATATGATCATCTATTTATCTTAATATCAGTGGTATGGTCATCTTAGGGTGTTTTCATAGAATAGTTACGATATATATAGGACGTAGTCATTAGGACAACATGTGTTCCTATAATGGAATTCAGGGGGTGGTGTAAGGTTGTAATGGAGTGAGTGTGCTCACTTTTAATGACCAACATTTATAAAATAATAATATAATATAATATAATCACTTACCATAAAATAATAAAAGAGCTGACAAAATGTTTAAAATTCCAAATAGAAGATACTTACACACACACACACACACATACACACAAAATAAACAAAAAAATAAATACAGAAAAAACAACAAAAAAAGAGAAGAATAAAGAGGAGCAAAGAAGATGCAATCAAAGAAAATCTAGAGACATCAATAGATAACATGGACATAGATTTCCTTACTAAATACGATCATTTTATTGATATTGCATGACCTTGACATAAAAATAATCTTAGATCATGATCACCACCACCATTATTTTTATTTAATAACCATGAATAGTAGATATTGCTAGCTACAAGATATATCTTTGAAGAAATATTGTGTCGATCATGACACATTGGAATTTAAGGAAGTTTGTAATACTTTGTGCTCTCTTCATTAAACTATATATGGTCCCCATATATTTGAATGCAAAGTGTAAGGGTCCAAAAGAGTGGCATATTTATATGCATTTTATTCATCTCATCATTACATAGAAACCTATTCCATCTCTTACCCACACATCTTATCTTACTTGACTTCATATCAATGCCAAGATCATCATCAACTCATCCTCTCCAAGATTTTGTCATGTCTCCCCTTCAATCTCCCTTTCCACAAATATGTAAATTACATAGAATAACATTAATATTGTCAATGGCTACATTATTAGTTATTTTTAACATTGTCTATGTTAAAATATAACTTTTCTTATTATAAAACTAAATTTATTATTTGGATCTTTTATACTCCAATATTAAAATCATATTTTTAAACTTTTCTTGTCCAAAATTAAATTAATTATAATAAAACAAATATAAATTACAAGTTTCACTATATTTTGTATTTATAAGTGGACATCTTTCTCTAATTGTAAAACCCATAATTTTTTAATGTTAATTCTTTTAGCATTCCATATAGGCTTTTTTAATGCTAAGATTCAAATTTGGCCTCACTTTTTATGATGGTGGGTCTTTATACTCTGATAAAAATTAATCTATAGGGAATTATTTAGGTATCAAACAACTTTATCAATTTTTTAATATTATAATAATAATAATAATAATAAATGCATAATTGGCACACATATCTTAAATAAAATTATATAATAGACATCAATTGCATGTTTGTTGTCTTTTGATGTTGTAATCTTTGTTTTTGTATTTATGAAAAAATAACCAAAAATGATAATTTATTCTCAAGCACATGATAAAGCATTTGGAAAACATAAATTGAAATTCAAGGTGTTTTTTATTTTCTTAGAAATTCATTGTTTTTGTTAAATTAATAAGTTTCCAAGGTTGAATATGTTTCTTGAGGGAGGAAATTCATGTATTTTTGGGTGATGGCATCATCAATGATCTTTGAACAAACATTGAACCTCTATTTCTTTTAGTTTATTAGTATTTTATATAATCCTACCTTGTTGAATGATAAATCACATCCAATTTAAACATTGAATTTCTATTTATTTTAGTTTCTTCAGCTAGTGATCTGAATAAACCCAAATGAGGGAGCACCAAAACACCTTGGTAATCTAAGTTCCAATTTATTTTTTAACATGATCTTTTATAATAAGGAAACCCCCCTAATATTTTCTCTCTTTATAATTTGGGTTTTCATGCACCAAAGAAATATAAATTATTGAATTAAATAGATTTACAACATAGTGGCATAAAAACATGGGTCTAATTATTCCTCTCTAATATTTAGCATGTTTATTTGAGATAATATACAAAAATTAAAAAGTGTGTTAAGGCACATGTAATGGTTCACTTCACACTATTGTTCATTATATATTTGTCATTACATTCTTCTATTTTTAACTACATGTCCTAAAGTAGGGGGATTCTTCTTGAAACTTTAAGTATTAAATTGTCACCACTCCTTATTTTTATATTTGTCTACATTATTCTAACTTTTTTAATCTTTTATAATAATTTTAGATTGTAATCTTTCAAAAATACTCTATGCTTAATTTTTACCTTGACATTTTGGATCAACATATGTGATCCATCATCAAGAGAAGACTTATGTTGGAACATCAAACCCTAATTTATTAAATAGTGAGAAAGATAATTTGTCACAAGAGTAATAAATGTGAGATTAATTTTTTTGAATTATTTTAATATGCTACCTTATTTAATGAAGTATACATTTATGATAATATATAAAAACCTGTGTCCACCTCCCTTTTTTAATCATGAGATGTCCATCCTCTATGTAACACATTTTACTACTAGCATATTTATCTTAGATAAATATATGTGTAAAATAAGTTGAGGATATTATTATTTCAAAAATTTAATATAATATAGGCAACTCAAGAATGGTATCCTTTATGTCTTTTACATAGATTTATCTAAGATGTGTATGTTAGTTAGTATTTTAATATAATATTACGAATTATGTTCTTATTGTATGGTTGTGGAGGTTTCTCCCTCGAAGTGACTCATAATTTATTTATATAATCTTCTATATTTTAGTCTTTTTTTGTGATTCTACTTTATTTGTTAATTAATTTCCTTACAAGTGGTATCAGAGCTTCGATTTGGGTAAAAATTTGGGTGAATCCCTAATTTTTTAGAATCATTTATATATTAAAATAAATTATGAATTTTTATACAACTTTATAAGTAGATCTAGAGAATCATGCAAGGATAATTTAATAAAAAATTAAATTTTGGTAATAATTTTTAGCAAGTTTTATTTTTCATAAATTCACTCTACATGTCGTATTTTAAGGAATTTTTCTATTTTATTTATATTCTTTGAACACTCACAAAAATATATATTGGGGTTTCTTCTTTGAATTTTTTGTTCAAGGCTAGCATGGGTCAAAAAACTCTTGGTTAATGTTTTGTCAAAGGTGAAAATCAAATATGACATTGTCAAGCCTTGGTATGGAAAAACCATAAACTAGGGTTGAGGTAAAGGTTTAACTCCCTATAAAACTAAAAATAAAGAAGAAATGGAATTAAAAATAGGAAATGGTGTTTCTTTTATTCTAGGGTTTTTTTTATAGATCACAAAGTGATCCAACTTGATTACATTGTATAAAACATGTAATCTAATATGAGAACAATCAAAAGATAATTGGTGAAGATCATGATGGATTTGAAAAATAAATCATCAAATCCAACCACCTATCACCATTTCATAGCCCAACTAAGGTCATTTCTACATCGAACCTAATTTAAACCTAAGTATATTGTAGTTGTGAAACATAATGCCAAAAGTGGAAATATGCAAGTTTTATGGGAAGGTTCTGATCACCTAGATCAACTAAATGGAGAGATTTGTTGATGTACATCATATCCCATGTAGACAAAAAGTGGTAATGACATATTTATATTTTTAACCTAAATAAGTCATCTGGTATAAATGGTTGTGTACTCAAAATAATAATAAGGCTCTCATTATCATTGGGTCATTTTTTATAAAGGATCTATAAACATACTATAGTTGGAGATAACCAAATATAACCACAATTGGCCTATGACTATACTTCAAACTGATTCCTACCAGCCATTGCCAAATAATCCTAGAAATCACTAAATGTCCCAAATTCGTTTGTACATAATTCATCAATGCTCAAAATTTTAGACACCTAAATCTGGCTACCGATAAACCCCAATTATGCTTTTGACCAATTTCTACTTAAAATACACAATTTGGCCTAAAAACACTAAAACATGCTAAATGATGTGAAACTGACATATTCAAGTGCCAGTTTTGGCTAGGGTATCACTAAATGGGGTAAGGCAATTTATGGGCCAACTAACTTTGGTCAGATCATTCGAAGTCAAAATGCTAATTTTGCACCTAGGTGTTTTGGATTGCTCTTTCCTATCAAATCTCTTACACAAGATGTATGCCTTTGTTATTTGGTGTTGGTAACATCCCAAATGGGATAATGGATCTAATGCATCTAACATCACCTTCCAATTCTAATTTAGTCAAATTTTGGACCAATAACATGGCATTTTGATCAATTTGATTAATTTGTGCACAAAGTGTTTAAGCATGTTTAAGAGATAATTAATCCAAATCAAGGCCTAATTAATAATTACATGGAAACTTGTTAAAAACATATTTTTGAAAATGGATATTGAATATCTACATCATCAAGTGACCTCATTTCCTAGGAAGACATCACTAGGCCATAAATGCCACAAATATCAAGATTTATGCCTCATCAATGCCTTCTATGATTCCCTCCATGCCTCTTAATTTCCCCTTCTTCCAATGCCATAATGAGGATAATTATAAACTTAATTCCAAAAATTTGAATTAATCCTCAATCACACATCTCAATCTCAGGATGGATGGTTCAAATTGATTCTAGACATTTGTTAAAATCTATAAATAGAGAGGCCATGAATATCATTTCTAAGTTATTTTGGTGCAAAGTTATAATTCACAAATATCTTCAATAAGCCATTATAATTAGTGTTAACATGTCAAAGTGATTCCAATCCAAGCCAAGCTATAATAAAAGGTTCCAAGGACAGATGGAGGTCGCCAAGCTTCCATTGGTGAGGACTTCATAAGCACAAGCTGAGCAAGCCACTACAACAAGTATTTTGGAGCATCCAAGGAAGGTAAAAGAGGGTTTCTTTTACATTTTAGTTTTGTGTTTTATTCATGTTTGTAAACTAAGCTCTCCCTAGTGTCTAGGCCTAGAGATGTTATGCTAGTTAGTGTGCTTCTTTCATTTTGTTTTCATTTTAGAAATAACACCTTACTAACCATACTTTCTTGAGTCAAATTATTAGATTCACATATGAAATGCCCGGTGGGACTAGACACATCCCACACATGAAGAAGATCATTTTTTAGCTTTAAAATATTCATTTAGACCGTGAAAACTCTTACAAATTAATTTTTTAACTTTATTTTTCCATTTTTGTTTGCCACAAGTTTACATAGCAACTAACATTGGATAGTAAAACTAACATTAGTTAGTAAAATTGACATCAATTGGATACTTGTTTCCAGTCATATTGTTATAACTAATGTTGATTAGATAAGTCTCATCGATTAAAAAATATAATCATCATTGGTTATATAATCGACGTCGGTCACTATGTTTTTCTTAAAACATAGACCTAAGAGCTCTTTTTTTAGAGTTCATTATTTCAAACCTAAAAGAGCTTCAAGGCTAAAGGACATGCTAACATTTTTGATATATAACCAAGCTTGACATCTGCTAAAAACATGGTTAGATCACCTTTTACATGCTTAAAATTAATTAGGAACATTATTTTCGTGCTTAAAGTAACATTTAAGGTGCTTAAATAAGTGTTTTTAGCATTAGTTTTCAAAGTTACAACTAAGACCAAGGGGTCAAATAAACACCACCTCATTTTTTGAATTTGGGCTTAAAAATGAACTCACTTTTCCAAGTTTTTTGTGTTTAATTAGTTTTTTAAGTTTAATTTTTGTTTAGAAAAAAGAGGGATGTTGTGTGTATGCTCTTATATTTATCCCCTTTAGGGAACCCTTAGAATCAAAAGCATCATTATTATTGCAAGTAGCCTAGTCCAAGGATTAGAAATAAAGTCATCTAAATCACTCCCTAAAAACTTGTCAAAGTTTGGGTGACCTTGAAAATGACCCTAAAATCTTTCTACTTTTATGCTTTCTTTATTTTTATGCAAACTTGGCTTGCAAGGGGGACTTCATCACCTCTCATGAGTTCTTTAGGGAATCTTTGACATGAGGTTTCACCTCCTAGTATTGACTTCATTTGGATCCTAGTTAGAGTTGCACATGAGACGTAGGGGCACTTTGGATATCGCACTACACTGAGCGAACAGCAAGATGTAGTGGTTACAAAAGGGACTAGACCTTTTTGCAATAAGCCAAGTGATAAGGACCCAAAATCCATGCTTTTATTTTGCATTGTTTGTTGTGAAAGTCATTATGCAATTGATTCCCATAAAATGTTCAAAAACTTGTTAGATATTATACAAAATCCCCACTTTCCATAGAAGTATTGTTGGTGCAAGGTGCACCTCAATGTCCATGTTATAGTATTGTTATTTGAGAGAAAGCAGGGTGTAAAACCCCTATTCTATAATGTGCACTTACTTTTGGATAAACACTTAAAATCCTCTCAAATGATGTATATTGATGGATTCCAATAATACCAAGCAACCTTGTCAATTTAGGATCTAAGAGTGATTAACTAGTTGGTCTTGTCCTAGATTAAAGTCTTGTTTGAAGTCAAAACTTGGTGTAAACAAAAAATTTAAACCAAGCACATAGTCCTAATTTTCCTTTGAATAAAGAGACATTATGTTTCCCATATGAAATCATCAATTTGCCTTGATTAAAGTTCATCAAAATCTTGAGAGTCATATCATCCACTTTGGTGTAGTTATGCTACCCAATTGAGTCTAGACCTTTACCAAAGTTGTTTTAAGTCATTCACTTATAATCTAAATTCAAAATTGCACATTTATAAGTTCATAGGGTTGATGTGTTAAGTGGGTTATCCATTTGCACTAAACTTGAGGGAACTTAGGTTCAATTTCCAATTTGGATTGAAGGTTGTTTAAGACTCATAATCATCACTTGATAGACTTAAGCCATTTTGTGCTAAAAACTTGCACTTTGAGTCTATGCACCATAACATTTTGAGTCAAGAAAGGTAGTGTTATACTATCAAAATTGTGGGAAAATGTCTTTTCCTTAGAGATTTTTTGAAACAAACTTTTTTGTCACACCTTTTGGGTAGTGTAGCGCTGCCCAAAACATTTCAAATATTGTTTCATAGACCCTCTTGCATAGAGTTTAAATTTATTCCTACATTTTTAGACCAATCTGAGTGTACCTTTGTGATCTTATGTCTATCATAGTTATATTATTCACTTTTATCTAGTTTGTTTGTCAAAAGAACCAAGTTTTATACCATTATTTGAGAAAATAAACTATCTCTAAAAGTGCCTTTTATCTCATACCTTATACCTAGTTGATCAAGTTCATGTCCAATAATTAAATGCTAGTGTTTGCTAAAAGTGTTTCAAATCCATTATATTCAACCTTTCATCTATTTTCAAAGTCTAGATTTTGACATCATTTGGCTAAGAGTCCTAGCGCATGCCTTGTTTGAGCCTAGATTTTGAGGTCATATTTGTCCAAAAGACTTAGCAACTTTTAAATTACTAGATTAGACTAATTTGAAACACTTTGACCTTAGATTTTGGCATTTTGATTTTTGGTCCATTTACTTGCTTATCTTTGTGTGAATAGTGAAACATTAGATACTTCATGCTAGCTTGTTTCCTCACAAATATTTGCATAAACCTTTTGATCCTTTTAACAAATCTAGAACAAGTTGGAACATCATCTATTTTAGATTCTATCCTTTTTTAGATTTTGAATAATGCTTTTACATTTTATCATAAAGCATTTTCTATGGATCCCAACATGTATTCCTACACTCATAGTGGACTCATGTACAATCTAGGGATTAGTAATGTAGTTACACAGGAAGTAATGGTGCAAGACCCCTATGTAGATATTGTTTATGAGATGGATTATTATCCCTCTTATAATACTCAATCAGGGGCATAAAGCCAAGATCCATTGGCTAACTATCTGGTTAACACACCACCTTATTCAAACTAAGACCAAGAACAAACCTCATAATACATAGCTACAATACCCATAGTGGATGAGCCAGTTCTTCAACAGTCATATTCTACTCATACGAATTCCACATATGATCCATTTTTGTTTGAGTGACATTTATTAGAGAACAAAGATGAGATTTTGGTTAGATCCATAAAGGTAGGGGCCAAGTTTCTAGAAGATTTTCCCCATGAAAATTTATCAAGTCTAGTAAGAGTGCCCCATAATATCATTTAAGATCAACAAGCTTCTTCTAGAAATCCTATGGCTCTAGTCCAAATAATGTATCAAGACCTTAATATATCTAATCAAGGTAAAAAAATCATGGAAGATCACTTTAACCAAATACAAATAGCATATCAAACCTACCTAAATCTAGCACATAATTTAAATCAAATGAACATGGTGAGTAAGCCTCTTATTGACCTAGTTCCTTCAATAGGAGTGTTGATAGAGATAATTGGATAAGAGAATCCAAGTTTCAAACCATTCGTACAAACCACTTTAATAGATAACTTGATGTATATGTCCATTATTGAAGACGTGTCTTTGGCCTCTACATAGAATAGTGAGCCAAACATAGTGGGTAATGTGCAAACAACATCTAATCCTAATCAAAGTGGTACTAATGCACAAACAACAAGCCAACAACATGTACCTGTAGTTAATCCCATGAGTAGATCATCATATCAGGGAATAGGAATTTCTACATCCCAATTTTAACTAGTTACTTCCTCAAGTATACAACCTATGGGATTAGGTAATCAAACAATGGCTAATGTCACACCTCAATGATAGGATGTGATGAACCCTACTCCTCCTCAATAAGTAACGAGTAGTATTCCATAACAATAAACACAATCTAGTGTATCAATGTAAAAGAGGAAAAATACATTACCACCTTAATCAGGGGCAAAAAATGTTCCACCTCACCAAGTAATGATGAACATACCTCTTCAATCATAGACTAATATGCCAATTCCAAATAATGACTAGTCAACAATGTGTAAATATTACTCAATGATAGATGTTGAATCTATAACATGTTTTCACTTCTCCATAGGGATTCATGCAACAAGGAGGTCCCCATGTTTCTCAAGTACCTACTAAACAACCATTGGTTCAAAATGTGCCACAAATTTAGAGATAGGGTCTTGCACCACAAGTTTCCACTCAATAGTAAGATTCTATTAGTCGATAGCATGTCCCTTTTCAACCACAGCAGGCACAATATAGTTATATCCCTCCATCCCAACCACAAAATCCTCCAAGTCAAACATTTATCACCAACCCAAAATAGATTATCATGCAACCAATTATGCAATTCCAAGTACATCCTAATCCACGTATGTATATTCTTGGTCCTTTCCCCAACCAAACCAATGTACCCCAATAGGTATCTCCATCATACCCTGATCAAAGTGCCCCACTTGTGACCTCCCAACCATCTACCCAAACCATTATTCTCCCTCAAACCAATGTTCCTTCTAGTTTCCTATCCCAAGAATTACAACAGATGAAAGATGTAATTATTTCCATTCAAGTGAGTAAATAGACTAAAAATTTCAAATTAGATGATGTGTGTTCCTATCCACTCAACATGGAGTATTTACAGATATCATTTCCTCTACGATATGAACCACAAAAATTCAACAAATACAAAGGGAAAGGTGACCCTAAGGCTCATTTAACTAAATTCTTTGTCACACATCAACCAGTGTCATATAGTGACATATACCTTTTGTTGTTGTTCCCAAGGAGCTTGGTTGGACAAGCTTTGGAGTGGTTTTTAAAGTTACCCAAAAATTTAGTAATGGATTTTGATGATCTTTCTATAAGTTTATGCAGCACTTTTCTTACAATCTCGAGCATGAGATTTCATTAGTGGACTTAATGCAAGCAAAAAAAATATGATGAGAGTTTTTCAAGTTATCTACAGTGATGAATATCCCTTGCAAGTCATTTTACCCACAATTAATAAATAAAAAATTAGCCATTGTGTTTCCTAAAAATTTGCATAATGAGATAGCTTATCATTTGGAACTACAATGTGCACATACTTTCAAAGAGGTCATTGATAAAGGTTTGTTGATCAAGCAGGAGCTCATTAATAAAGGAGTTACCAAGATTAATTCAATTAATCAAAATCAAGGTACCAATTAGGGAAATGACCAACATCCCATTCAAGAACTAGCATCATAACTAGCATAGGCCAATAACCAAGAAATATAGAAGCAATTCAACCACAATAAGAATGTTGTGGGAAATGGAGTAATCGAATCCCATCATGTCTAAATGGTGAAAACATCATCTGCACCACCTTTCTAGCTTACTCCTACCCAGCAACCTCTCCAAATAAAATTTCAAGCATAACAACCAAGACCTGCACAAAAAATACATCAACCATTACCATTGCAAACCCCTCCTCATAGGAAAACTGTGCCTGCACATCATGTCTTTAGTAACCTAGGAGAACCTATTGAGTCTATATTTTGAAAGATTGCTTCTACTAATTTGATTATTTGGCCTATACCAAAGCATTATATGTAAGGCATTCCTTATCCTAATTGGTACTATGAAAATGAACTCTATGACTATCATTGGGTCAATGAGCATAATCTATAAAGATGTTTCCAAATCAAGCTTTTAATTAAGAATATGTTAGAGAATGGAGAGATAACATTGAATAATGGTGCTTCCACTTCTAATCAAACTCTTAGGATCTATCAAAACCCTTTTCCCCAACATGACAATGAGTAGCAATAATGACAATAATAGCCAATGCAAAAACAAATTCAATAGTATCAAAATCAAAGGCTGAACCATCAAAATCAACAAAATCAATAGCATAACCCACAATGATAGAACAATGGACAAAACTAAGGTCAGAATGGTAACAACCAACAAACCTACCATGGAGTTACACATGACTATAACAGGGTTATAGGCCATATTACAGGGGGTAGCATTAATACCATCTCCATTAATCCTAGACCAAACACTAATTAGCCTAGACCATTTATAAATAATAACATTCTACCAGATTACTTGGATAACCCTTCTTTGACCTAGGAATGCATCTAGGCAAACCAGTAAACTAGGACTTCCCCTTTTGGACCTTATATCAATAACTCATCCTTGTCATGTGACCACATGTGAGTGCATTGACAACTGAGACTTATCATGTTTGGTCCCACACCATTCCTAACATTGGTTAGCAATAATGGTCTAGTATTTAATCCTAATTGTGAAATCATAACTTAAAGTTCAAATATTACTATCCCAAGCCCACAACCATCTACCACTTTGCCTATCATCCAACCAACCATTCAACCTTAGAATAAACCATTCACTACTAACCAAGAAAAGAAGTTTGATATTGTGGAACAATTACATAAGACACCAACAAAAAAATTTATTTTAAATTTGTAGTGAACATCAATAATCCACAAGAACATCTTGAATGAGTTTTTGACCCAATCCACTATTGCTAGTGACATATCCCTTGATAAATTTCAAGCTTTGATTGGACACCTAACTCCATCCCAACAAGTCACATTCAACCAAAGTGATATGTCTTCCCTTGGCCCACTCTATAATAATCCATTATACATGAAGTTTATATAAGATGGCATAAAGTGAAATGTGTCCTTATAAATAATAGATCTAGCATCAACATAGTGTCTCTAAAGCTCATCAAGCTTCTTGGGTACACAATGGTAGATCTCCAGTCAGAAATAATAACCATCAAAGCCTATGATAATCAAGAAAGAGAATCACAAGGCACCATTAGTTTATCAGTTATCATTGGGCCTTTGACCCATGATATACTTTGTCATGTGCTTTATCTTGAGTTATCATACAATATGCTTCTAGGCAAGCCTTGGTTACATGAGATTTGTGCAATTTTGTCAATGTTGCACCAATGTATCAACTTTTCCCAATCAGGGATGGAAGTGAATATTCTATAAGATTTACACCCATATGAACACTGCAAGCATCTTAAGGCCAAATATCAAAGCTATAATTATCAGTATGGCATGAATCCAAGTTTCAAAAAAGATAAATAAAAGGCTATACTTATTGATTACTCACTAGATAATTGCATAGATCCTAATACCTTAGATTCCCTTTCCTACATGCCACCTCCTAAAGCTTCTAATCATTTTACCATTTCAAATAATGGATTGGGAGAGTATGTGGCCCATGATGCATTTCATATTACCAATCTTCCTTGGGATCTAAAAACCTTTGGGTGACCTAAAGTCACCTCACATATGCATTAGTAACAAAAGAACAAAGATAAGGGACCTATCACATTTGTACTAGCATCTGGCCTAGAACCTAACCCTCTTGAAGGGGATAAATCATGGCTATACAATTACAACCAAGATGATTATTATGAAAATGCAAAGTATCATATTTCCAATAGGATCATGGAGCATCACAGTTATGAAGAGGCATCAGACCAAATCAGCAAGGAGCCATCGAGCCAATTTTCATGACTAAGTATGAAAAACCTTAAAGACTTGGATTTAAACTACCTGGGGGTGACCCCACATATCTTACTCAAACTCTATCACTAGTGACTAGTGAGGATGATGTCGATATCAAAACAAATTCTGATCATAACCCCACCTTTGATGACCTAGCTAAAACTAACCTATTTTCTAACAATGTCATTTATACGCTTACCATAGTCATTCATCACAATCCATTGCCATTATATTATCCCCAATTGATAGATTGGGACCAACAAGAATTTAGTCTATCAATTGATGAGTTCTAGAATGATGAGGCATTCTTTGACTTCTTAGGCCTTAGAGACAATGTTTTGTTGGGAGATCACAAGTCAGGATTCTCAATCACATTGGATCCTATAGCCTATTTTGGAGAGTGAGTTAACACCCTTAGCCAAAAACAAATAAATAAAACATTGGGCTCCCAAAGTGAAAACCTCTTTAAGGCACTTTATAACCAAGGAAAAAGTAAATATAAAGGTTATTCTAGTGGTAAAAACCTATTTCAAGTGCCATTAGATGGTGGTGTTCATTTTTCTTTGAATTTAGACTAGGAGACCACCAACGATGAACTTGCTTGTGGATCTGAGTTCAACTTTAAGCAACAAGTATCTGATCAAATTATTCAATAATTTATAACTATTTTTGTCATATGGCTAGATCTCCCATTAGGGGACTCATATTCACAATGCCTAAGAGAAGTTGAAGAGCAAGTCCTAACAAAGGAGCCTAACATAATTCAATAGTTCAAGTCATTGCCTACTATCCTAGAAGATGATTCAACCCTTCTAGTCAAAGATATAATAAAGGTAAATATAGAGACTCCATCAAACCTAAAATGGATAAAATTAGGCACATCCCTCACTAAGGAGGAACATGAAGTCTTTATAGCTCTGTTGAGAGAATTTGTAGATATATTTGCATAGGCCTATTCTGACATGCTAGGTTTAGACCCCACCTTAGTTCTGCACCACCTTGTGGTTAATCTTTATGCCAAACTAGTAAAATAAAATTTATGTAAGATGCATCCTCACATTACTAGATTGGTAAAAAAAGAGTTGGAAAAACTCTAAGAAGTAGGATGTATCTGATCTGTTGACTATTCAAAATGGATCTCTGATGTGGTACCTACTAGTAAAAAGCTTTAAGAGATCAAAATTTCTAATGATTTTTGAGACATTAATAAATCTTGTCCTAAAGATGATTTTCCCTTGCCTAATATTGACATAATCAGACTCCATGATAGGTTATGAAATTCTTTCACTCATGGATGGCTTTTCAAGATACAACTAGATCAGAATAGCACCAAAAGACCAACATAAAATAGTGTTCACCACTGTATGGGGAACATTTTGTTATTAGGTAATGTCATTTGGCCTTAATAATATTAGAGATACATATCAAAAGGCCATGACTATCATATTCCATGATATGATGCATGATATTGTTGAAGACTATGTCGATGACATATTAGGAAAATCCAAAACCAGGGCCGACCATCCAGTAGTACTGCATAAGATATTTGAAAGATTATGGGAGTATAAAGTCAGACTCAATCCAAATAAATGTGTGTTCAGTATAAACTCAATCAAATTAATTGGCTTCATCATTTTTCATTGAGGTATTAAAGTTGATTCGACTAAAGTCCATGCTATAATCGAGATGCTGCCACTAACCAATTTAAAGCAACTCTATAGTTTATAGGGTACGATCTGGTCAATCTGACAATTCATCTCTTACATAGCAGATAAGTACCATCTATTTACACACCTTTTGAATAATGAGTTGCATTTCACTGGGATGATCACTACTAAATATATTTTCAACAACTCAAAGACTATCTTGTTAATCCACCTATTTTATTATCTCCTATGCCAGGAAAGTCATTATTGTTATACCTATCAGCTACTGACCATGCTTTTGGGTCACTCTTGGCTCAACATGATGACAATGGAAAATATCATGCCATAAATTACCTAATTCTTACCTTGGTTATATATGAACATAATTATGCACTTATTGAAAAAGCTTGTCTAGCCATGGTCTTTGTAGCATAGAAATTGTGTCATTACATGTTGAATAATAAGACCATGTTCATTTCAAAAATAGATATGCTCAAGTATCTACTATCTAAAATAGCTTTTCAAGGTATAATGGCTAAATGGATCATGCTTCTCATTTATTTTGACATAGAGTATGTCACTTAGAAGGTAATCAAGGGATGAGTTCTTACAAATCAACTTGTTGAAGCACCTCTCATAAACACATAGCTACTCACATTTCAATTTCTTGATGAATCCATAATGACCATCATTGAAGCTATATTTTTATGGTTCATTTACTACACATGGATTAGGGGTAGGCCTATTATTTATTACACCATAGGGTGATCTAATTCCTAAATCATTCAAAATTAGCTTTCCTTATACAAACAACATGGCTGAGTATGATGCACTTATTGTAGGACTTTGACAAGTAGTGCATTGGAATATATCTCATCTCCAATTTTAGTCATAAATCATTTTCAGACCAACGATGATAAGCCAATTCTATATAAAGCCATGGTCGACACTCTTAAGCAACAAATTGCCAACATTCAGTTTGAGCACATACCAAAGGCTAGTAATAGAATTGTAGACGTCATGGCTACTATTGGCTCTTTGATTTGAAAAATAGATAAAACTAGAGAGTATCAGTTCCTTGTCAAGCATTTGTCAACACCAGCTCATGAACTTTTAACCATTGCAATGATTTGTGATATTGTTGGTCCTACTTCTATATGGCACTCAAACCTCTAAAACTACCTTCATGACCAAGTCCTACCACATAACTTATCTCAAAAACAAACCAAATCCTTCATTCATCATTCCACTCATTATACTCTACTTAGATCCAACCTTTACCATCACAGTTTTGTTGGAACTTTGCTTCATTATTTACCTTCAGTTGAGTCTATACTAGCATTAAGAGAAGATCACGAAGGAGTATGTGGCACTCATTCTAGTTGGGTAGTCCTATCTAAAAAAATCTTACATAATAGTTATTATTGGCCCATAATGGACGTAAATGCTGCTACATATGTAAAAAAGTGTGACAAATGTTAACATGCTAATCTAATACATGCCCTAGCAAAAACTCTAAAACTGATGTTGACACCATGGTCATTTTCTACATGGGGACTTAACCTCATTGGGAAGATTAATGCCACTTCATCTGATGACCATAAACATATCCTTACCACCATTGAATATTTCACTAAGTAGATTGAGGCTATACCCCTCACTTACGTGACTAGAAAGTAAATTTCTAAATTCATTTTCAACCATCTCATTTACCGCTATCGTATCCCCTCTGACATTATATCTAATAATGGAGGATCATTCAAGAACAAATATGTATACCAGCTATGTACTGAATATAACATGACATAACATTTTTTTATAGCATATTACCCTTAAGGTAATGGCCAAGCTAAGGCATCCAAGAAAACTATTGTCAATATTCTCAAAAATATTTTTAATGATGTCGGTCATGATTGGCACTTGTAGATATTCCTTACCCTTTGGGCATACTATACCAATCATCATACCCCCATAGGAGCCACTCCATACTCATTTATGGTACTAAAGCCATCCTTCCCATTGAGGTTGAATTTCCTTCACTGCACATCTCTTTCAAGCATGTCTTGGATGATCATGACTATCGAGTAGCTCACCTACATGAGCTATACCTACTTGATGAGAAATGCATAACCATGCTCAATAATCTTTAAGCATATCAAAACTAACTCAAAGTCTACTATAATCAGTGTGGTAAGTATAGAAAATTTAAACTTGGTGATCTTATTCTTAAAGAAAATCAAAAGAATACCATAGTTGAAAAGAAGCATAAAGGAAAATTTAAACCAAACTAGATAGGGCCTTCCATCATTACCATAGATTATGGATCAAGAGCATATAGGCTTGCCACACTAGATGAGGATGAACTTCCTGAGATGATGAATATTATTCATCTCAAGTGATACTATGTTTGAATGCTAAGGTGTATTATCTGTAAGGACCATTTCAGTTATGCCATTTTATTACTATTCTTATTTGAACAAATACCATCCTTATCCATCCTCTTCATCATATCCACTTTTTACTTCTAACCTATTAGCCCAGTGTGTTCTAAAGCCTAGCCTATTTTTCCTTAGTTTTTTCCATTCATTACATATTTTTAGCATAGAGGTATCTAATTAGTTTCATCAATTAGTTTAAGTACTTTAGATAGATATCATATTTTAGGATAGTGTGATAGAATTGTTTTTAGTTGCATCCTTCATTTTTTATTTCTTTCTTACCATCAGTCTTGCTACTAATTATAACCACCTTTGGTCAAATTAGTACCATTTATCTATGATATTATGTTCTATTTATAAGTGCTTATGGGCAAATTAAGTGTAACATTAAGCCTTGACATACCAACTTTCCACTTCCTATGTCATACTATCGATTTTTACCAATTGTGCTTATTTTGTTTGAATTGATGGCTACACTAGTCAAATTTCTCCACTGTAGGGCAAAACTATAGTGACTTGAGGTCCTACTCTAAGACTATGTAGGTAGCACTTGATACTTGTTGAGGTTAGCTCAGTCACCCTTTCCACCACACTCTCACCATTTTATGAGTAACTTTTCCACCATGCTATCACTATTTTATGAGAAACCTAAGCCACACTCTAACCATTTTTCAAGAAACCTAATCCACACTCTTGTCATTTTATGAGCTTGAACCATTTAGTGCCTCATTATTCTCGATTGAGTTGAGATACTCCAAAACAATTCCAAAAATATTTAAAAATTCATTAGAAAAAAACAAAAACATTGACCACATCTTTGCCTTAAGGATTTTGGGAACCCTTACTAAATTACAAGTAAATCACTTGTCATTTAGTTTCCCCATCCTTTTTGTCCTTTTTCTCTCATGCACTTGCCATTTTTCAAGACCATTCCTCTTCTTCTATCACATCCATTCTATTTTTTTCATTATTTATCACATTCTTCCCATTCCCTAAGAGAACTACATTTGGCCTAAAGTTTTTTATTAGATATTACATCCATGGAACTATGTAGGTAGCGTCCACTTGCCTAGTGCATATGGAGACAGCTTGGCCACCCCCTTTCTTTTCTCCTATTCCCCTATTTTTTTCATTTATTCAATTGTCACCTATTTTCTAGGGGAAATGTTTGTATCATTTATATTACATCATTTATTTATTTATTTTTGCATGTTTTATTTGTTTTTCTACCTATTTGTTTGCTTTCAGCATGTTGCCTTGATTCAATTTATGTGTGTTCATTAGGTGATTCCTTACCCACACTTATACTCAAATTCATTCATTTTCATATGTTTACATTTTCATCATGGTTTCTATCATTGGTGCATTATCTTCTATTGAGTATTGGATTACGGGAGTCAGTCTTTATGCATATTTTGGCCAAGTCCTCATGATGTTATATCATGATGCCTATCGATATGTGCTACAACAAACCTCAGCTTTAAGAAGTCTATTTATTAATGGTAGCATCTTTTTGGCACTGACATCCTGATTCCATCCTAATCATATCCCAAAAAGAGTAATTAAACACAAAATAATTTCAATCTTTATTAGTTTAGATGAGCATCTCCCTACTAATAGGTTGTTCTAATTCATCATTACCCTATGTGTTAATTTATCATCCTCCTCAACCAAGTTTATCATGTTTTTCATAATTAGGGTCTAATGATTATAACTACCCATGGAAAAATTATTGCACACTATCCCACCTGCATTTCTCAATGATTATAACCACCTTTGGGAAAATCATTGTGTTATCACCACTTTACTTTTTCTACCTATATAGGGGCATGTTATTATCTTGTTTGTCTATCCTAACTAGGGTAGCTCCATCTTCTCAATGATTATAACTACCTTTAGTTAAATCATTGTGTTATCAAACCACATTGCCACTATCAAGGAATAATGTTTATAACCACCTTTGGGTAAATCATTATGTTTTCACTCCATCATCTTTACTTTCTTTGGTCCCCTTATTTTGCTTTTTTTTCTTTTTGAGGGATCATTTATTGGTTTACTTGTGCCAACCATTCTCTCGAGGGGGCATCATATAGTTAGTTTATCATCATTACAGCTATAGGCATACATAACCTTTTTATTCTTTGAGAAGACATTAATGTGCTTATAGCTTGTAATACCTTCCCAAATAGGGGCAAACTATAGACACCTAAATCTGGCCACTGATAACCCCCAATCAAGCTTTTGACCAATTTCCACTTAAAATACACAATTTGGCCTATAAACACTAAAACAAGCTAAATGATGTGAAACTGACATATTCAAGTGCTGATTTTGGCTAGGGTATCCCTAAATGGGGCAAGGTAATTTATGGGCCATCTAACTTTGGTTAGATCATTCTAAGTCAAAATGTCAATTTTGGACCTGGGTGCTCTAGATTGCTCTTTCTTATCAAATCTCTTTCACAAGATGCATGCCTTTTTTATTTAGTGTTGATAACATCCTAAAAGGGATAATGAATCTAATGCATCTGACTTTGTCTGCCAATTCTAATCTAGTCAAATTTTGGACTAATAACAAGGTATTCTGATCAATTTGAGTAACTTCTGCACAAAGTGCTTAAACATGCTTAAGAACTAATTAATTCAAATCAAGACCTAATTAATAATTCCATAGAAAATTGTTGAAAACTTATTTTTGGTAATGAATAATGAATATCTACATCATCAAGTGACCTCATTTCTTGGGAAGACATCCCTAGGCCATAAATGCCACAAATATTAGGATTCATGCCTCCCATGCCTCATCAATGCCTTCCATGATGCCCTCTATTCCTCTTAATTTCCCCATCTTCTAATGTCATGATGAGGATAATTATAAACTTAAATCCAAAAAATTGAATTAATCATCAACCACACATCTCAATCTCAGAATGGATGGTTCAAGTTTATTCTATACATTTGTAAAAATCTATAAATAGATATGCCATGAACATCATTTCTAAGATATTTTGGTGCAAAGTTATAATGCACAAATATCTTCAAGAAGCCATTAAAATTAGTTTTACCATGCCAAATTAATTCCAAGCCAAGCTAAGCCACAAGCTAAAGGTGCAAAGGAGAGATGGAGGTAGCCAAGCTTCCATTGATGAGGAGTTCATGAGCAAAAGTTCAGCAAGCCACTACAACAAGCATTTTGGAGCATCTAAGGAAGGTAAAAGAGGGTTTATTTTGTATTTTAGTTGTGTGTTTTATTCATGTTTGTTAACTAAGCTCTGCCTAGTGTCAAGGCCTATAGATGTTATGCTAGTTAGTGTGTTTCTTTCATTTTGTTTTCATTTTGAAACTAACACCATACTAACCATCCTCTCTTGAGTCAAATTATTAGATTCACAAAAATCATGTTGAGCATTCCTACTTGGGATACTAGCCCATATGCAACAATAACCTCTCACAAATTCATCCTTGATCACCTTACAACATAATAACTATCAATTTAGCCTATTGACCTATTAAATGGGGAACTTAATCAAATCTTGAAAGAGATAAAATTTTAATCAAAATCAATTATCTAATTAAATAATATTAAATTACTAATTGAATTATCCATTTCAAATTAATGAATATCTAAAAATAGAAATTTCAAAAATCAAAATATCAAGACCTTTCATCATTACCTTTATGAGTTGTCAATCTCTTTGAAAATATCTTAAAATATCTAATATGAGATCCATGCCTAGTAATTGAAAATCATAATTACATGATAACTATTAACTCAACTAGAGTTAGTCTCAACTCACTTGGGGTTAGTTTGAACCCATTCCATGTTTAAACTCAACCTTAACTCACCTTGGATGAGATTTAATTCTTGAGGCTATAAATATAAGGCCATACCCCTTCATTTATAACATTTATAAGTTTGGATATTGTAGAGTTACTATGAATGATTCACTCCATAAGCCTCATGCAAGTAATGTTACCATCTTAAGCCAAGCAATCAAATCCAAGGTAACAAGGAGAGAAAAAGACAAGCAAGATTCATTGTTAAATACTTCTTGATGCACAAACTAAGCAAGCCATTAAACAAGCTATTTGGAGCTCCAAGGAATGTAAAAGAGTGTGTTGTGTTATGTTATGTTTTAGTTGTGCTTTCATATGTGATTTTGTTACCTAAGCTCTCCCTAGTGTCTAGGCTAGAGGTGTTAGGATTTTATTATGTATATTTGAGTTTTCTTTCTTGGAATAACACAAGACTAAACTCCCTTCTATGTATTCCTTGTCCACAATCACATTAGTCTGGTATAAAATTAATTCCACTAATTATAAATTTTGTTGCAAATAGGTTTAATCAATGATTATATTCATCAATCTCAATAACCTATATTTGCACGTAGAGATGATTATAGATGAGAACCTTAGCAACATGTTTCTTGGTGGTCTTAATGACCACATTAAACATGAGGTAAACATGTTTATGTTTAACCCTAAATTAAGATGGTTCAATATAGTATAAGGTTAAGAATATATAAATGAATAAGCATAAGGGAGATAAATAAATCTATATCAATCCAATTAATTTGAAAACTCAGATAAATAATATCTTGAATTTATAATGTTGAGATATGCTACAGATAGAAAGTATAGCTATTGTTTAATATTAAAATGAATTAGAAATAAGAGTATCTAGTTGGTTTATTGTGCATGTGCAAATCTAATATAGAATAAGTTAGAACCATATTCGATCTAGGTTATGTATCAATCATTAGATTTGGTAATTTTTATTGTGTCCCCAAATGTTTATGTTGGATCTAGATGGTTGCATCGATGTTACTATCTAACTTACATGCAGGTGTCCAATATAGAATATTAAATGCATCTAGGTGCAACCACCTAGAAACTTATCAATTTTTTGTCATATTTACTCTAGTTTGTTTACATCTTGCACACAAACTTTATCTATTTGTCAAATGATCAAACCTTAACATCCTCACCCTTGGGATAACTATGTAAAAAATGGTTTAGTGGGCATACAGTGGAAATCTACCCTAAATAATCCTCTATCAATGGCACTTCCTACATAGCCAATACCCTCAAAAGGGCATCAGACTTATGTAGTTTTCCCTTACATGTTATCTTATGTGTGTATTAAGATGAAACATGTGATAAGCAAGTAAATAGAGTGATAGTTTTTAACTTAAAAAATATGGATCATGGAATGCTCCTTTAGTACATCATACTTTTATATGGGTTACCCCTATGACTAATATTAAAATATGAAATAATAGGGAAGATTCTATCACTTTAATTCTTGATTGAATGATTTTGGTAAGTTTCCTTGTGGGTTTTTATGTCTATGCTAGGTGAGAAATGAATGAGGGTTGATTTTATATATATATATATATATATATATATATATATATATATATATATATATATATCCCTTTTATAAATATTTCATATTAAAACACTTAGGTTGACCATAAGGATATGTTTCATTTTCAAATGCGATGACTTATGGCACTGGACACTTAGATTGGCATAAGACACTAGCATCTAACTAGAATGCAAGTGTCCAAAAAGTTGAAAAATAGGTACAAGTCCAAAAGTTGTAGAAGATGATAATGGTTAGGTTTAAATCATTTTGATTAGTACAAAAGCTGGTCATTATAATAATATAGGTTTAGACTAAGAGATAAGCAATAGGCATAAGAGATAGTAGATATGAGCCTTTAGATAGTAAGGTCTTAGAAATGAAGGGTATAGCCATAAAAATTACTTACCAAGTATATAAGACTAAGGTGCTATATAATTCATATTTAGTGTCTACATTTTCCCCCAGTGTAGTAATGAAATATTTAGTTAGCAGAGGATAAAAAACTAGTGGGTCAACTTGGTAGTAAGTGGCTGACTTAGTTGGTTAAGGAAGGGGGATGATGTAATATGAATGGGTTGACTTAGTTTTTAATTAAGTGGTTGATGTAGTATGAATGGGATGACTTAGTTTTTAATTAAGTGGCTCATATATTACTATAGAGGCTAAAAGGGGCTAATATAGTACTAATGGAATGACTTAGTCTGTAAGTAAGTGGTTGACTTAGTATTGTAGAGGATGAAAGGGGTTGATATTCTACTAATGGGACATATAGTGGTCAACTTAGTACTAAAAGGGCTAATGTAGTTTTTAATAATTTAATATTGGTAAAAAATGAATAAACTAAATCAAACTAGTTTATTTATATGAATTTTGTAAAAAAAATAGTTTAATTATGAATGATATAGAGATCTAATACATCCTTTGTTATTTGATATTTTGCATAGAAGCTAGAGATTTTAGAGATTGATTGATTCCTTATGGTTACTCAATTTTAAATAGTTCTTGATGGATGTGGATAGAACTAGATTGGTTGCATTGGGCTTAGGAGGCATCATGGAGATGAGACGCATCCCACTGAGTGTTGATTTTGTTATCAAGTTCCTTAAAGCATGGGAATGGCTGACCAACATTTTTTGATGGGTAGTGGATAGGGATACCATATAAGTAGGTATCACATTATATGATGTCCATGCATTTCCTGAACTACCTATAGGGGGAAAATCAATGATCACAAGGACATTACATGATCTAGAGGATAGATGAGCACTAGTTAGGTGGGTGATATGTTCAGATAAGATCTACCTGAGATTGAGGGTAAGCTTATTTAATGTATATATTTCATATATTTTGTATATCTAAAAGGTTATGATTGTAATTGTGATAGCATGAGTGTTATGTCATAAGTTGAATGGCAAGGTAACATTGCATGCGATAGACTTGTTCCAGTCCATTTTAGATTAGGAAGCACTCTATGATTTTGGGTTTGTAATCTATGTCTAGATCATGCATGATATGTATGGGATGTTCTCCATAAATAATAATATCATGGTACCAATTATATTATTGAGTTCTTGGATATATGAGAGGTTTTGATGTATCATCTAGCTAGGTTTCCCTATGTGGTCAATGATAGGTTACCTCAAGTTATGAGATGGAAATAATATCATGTAGTGACAACCATGCCCCATATGCCAAAATTTCATATAGTCACATGAATAGATATTTTTTGGCATCCATATGCACATATTTATACTATTTGGTTGAGTTAGGTGACTATGGTACTAGGGATAGCTCGAGTGCAGGTCACAAGCCACTATACCTAGTGGGTAGACCTATAGCTAGTGGCACATTTGTTAGGATAGTTTGTCCTCCCTTTCCCAATGACTCCTATAGTAGTGCTCATATTTTGGGTATGACATGTGAGAGAGCCAAGGGGAAGAGGAGGAGGAGTGCTACTCTATAAACTAAAGATTAGGGTGTGATAGATGAGACCATGGACTAGTCAAGTATGATAGTCGATAGTTGGAAGAGGAGAGGGAACATATATGGATACATGGGTGAAATAGGTACCATATTAAGTATCATTTCATGATGGGAAACAACCACCTCAATTACACCACTAATAGAGATGCCAGTAGAGGAATTGAGCATAAAGGGTGGTGACATAAGATGACCCTGTAGTTGGCCCAGAGTAGAGCTGGTTGGTAGAGGCACCTCTAAGAAGAGGCTTAATATGTGCATGGGTAGTAATTCTATGTTTTACTTTGATATTGATTCATCCCATGGATGAGGTGATTGGGGAATGAGATAATGTAGAGACTGTGTTTGATGGAGGAGAAGATGGGGATATGGTGGTTGGTGACACTAGGATAGGTAATAAACGTTGTAATTTTTAGTCTTTGAGATAGAATACTATTTTATATATGATTATAAGTAGATAAATACAATTTGGTATGTATAAGTGATCTAATATCTATCTAATTTGAATTTTACATATCTTATGGCTAAGGAGGTCAAATGGGGATCCCTATTCATGGTACTACACCATTGTATTTTGGATGGGGTGCTAACACCATATGACCCCACCATGATGGATGATCTTATGGTAACATCTTCCACAACTCAAGTGGGATGGTTTAGATTATTGGGGGAAGGTCGTGAGGAAGCTAAAAAGATGAAGGGATGGATTGCATCCACCATCAGGTGTGGGATTAGGAGAGGCACAGGCTTGGTAGGCCTTATCTTAGGAGAGAGCTACACACATGGCTACCAAGATCTAGCTGGGATAGGTACAGGCCTAAGTGGTCAACCTACAAGGATAGGTAGTAGGGTTGAGATCTTAGAAAGCCTCATTAAAATGCACCGTGAAGAGGGGATTGTCTGAGGCATCTATGGGTAGCATGGTTTGGCCATGAGATAGAAAAGATAGAGCCCATCCATAGAGTTAGAGTGATGTATTTGTATTTTTTTGTATAAAAACACATGATATATAAAGATAGATTATTTTGACATTTGTAAGTTGATCTTATGAGTTACATTTTGGTTATGGTTGTTGATGCACGGATATGTTTCCTTCTAGCACATGTATTTTGATTTTGTTTTATATGACATAGGAAATATATATGGAGTGTTTTCTTTTTTAGCATTATGGAGTACACATGCATGGTTTAAAATAAATAGGTGAAAAAGATTTGGAAAAGTATAATTAATCAAAAATAAATGCACTACACACTAGATCATGATGGGAAACATGTAATAACAAAATATGACTAAGTATAATAAACCAATAAGTAGTAAACAAGATGGAAAAATTGTTTTTAAACCATGAAAAATATTGCACAAAATTAAAACAAGTAAAATCACACTAAATCACGTGGGAAGTATGAAAATAATGTAACAAAATGGAAAACACATGAAAGACCAATGGTAAAAAAAAAAAATTAAATCAATCCATCATACTAAATCATGTTAACAAGTATAAAAAAGAAATAAATTTGGAAAAATGGTCTTAAATTAATCACACTAATTCAAGTTGGGAAGTATGAAAAAATTAAGAAAAATGGTTGGATTCTTACATGCATTGAAAAATAAGAAGCTAAAAGTGAAAGATTAATAAATTAAGCATAAAACATACTAAATAAATATGGGAAGCATGTCAATGACATGTAAATTATAATAAATCACATCTTATCTCATATTTGACACATGTAAATTCATTATGACTTGGGTATTGGAAAATTTTGTGAGGAAAGCCAGGTCTTATCCATGGTATTACACTACAACTCACAAAGGGAACACCAATGAGGTGGAAACAATATGAAATCATGGTAAATTGGGATCTTTATAATGGTAATGTGAAAATTTGGTAATTTTTGAGGAATACTTGGTCCTTCCTGAGGTCTTACACTATAACTCACAAATGGAATCCCTAGGGGGAGTGATCAGTGAAAAATATAATATTTCTCAAAGAGAAATATTAAGATGTTTACGAGTGAAAAAGGGAATGTAATAATCATCATTTATTCATCTAGTTATGAGAACTTAGGAGACATGAGGCACACTACGGACAAGAAAAGACACTATACGACTAGTGATGATCAATATACAAAGGATACATATTCACAATAGGCACAAAGTTATGTAGGCAAATAAGTGCAGTACTAAGATCAACTTATGTTGGTTATTTTAAATAGGAAAATTAAAATGAACCTACCATCCTATGATGTGTTCCCCATTCTTTATGACCCCTTATAGAGTCATCGGTCTACTACAAATATTAGATACTTGCATGAGAAAGTAGGTAGTACTAAAAGATTTTTTTATCATCCTTTTCTAATCTACTAACCTACCACACTCAAATGGACCTTGGCTCTATCATGAGGCCAAATTTGGAGTTTGATATTTGATTAAAAAATGATATGTTTCCTTTTAGATCATGACTTTGAGTATGATTTGACTTTTCAAAATTTTGAATGTTGCCTTTTAGATCATTGCATTTTGTTAAATGATTTGGCTTTTGAATGTTTATGGATTTTAATATTACTTCTCTATATAGACTTGGAATGACCAATCATGAGAGATAAATTAATACACATGAATGAGATTTATTCTTATCCTAAAGGAAGCTAAGTATCCAAATATATGAATGACTAGAACACTTAGGCTTAATTATGAACCATCATGTTATCTCAAGGCTCAACCATGTGTATGCTTAGTTTGTGAAATAATAAATAACAGAAAGAAAAGGAGATCCAAAGTGGACCTGGTAAAAGGGGATGAGATGAATTATTTTCTAACTGATCACATGATAAATAAAGAATGACTAAAGTGAACTGGGTATGTATAACTAAGTCACAAATAAAAATTATCCATGTTTATAGAGATAAAATAGCAAACAATCACGAAAGAGAACAAGATAACCATAGAAAAGGAACTTAAGAAAGATAAATATGTGATCATAAAAAAGAATCCATAAGAGAATATAAGGAAAACAATGACATCATAAGAAACATGTAGTGTGAAATAAAGGTCATCATGTAATATAGATAATAATTTGACACCATGTAAAATGATATAAGATAGATAAATGTAAATTTAGATCATACATCTAATATAAATGAATTAATAAATGCAATAACACCATGTTTGTGTTCATAAGTATTGATATATTTATCCACACACATTATCCATAACATCATATAAGTCTCTCTGAAGATGAATTCAGACTACAACCAAAGTCTCATCAATCTTTAGGAAAAGTTAAGAAAATACTTCATGTCGAATCTCCTCAATGGAGAATGTAGGAATGCCTGAAGGATCATATTGATGAGGGCTATCATGTATGGTATTCTTAGGATAAGACATGGGAGTGGAATTTATGGGATATGAATGGGTCACTAGTGGAGTATGATCCATGGGTGAGGGAAGATCCACAGGTGATGGAATTACAGGTGGAGAAATAATAGGTAGAGAAGGCATCACAAGTGATGGAGACATGGGGCAAGAAGGGGGAGCATTATTTCAAGTGTAGACTATGGGAGGAAGGGAATTAAGTGCATTAATAGTCATGAGGTGATATTTGAGATATTATTGAACGATATAATAATGATTAGTATGATGAGTAGTGCATTCATACTAGTGACAATATACCTTTCCATATTTAGGAAGATATTTAGGTAATACTTTTGAGGGAGGTATAGTCTTGTCTATGGGCTTAGAATTAGTGGGATGTAATGTGTTAATATATTTTAGAAGCTTATGATAATGCATGGTTATTTATGTTGTGGAAGTAATAGATACACTTGTTAGTAGACTGTATAGGTGTACTAACAAGAGGAGTGGAAACAAAAGCTGAGGAAGGTTGGTATAATGAATAGTCTCTAATCTAATGATCGATAACTTTATGAATATCACAATATGGTTGATCGACCTATTTGGTGAACAAAGGATCAAGTTTCAGTAAAGGGAGAAAACCATCACCAAGGGAAGTTAGGGCAGGTAGAGAGAATGGGCAAGGATCAACTAAAGGATAAATAGGATTTGAAATAAGAAGAGACTCAGCTAGAGAAGGAATGGGAATAGGATCTACATTGGGATCTACTGAGGGAGGAACAAGATATACAAAAGGCTAAAGGATAGCCTCAAACATCTCAAGGATAATTTGGCTAGAGGGGTCCTGGTATCTAGAAAAGTGATAGGGACTAGTCATAACATGATACATAATCATATTCATATGAGGTTCTTCATAAATTAGAGGTGTGTGTACTATCTCTACCCTATGATCAAGATGAAAAATGATAAAATTAGGAATGATATAAGATGAAATGATAGAATAAACATTAAAAGACTGAATCAAAGAGGAATGATAATGAATAATTTTAGCATCTCAGACCTGAATAAGACCTCCTAAGAATGGACCATCTAAGGAATAGCCATCATCATAATCAAGTGTATAAAGATAAATATCATAGATAAGGATGACCTTGTCATCCATTATGGTGTGATGAATGTAATATCAAGTCTTAGCTAAGACATCAGGTATATCATAACTAGGCGGTTGATGGGAATGAGGTTGTAAAGAAGAGAGAAGATAAGAAATGAGATGAGCTGAGAGATCTAAGGTTTTAATCTTGAGATTTATCTCATTAGGATCATCATCATCATAATCTATGAGGTTAGGGGGTATATTCCCAATGAGTTTGGGTTGACCATTATAACTTCAGGGGGAGTTAATAGGAAATTTAAACTATTGAGATTCATGAAATGAAATGATTGGAAAGGGTTCAAGGGTGGGAATCTTGAATACACCATGGTCTTGGAATTTTTCAAAATTTCAAGGGTTAATGTCACCTTGGATCCTATATATTTCTCCATTTTGAGGAAATTTGGAACATTAGCAAGTGAAACAGACCATTGCTCTCATGTGATGAGTCTATGACCTACCAATAAAAATGTTATAGTATAGATTAAATTTGAAGATCATCGTTTTCATGTAAATGGTGATAGGTGGGATGGTCATAAGGATACACACATATCCTAATGGAGGAATTTGCCTTCGATCAAAGCCTTGAGACATGTTATGTGTAGACTTAAGATTACATTCATAATATTCAAGGGTTTTGGTAAAATTGAGATAGGCAACACAATTTCTTGAACCCTCATCAATTAAGGCATGCTTGACATGGATATCACCAATTTAAACAATAATTAAAATAGGAGTATCATCCACATTAAGTATAATCTCATCAAGGATCATAGAAGCAATGGGGAATTTGTGGGAAAGAGAAGTATCCATTGTTTCATCAACATGTATGGACATCTCTTTGCACTATTATAAAATGCTATCTTCTAATCTGGATAAGGTGGTTTTGTATCCTTATAGGGGAGGATAAGGGATGCTCATTTTGAGAAAAATATTTATAATATGATTAAGATGATGTGAAGAGGTTCACATAAGTTCTAAAAATGGGATTTGATATGGGAGATGAGTAAGTTTTATGATACGATACCATTCATCATAACCCATAAGGGGACTATTGGAAAGAGGTGCATAGTGTTCAAGGAGGTCCATGGAAATAGGAGCCAAGGTACATGTGAAGTTATGTTAATAATATGTGGAAAGTTTAATTGGAGGACAAGTTTGTTGATTGAATTGAGAATATGGGGTAGTTGATGTAGGTCTGATTTGAGAAAAAGTGTTGATAGAAGTTTGAGTATCATTAGTGATGGGTAAATAGGTTGGAAGAATGGTAGAAATGGTATTAGAAGTATTATATAATGGAGGTGTTGTAATTCATTCATCAAAAGATATACGGCCTTCTTGCCCCAACTCTATTAATTGAGTTAGAGAAGAGTCTTGGATAACATGAAAAGTGAAAGACAATTAAGGAGTGTGGATGGGATGAGGATCACTGAAGGTAACCACCCTTCACATATTAGTCATATTGACCACATTTTCTTTAGGAGTTGGGTCAAAAAGACTATCAACATTATTTGTAGAAGGGGTAGGTTTGTTTGAGTTGTCTTGGTGATTCAGAAGAGGATATTTATATATGGCCAAATGAGCATTAACCTAGTTCAAAGTTTGAGATTTAGTTTATGTTACATGGGCTTTGAAGGCAATGTCATAGACTTGTTGAAATTTAAGAATGATAGAATTGTGGTCAAAATTGGGATTGATAAGGAAATACATATCCAAATTATGAAGTTTCCTACAATTCTCATGAGAATGACCCCAAATAGCATGAAACCAACAAAATTTAATGGGATCATACCAAGATTTCATCGGATGACATGGAAGAGGCCTTTTTATATGTTTTTTTAATTCCACTAAGGATAAAGGTTTATGAATAATGATGTGATTTGTTGAATATAAATGAGGATTAGTGATGTGGTTGGGAGAGGAAGCTTGTTTTAGATCCTAGTTAGGAATAATAGCTTGAATAGTATGAATGTTATCATAGGAATCAATGACACTATATTTTGTAGCATGATGATTATTATTTTTAATTAACATGAAAGTACCCATAGAAGGTTTGGATGGATCAAATTGATGCATGAGGAAATATTCATGCTTTGCTTGGTCAATGGCCCCTTCCAAAGTTTGTGGTGAAAGATTTTAGACCTAATATTACAACTTGATAAAAAGATCATTGGTAAATAGATGAAATAGGTTATCATCTACCATATTATGTTCACATTTTTTATACAAGGTATTCCAATGTTTGATGAAAGCTTACATGGTTTCAGTCTCAAGTTTCTTACAATTGATAAAATAGATCAAGGTATTTTTAGGGAGATCACTAATTTGAAATTTTTGAACTAGAGCATTGGCTAAATCTTCCAAAATAGTGATGGAATGATATTTTAGTTGGTTACACCAATTTAAAGAATCACCCCTAAGATTTTTTGTTAATATCTTGGTAGCAGCAAGAGTATTTAACTTGACCCAGTCTTTATATAGATTACCAAATATTTTTAAGTGGAGAGTGGGATTGGTTGACCCATTATAAGTAATGGTAAGGGTGATATCTCCTATATAAATTTTAGAAATTTGAGGCATAATAAGCTCATTTTTAAGGTGATTTATTTTTTTATTAACAAGGGGAGGTTTAGGGATAAGATTACCATGGGAATCCTGAAGAGGAGGTGGGGGAACATTTTGGTTATGCATTCCCCATGAAACCTATTGAGGGTGGTTTTGAAGATGAATAAGATGATTTTGCATTTGCATCATTTGATTTAAATTTTTATCTTGGAAATAATTCATTTGATTAATATTTTATAATAGAATTTGATGGGTTTGAGTGGTATTCTTGGCATTGTGTGAAGCATTAGAATTGGGAGTAGTGTTTGGGGTACCACTATGGGTGTTAGTAGTAGTTTGAGAAGAATTATTGGTAAGTGAGGCACTAGTATCATGATTTTCTTGTGTGTAAAATAATATACTAGTAGAGGGATGAGAAGAAATGGTACTAAAATCATGATTACCATGGGTAGAAAATGATGCATGAGTGGAATAATTGAGAAGAGTTGGTCTTAGAAGAGGCTCACTAGATGTAGAACCTACCATGTTAGTAGAGATACTAGGCATGGAGGTGGATGAAATAAAAAATGAAGATGTCATGGTATGAGAAGGGGTCAAAATAGAGGGAAGAGGGTGGGAATAAAAGAATTAAGTGTCTCTTGATCCATGTGAGAATATGGGAGAAGGTAAATGGGGCTCCTCAACTTGAACACTTATCATGATATGGTAAATAGTAGAAGGATATTTTCCTTGATGTTGAGGAAACTCATTGATGAATAAGAGAAGTTTTTGGGTATGCTATAATTCAATTTGATATTCAAATGATAAGAGAGGATTGTGAACTAAATAATAATGAGGAGGGGTGCCATAGTTTGTAGTATGAGTGGCTACATACATATTACTTTCATCTAGGATAGGAGCCACAAGTTACTTATGGGAAAACCTACTGGGGTTGGTAAATATCATCATATCTATTAAATTAAACTCAGTGTTATCTTCAAATAGTAAGTTCATGATGAAGGATAAATATTAAGGAAAATAAATCTAATGCAAAATCAAAGAGATAGGAAGGATATAAAGTTGACCAGGTCGAATGTATTCTATAATCCAATAGATGGATAAGAGTACAGGGTTAACCAAGTCTACTTAGTACTAAAAATAGGGTAGTAAATTGAGGTAAGAAGGATATAAGGTCGACTAAGTTGACTTAGTATTGTAACCTGACTAGAAGAAAAGAGTACAAAGTTGACCAAGTTGACTAAGTATGACAGACAGGTAAAAACTCAGTCTAATAAGGATACGGGGTTGACCAAGTTGGTGTCATACTCTGACCTGATTAATAAAAGAGAGTACAGGGTCAAACAAGTCAACTTAGCACTATTGTTAGGGAAAACATAGTCTGTAAGAGACTGTGTTGGTCAGAATGACAGTATGTTAAAAGTAAGAAAAATTGTAATGTAATTGAAGTAAGAAATGGAAGAAAACACACAAATAATTAGATCAATAAGAATGATCCAAGTAAGGCACATAGCACAAAATCTTACACCAATGTTGTTTAATGCAATAATTTTCAATACAACATGTTGAGCATGGTCATTGATGTTAGGTTGTCATTGATGTCAAAGAGAGCATGATTCATGGTGTATTAATGACAAAGTGATCAGATTGATGGTTTGGAGAGTGTTTAACTTAGTGAGGTAATAGATGGATAGTATTGATGATATGGACATGTTGCATAGACCCTATGGGGTGTTATGAGTGATTATATTTCTTATGAAAGTGAAAAAAATCATTAGAGTAGTCAAGTGAGTGTCTAGGTTCAAGTAGTCATCTTGACAGATAAAGCTAAGTAAGCAGATTAATTATGTCATATATCACACATGTGAAGGATTTAGGATAAGTTTGATACGTGGATGGATTTCCCTATGAAATAAAATCATATGGTTCAAAGTTTAGGTCGTGAGGTTGAGCATAGAAAAATATATTAAGGTGTAAAGTTAACCTCTCAGGTAGAATTCACTAAGTTCCCATACTTAGACAAATTTGCATTATCAAAGATCTATGGTGAGCATTTAATCAGATCATAGATCTAACAGCAAGCATTTAATCTAACTAGATAAGGATCTAATGGCTTATTTCAAAGTCAAATAGTCAATATTTCATGTACTAGTGGCATGTGGCATAATCATGGAGTTTGAACAATAGATCTAACAGCAAGCATGAACCCTGTCAAATAAAGATCAACAGTGAACATGTGATTGTGTAGATTATGATCCAACAAATCGTATTAAATCAAATAATCAAGATTTCATGTGGGCATGACAAGTATTAGAATTTAATTGAAGTTAAATAGTCAATGTACTCAGACAGCATGTAGATCTACCAAGTGGTAGAAGTTCATTGGTGGCTGGCTACAGGGTGCACATAATGCACATAGAGATACCAAGTGGCATAATCACAAAAAGGAGGATCTAATATCAATGATGATTAATGCAGGATAAAGACTAGTATATTTAAAAAGAGATTGATGGTGTGTGTTTATTCAAATTTTTCAAAGAGCATGAGATGAGGTTAAAGTGTCTGATGTTTAACATTAACATAGTGACCATTGGAATTTGAATATTCAAATTAATGAGGGAAAGTCAGTTTATAGTTTTTGAGCTATATCTTTTGATCCAAGATGAATTTATTGATACATTAAAAAGAAAAGTTATAAAATACTTGAAGGTAGATCCATATAATCTAGTTATAAGGTTTGAATATATGTATAATCAATGTTATGGAGCCTCAAAGTTAACAATTTGTTTGTTCATGGTGTTATTGTGCACAGAATATTGTGAGTAAAGTGTGCTTTAGCATAAGAGTGTTTTAGCATGAGTATTCATAGTAGGAACTTTATTTCAAGTTTATCCACTTGAAGGTGATCAAAGGTACATTATTTAAATTCAACAAATGTAGGTTTTATATACAAAGCAAGCACCATTGTTCAATGGATTAAATTATGCTTTCTAGAGTACAAGGATGAGGACATAAACATGTCTCTAGGGTTTGATATTTGGCAATCTATCATGGATGGTTATACTACACCAACTAATCCTCTAACTAATGATGCTGATAAGAAGTTGAGTGAGAATAATTCTAAAGCTATGAATTTTATCATTTTTCATCTATCTAAGGCAGATTTCACCAAAGTGATCCATTGCGAGCTTGCCAAAGAAATTTGGGTCAAATTACAAACTATTTATAAAGGAGAATCTAAGGTAAAACTAGCTAAGTTGTAAACCTATTGAAGGAAATTGTAATGTCTCAAAATGAATGAAGAATATATTGTGGCATCCTATATTCTAAGGGTTGATGAAGTAATAAACATGATCAGAGGTCTTATAGAGGTGATTAATGAAGCTAATATAGTACAAAAGGTATTGAGGACTCTTATACTCAAGTTTGATTCAAAGGTTTCACTTATAGAATAAATTCATGATCTCACTCAAATGAAGATGGATGAACTACATGGCATTCTTACTACCTATGAGATGAGAGTCGATGAGGATAGACCTCCTAAGAAGGAAGCAGCCTTCAAGGTGATCAAGGAGATAAATACTAAGAAGAACAAGTTAAGTCTTGAATATTTTGATCTTAATGAATATCAACTTGAAGCCATGATTGTAATAAAATTGAATGTAGGATCAGGTAAGTATGAAGGAAAACATCCTTTTAAAAAAAATTCATGTGGTAAAGTTAGTCATTTTGCAATACAATGTCTAGGTAGAGACAAGTTTGAACACAAAAAAGCTTATAATGAATCTTATGAGGATGAACCCAAGAAATATGAGGGTCCTAAAAAGTATAGAAAAGTTATTCAGTAAGAAAAATAGAAATAATAAATCATACAAAGGCAATAAGATCCTTTACAATGAAGAATATAGTAACTCATTTTTAAAAGAAGAAATAAACACATCTGAGAATGATGACTCTTTTTATAATAAGGGCATGGAGACATTGTTCATGGATTTTAGTGATGATGAAGGTGAATGTTACATCACAATTATTCACCAGATAAACTTGTTAGATTATCTGTAGATGTCTATAGTTAATAAATTTGGATTTGAATCTATTTCTAACTAAGCTTGAGATTTATGTTGTTTCGGTATAATAGATTATTGCTTAGTTAGATGTAAATACATGATTATTTATTATGAACTAGTTTATGTATGCATTTATATTTTAAGTATATTAATGTATTGATTCACTTATATATTGTTGCTTATAATTATCATGTGAAACAATCTAATGACTTACATGTTATGAAGTAGACATAGGATAATTCTTCCCTCAAGCATATCAGAGGGAGAGTATCATCAGAGAGGATGCTATAGATGGAGACATCACAAGTCGACAGTGAGCTGGCAAAACCATGCACACACACATAGTAGTTGGTCATGGTAGAAATGCATTAAAATAGTTTGTTATGGTGTGTTTGATTACTTTCTTGAAGTATTGCTTGTTGTGGTTTGCCAGAGTAGGTAGAATTATCCTAAATATTTCTTTTATGTATGTGTCCATTTAATATTTTAGAGATGTGATTTTCTTAGTTGGGCTAAAAATGGCTTATTAAATAATGGATATATATTTAAAACCCTCCTAACATCAAGGATACTAATTTATTTAATAAATTATGGAATTATGACATTTAATGTTAAAATATTACAAATTTAGAATTGCCATTGATAGGCAAAAGCGGGCAAGCAAATTAAAAAATTATATATATATATATATATATATATATATATGAATTATGACATTTAATGTTAAAATATTACAAATTTAGAATTGCCATTGATAGGCAAAAGCGGGCAAGCAAATTAAAAAAATTTATATATATATATATATATATATATATATATATATATATAATATAAAATGGAATAAGGAAAAGAAATAAAAATAAATAAAATATAAAAAGAAAGCAAAAGGGTATGAATCTTGTCATAGAATAGAATAAAGAAATAAAATAAAATAACTTTAAAAAAAAGAGTTTAAAATATTAAAATAAAAAGAATTCAAGGCTAGGAATAAGGCCACTCCACTTTATAAAAGAAAGAATTGTCTAAGAGATAAGAAGGAGCTTTTGGGTGTGGGGAAAACAAAAAGGAGAAAGGAGTAGAAAGGAGGAGAAAAGTGGTTGGAGAGGAGAGAAACGATGCAGCCAAGGGAGATTAAATATTGTGTATAGAGAATTAAAGAGGTATGAAATGTCTTCCATTAATTAGGTTTAAAGATAGATTGGATAAATTATGCTTTTACCAAACTATATTTGAGACATGAAAGGATTAAAATAGGATAAATTATGTCTTAAATAAGCATAGATATAATTAGTTGCATGACTATTTAGACTTTGTTATAGACTACTAATATGGCATCTGATAATATTAGTTCATTGCAGCTACCATTACATCCTTTTACTTATTATTTTACTGGAGTATTGAGATATGAGGTGTTGACCTATTTATATACATAGGCTATTGTCTTTTATCAAAAACAATTGAATTTTATCTTGAATTTTAGCAACTTGTATAGAGGCTTTACTTTCATGTTTTTCCAACTAGCTATTATTCTTCTATGGCATCGACCCACAGCAAATCCTCAACATTTAAATTATATATTTAAATTTTAGATTGGTGATTCAAGGTGAAATATATATCTACTATTTAAACTCATTATGGTAAATAGGCATCACTCAAATCTAGTCTTCCCCCATTGTGTTTTTATAATTGGAAGACTTTTGTATGTGTGCATGCCAAACTCTAATAATTTAACAAATGTTGTGTTGATATGTTATTGTATTTCATGGAATAATAAATTGCTCTATTATATATAGTTATTTATATAACACTTGTGTTTCCATGTACGTGAGACTATTTCATATGATTGATTGTGGAAAACTGGTAGTCAGGTCTTAGTACACTGGATTGTGGTAATATGGGTTGTCATAGTGTGTAGATAACTAGAAACCAATTACATTATTTTGAATTGTATATCTAAATTTTATGTTTACCTAGGTGGCATATTTGTAAATATTATTTCTAGTATGGGATAGAAGACAATGAAAGATTCATGCATATGTTTGATGGACTAAATTTATGTTGTTATTAATCCTTCATATAGCATGTTGTATGATGCATTTTCTAGTAGGATGTAACATAATGAATCTTATGGTTGAATTATATTTGACAAATATACATTTCTAATTTGGAGTAAGGATTGAGATGGACTTCACTGACTTACTGGCATTGTATTGTTAGATGAAGGTAGTTTGATCAAGTGGTGTGTATGAAATTGATTGATCTAGATCATCATCATTTATTATTTATAAATCTTTGGACTAAAGTACGTTTAGTGAGACATTATCATTTTATGAGTATGGTTCACATGTTAGTGAAATATATTTTAATAAAATAGATTTCTATGATACACTGCATGTTTAGTTTAGAATCATATAACATACAAGTATAGCTAGTATCTCTAGATTCCCATGTTATAACTATCTACTCATCCATGAAGAGAGGGCCATTCTTGATGGGATAATACGAGGGATCATTAGTCTGTGGTTGGGTGGTAAATAACTCAAATGATGTTCTTCCTCCCCATAACAATACTACTATTGAGATGACACTTGAGATTTCCACAGATATTAGAGAGTCTAAGAAACTCATGCTCTAGGGAGCCATGTATTTATATGTACATTATATTGTATTGTATTTATCATTGAGTTTTAATTACTTATTATTTTAAATTAATATCAGTGGATGTATACTTGTTTCAATTATAATTAAGTTAATGTAATTATTTTTTGTATTTGTATTATGACACGTACTTTCCTAATATTAGAGATCAGTATTATGTGACGTATTATGCTCGTTATTATTATCACTTTATGTAATTATTATGGTCTCTATAGATTCTCATGGTGTAATTTATTTATGTTATATATGTTTAATTAAGAACAAAAATCTCACATATTTTGATGTCTAACCTAGCAGGGTTATTACATGTGGTATCAGAACTATGGATCAAACTCTAGGACCTAATGAGTCTATTAGAATTTTTTTTATTTTGTGAACCTAGTGTCATGAAGTATTGTACTAGAATTTAGACTTGTGGTGTCTTAGTGTGAAACCATGTTGCACCATGATGAAGTTTTGTGACATTCATAAAATGTGTGTGGAATATTGAGTGTGTACCCTCAAGATCACTCATGCCCCTTTGAGTTGTCTAGGAGATCAGATTATCGAGTGTCCCATTGGTGATGGTTGTATTTGAGGTTTGGGTAGACAAGTATATAACATAGTTCATGATTTATGAACTAAATACTTCTCCCATAGTTTGATCACTTAGATTGGATACCTACAGTATGATTATGACCTTCTTAATTATCAAGTCACTTTGTTTTGTGTTGTGATTGTTATTAAGCTCGAGATGCTTCTCTTTAAATTATGTGCTTTAGTTTTTTATATTTATTTACTAAACCTAGGAGTGGGAAATCTTATAAGACCATTTTTTTCTTTTAGTACCACCTAGGGTGGTGGAAAAGCTTCTTAGTAGAGTGTAACTGTATTTCTTGATATTTATTTTGTGATAGGAGTTTTTTATGGAATTTGAACTCTTAAGATATGTGGTTTAGGAAGAAGTGTCATCTCTTTGAGTTAGCATAGAGGTGAATTATTTGATTATCTTATTCTCTTTTGACATTATTATGCTATTGAAAGGATTCATATATGCATAATATTGAGTTAGTATTCTCTTAAATGGGTATTGTTTCTAAATGTTGTTTGATTGTACTCCCTTGGAATTTGTGGGAGAATGTTTTTTAATCTTGGTGAGAGATAATTTTTAAGATCGAATGAACGGACACATCTTTATGTTGGCATATATCTCTTTTAGTTATGGGAGTAGATTGAGATACCATACTTACAAGATTATGTAAGCAGGTGGTGTTTGGGAAACATTGAGTTGCGGGCAAGTTGTGTGAAAGATTTATTTTCACACATTTCACCAAAAGTAAGTAGGGTATAAGAGTTGCAAAACATCTTGTCAATCTAGGGGTTAGAATAAACTTTTAACTTATTGTGTGCTAGTTGAGAAAGTAAGTAGTTATTATTTTGTTTATTCCCTATAAGTTTGAAATAATGGTGTGATTCTCAACCTATGTATGTTATGTTAATTTTAAAATTAATTTATCTTAACTATGAATATAAATCTATAAGTTAAGACTATGAAATATGATACTAGTTATGTGCGGCTAGTTTTATCTTAATACAATTACGGATTTATTATATGATTTATTTTGTACCTATGATAATACATCTAGAATAATTTATCATATAGCTTTTCCTTTAATGATCTAATAGCATAAAATTATGATTCTTTAGAAACTTTATGTGCATTTTAAGATCATTATATTAGGAATACCTAAGGCAGGAGTAGTGAATTGGTAACATGAGTTCTAAGTGATAGAATGATATCCTAATTAGCCTCACATTAACTCATTTTATTGGCACTGAGTTGGATCGATAAAGGAACTTGTCAAATCCAAGATTTGATAAGTGTAACTTATCAAATTTAGTCGTATAGCCATATGCATGTATATAGTGGATAGAGATTTCATATGGATGAGTATTCCATGATTTTTGTATACTTATGTTTACCGTTCCTATTCATCATCATACTTGTCAAGAGATCCATGGAGTAGTGACAATATTGACATGTTATACTTATCTAGAGCTACACAAAGTAATGATAGTATTAACTATACACCTTATTTTTGTCGGGTTCCCTAATTCTTTTTATCTAGAATGAGAAAAATACTCTCTAAGATAGAGAGATGTGTTGAGGGCTGGAATATTTTGTGAAACTCTCTTTGGTCATTTATTTTGGCTTACATGATGATCTTGTGTGCTCTCATAAAATTTGTGAAATTTTCACTAAGACATATGGGACCCTTCAGGGTAACAGAAGTGGTCAGTCTTATAATATATAGGCTTTTATTAACAATCCTGGACCTGGGGGTGGTCATGATAGAATCAGTTAGAGTAAATAATACTTGCAATCATGTTTGACTAATTGGGATATATTATTGAGTAGGGTCTTTTAGGACCAATACTATATAAATAATGCAACTTATAGGAACTACAATGAGTTCTATAGGTAATTTTCCATTTATTTACTAGTTTGACATTGTATATCATGTTGTTGCTTTGTTAAGAAATATTTTTATTTGAGAACTTATCTTTAAATAAGAGTCAACAAAGATGATGAGTAGATTTTGGGGGGAAGGATGTTACATCCTGATTCCTCACTAGACAAACTTGCTAGATTATTCATGGATATCTATAGTCAAAAAATTCTAATTTGGATATATTTCTGACTAAGCTTGAGATTTATGTTGTTTCAAGATAATAGAATATTTCTTAGTTAGATGTAAATACATGATTATTTATTATGAACTAGTTTATGTATATATTTATATTTTAAGCATATTAATGTATTGATTCAGTTATATATTATTGCTTATGACTATCATGTGAAACTATCTAATAAATTGTGTTGTGAGGTGGATGGAGGAGAATTCTTCACTCGAGCATGTCCGAGGGAGAGCATCATCAGAGAGGATGTTATAAATGGAGACATCATAGGTTGATAGAGAGCTAGCAAAGCCCTGCACACATACATAGTAGTTGGTCATGGTATAAATGCATTAAAATATCTTGTTATGATGTGTTTAATTACTTTTTTGAAGTATTACTTGTTGTGGTTTGCCAGAGTAGGTAGAATTATCATAAATATTATGTTTATGTATGTGTCCATTTAATGATTTAGAGATGTGATTTGCTTAGTTGGGCTAAAAATAGGTTATTAAATAATGGACGTTTATTTAAAACCCTCCTAACATCAGAGATACTAATTTATTTAATAAATTATGGAATTATGAAATTTAATGTTAAAATATTAAAAATTTAGAATTATCATTGAGAGGCAAAAGCAAGCAAGCAAATTATATATATATATATATATATATATATATATATATATATATAATATAAAATGGAATAAATAAAATAAATAAAATATAAAAATAAAGCAAAAGGGTATGAATCTTGTCATAAAATAGAATAAAAAATAAAATAAAATATCTTTAAAAAAAAGATTAAAATATTAAAATAAAAATAATTCAAGGCTAGGAATAAGGCCACGCCACTTTATAAAAGAAAAAAAAATTAAGAGATAAGGAGGAGTTTTTGGGCGTGGGGAAAAAGGAAAGGAGAAAGAGCAGAAAGGAGGAGAAAGGAGGTTGGAGAGGAGAGAAATGGTGCAGCCAAGGGAAATCAAATACCGTGTACCAAATAATTAAAGAGATATGGAATATCTTCCATTAATCAGGTATAAAGATAGATTGAATAAATTATGCTTTTATCAAACTATATTTGAGACATGAAAGGATTAAAATAGGCTAAATTGTGTCTTAAATAAGCATAGATATAATTAGTTTCATGAGGATTTAGACTTTGTTCTAGATTGTCATTATGTCAACCAACAATATTGTTTCACTGCAGTAGCCATAGCATCCTTTTAATTATTATTATTTTACTAGAGTATTGAGATATGAGGCATTGACATGTTTATATGTATTGGCTATTATCTTTTATTAAAAAATTGGATTTTCTCCAGAATGCCAACAACTTGTATAGAGGCTTTGCTTTTATGTTTTTCCATCTGGCTATTATCCTTGTATGGCATCAACCCACCACAGATCCTCAATATTTAAATTCTAGATTGGGTGATTCAAGGTGAAATATAGATCTATTGTTTAAACACATTATAGTAAATAGGCATCACCCAAATATAGCTTTTCCCCATCCATATAGATGACATCTCACTAAAATGGGCTTACCTATTTTATCTAAGGCATCATGATTATTATCGTATATTTTAACTTCGAAAAACTAAGCAGTTTATATATATATATATATATATATATATATATATATATATATATATATATATATATATACTCACTGTAGTGTCGATCAAACTTTTCCAATAGTGTAGATGGTGTCATACTTTACCTTGACATTTTATTTATTATCTTATGTTCCCAAAAGTTGAGATTTTAGACAATCATTAATATATCTTCTTTTTATACTAATACTCTTATATTTTTATTTGAGGCATCACCCTTTACCTTATAGCTGAGATTTTAGATCAGTTAGATCCTTTCATAACTGTATTTATAAGAGATAAAGTAAATTAATAATATTTACATGGTTGGGATAAATGCTTAATCTAGGATAAGCGATAATGCTTATATAATCCGATTTAGAAATATAAAAATAATAATCATGTTATATAAATGGATAATCCAGTTTAGAAATATTATTAATATACTAGCCCTATAATTCTAACAATAATAAATATACTTGCAATAATGTTTATATATATGATTCATAAACCGACAGCTCATAGAGGATTACTAAATTATGAATACGTGGATTTTGGAATATTTATGTTTACGTGTTAACCGAAATCATATAAGTCACGATATATAGTCCTCTACCTATTGAATAATGCATATAACGAGTAGAAAATGGCTCTAGGTATAGAATGAACATGGTTATGTAATAATTTAAATGGGTATAATATAGTACCCAGTATCAAATATATATTATATATGAGTAACTAATCTATTTTTAATATATGTCGATATCAGTAGAATATATAGTTAAATATATGTAATTAAAGTTATATGATATTTTTGGATATGTTAATATTATCTCATTACGATATATCTATCAAGATTTCTATCGTATTCGCTCTATATCGAGAGATTCTTTTACCTTTGGGGTTGATCAAGCTTAGTACAAAACTATGATTCTTATGTTCAGAGATATATTATGTTAGAATAAATATGTATGTTTATAATATTAAATTAGATGTATATATTTAATTGGACTATATATATATATATATATATATATATATATATATATATATATATATATATATATATCACTTGGGATATAAAATAATTGTGAAACATTCCAATCCCTGGAAGTTGGTTAATTAAACAATTTATTATCAAACGTAGAATAATTTAACCTTATAGTTGAATGATCAAACATAATTACCCTCTATTGAGAGTTAAACCTTGAAGATCTTTTAAATATCTTATTTATTGGAAAACCATTACCTAAAGTTTGACAATATATCAAGTATATGTTTATAGCTAATAGTACAGTTAAACCCTGGGGTAGATTCCTTTAAGTAATATTCCCAGATGAAATATTAAAGGATTGATTAAAGGTAGTTTAACAAATGATTGCTCATAAACCCCAATATAGACTGATTGTGAAACTAGATTACTTGTATTTCAGGGAAATAAAGTTCTAGGTTTCTCTAACTAGAGAATGCAAAGTGTGTGTCCATGTATTTTATAACTACTTCATTTATTATTTATATGCGTAGTAGTTAAAACTAAAATTCTAAACAATGGTTTAGAAATCATAGGTGTTAGAATACTTATATGTAGTGCATGTTAGGATGTGTAAGTACTAGTATATAGGGATTATACCTAAAATTTATTAGTCATTAAACTTCATAGGAATTAGGAACTATAATTTTTAGAATAATCTCCTAGAAGCAAATGAGTCAATAGGATAACAAGTTATCTAACTCACTATTAGTAATGTGGATGAATGTTAGTATTATGTATTTAGTATGGAATATTTGAATGAATTACATAATATGAGGGTTAAATATATAGTTACACTTAATAATGTTGTATCATGATGCATGTTTTTAGGTTGAGATACCTTGAAATGTTTGTATGTAGAGTATACCTAGGTGGTATAATATCTTACTATTTATTGTATGATTGTTATTATGATTGGGTTGAGTCTTGATAATCATAATCTTGGTTTGTGTGTTATCTTGTAGATGGGAACCTATGATAGTATGGGATATCATAGGGTACTACAGTATAGAAGCATATTGTACCTAGGTGGTACTTAATGTAGTTATTATACCTAAGTCATACCTACATTTATTAGTATACTGTATATATACTAGTATTTGTTGTGGGTAGCATGTGTTTTTACAGTTGGTATTATTGTGTATGCATGCATGCCAAACTCTAAAAATTTAAAAAATGTTGTGTTGATGTGTTATTATATTATGTGGAACAATTACTTGCTATATTAGTCACTTATATAATGCTTGTGTTTTCATGTATTTGAGACTACTTCATATGATTGATTGTGGAAAATCGGTAGTCAAGTCTTAGTACACTGGACTATGGTAATGTGGGTTGCCATAGGGTGTAGATAGTTGGAAATCAATTACATTGTTTTGAATTGTATAGCTAAATTTTATGTTTACCAGGTGGTATATTTATAAACATCATTTCTAGTATGGGATAGAAGATAATGAAATATCCATGCATATGTTTGACAAATTAAACATATATTATTATTACTCCTTCATATAGTATGTTGTATGATGCAATCATAGTAGGATGTAAGATAATGAATCTTGTGGTTAAATTATATTTGACCAATCTACATTGTTAATGCAGAATAAGGAGTGAGATGGACTTCATTAGCTTACTAGCATTACAATGTTATATGAAGGCACTCCGATCAAGTGGTGTATATAAAATTGATTGATCTAGATCATTATCATTTATTATTTATAAATCTTTGGGCCAAAGTATGTTTAGTGAGACATTATAATTTCATGAATATAGTTCACATGTTAGTGAAATATCTTGTAATAGAATGGATTTCTATGATACATTGCATGTTTAATTTAGAATAATATAGCACACATGTACTACTAGTCTCTCTAAATTCCCACATCATCACTATCTACTCATCCATGAAGGGAAGGCCATTCCTTGATGGGATAGTTTAGGGGATCATTGGTCTATTGTTGGGTGGAAAATCATTTAGATGATGCTCTGCCTCCCCACAGTAGTAATATTATTGAGATGGCACTTGAGATTGCCATAGATATTGGAGATTTTGGGGAACTCGTGCTCCAAAGAGACATGTATCTATATGTACATTGTATTATATTGTATTTATCATTGATTTGTAATTACTTTTTATTGTAAATCAATAGTGGTGCTTGTATACTTATTTCAATTGTAACTAAGTTAATGTAATTAATTTTTGTATTAGTATTATGACATGTACTTTCTTCATATTAGAGATTAGTATTATCTGATTTATTATGTTTGTTATTATCACCTTGTGTAATTCTGATGGTCTATATAGATTCTCATGGTGTAATCTATTTATGGTATATATGTTTAATTAAGAAAAAAAAATCTCACCTATTTTTATGTCTAACCCAATAAGGTTATTATAGTGATTGTTCTTTAAACAGATATTTTTTAGCAAAGATAGATTAGAGGAAGAAGATGATAAAGTCACTCTTGAAGATAAATATCTAGATACTGTGGAAGAAATGAAGATACTACAAAGAAATAATATAAAATAAGATTCCTTGATCAAATCCTATGAGGAAAAAATTGGAATTTTTTAAGGAAGGTTATGTAATGAAGTCAAGGAGCATTGAGATCACACAATAGCTTAAAACTCAGGTTTGTACTCTTAATGAAGAAGTAAAGAGTAAGGATGAAGAGCATATCATATATAAAATAGAGGTAGAGTCTTTGTAGATGACACTAAATCAAGTTATGAGCAAAGATATAGTTGATGATTTATATAATAAGGATGAATTGATAACTCTTGAAGATTTGAATATTGAGAAGAAAAAGAACAAGAAGATGATGTCACAAATCAAGAAATATGAAGAGTAATTTAGTGTGTTTGAAGTAAAAATGAATGATGGCACTAGGTAATATAAAGATACTATTAAACATCTCAATGGTTAATTAGAAACTATATTTATAAGCTTAAAATTCAAAGATAAGGTATGTGATTGAAATTGAGTCATTAAAAATATTAGTTAGACAAGACATCTTGCAAGGTGAAGTCATTTATGAAGTTTGAAAAGAGCTTAAATAATTTTTACAATATTTTTAGTATTTAAAAGCATGTAAGTGATAGAACTGGTCTTGGATACAAATAAGAACAAAAGTATGTAACTCAAGACAAGATAAAGGCTAATATAAACAAGGACAATCAGACTTTGAAGATCAATCATTAATCAAGGAATGAAGGTATTGGTAGAATGAAGATAAATCAAATTAGATAACTAATTGCTATGAGGTATGCAAATTTTAATGGTCATTATTACTCTTACAATCAATTTGGTCATAGGTCAAAATATTGTAAAAGATCCTCAAAGAATGAATTTGCATGCAATTATGACAAAGATAATGGCAATCATGAATAGCATCATCACTCAAGATAGTCAACAGTTTCACAAGGAAAGAATGACATCTTTTGCTACAAGTGTCAAGGATTTGGTCATATTACAATTTTTTGTAATATCTTCATCAGAGGACCAAATGATCAGGTACATAATCATGAAACTTCAAAGAATCTTCTTATATCTCAATCATAAGGTATGTATAATCTGATAAACCTCATCTATTTCAAATGTCATGAAATAGGTCACATAGCAAGGTTCTAAAAGAATGATCAGTATTCTACTTCAAAGATTATCAATCATGTCATAAAGAGGAGTCATAGTGAATGGAGGCCTAAGTAGGAAAATGAAAAACAAGATCAAAGTGGATTATTTTCCATGATAGAATATGGAAAGAGTTAAATTATTAAGGAACAACCCTTATCTACACAAATAAACAAGGAAATCAAGTAGGATCCTGAGATAAAAGAAAATAATAAGGTTAAGAACTCATTCAAATTCAATCTAAAGATGAGTAAGGATTGTAAGTCAAGAAAGAGCATGGAGATATGGGAGTCTCCTAAATTTTGGGATCTTTAGTCCCTCTATGACAAGTGGGTGTCTCTACCTATGCTTCTTAAGAGACATCTTTCATATGTGGAAGCAAGCATGTGTGTTTTAAGTAATGATCAAAATGACAATCAGTACAAAGGTATGTCATGATAGAAGTGTGAATATGCTTTAGTCATGATAGAAGTGTGAACATGTCTGCTATAATTGTGAATTTAAGAAGATTGATATGATGACTTGATCAAACTAAGTCATGTATTTTGATATGGTATTGAATCTTCATGGATGAGAAAAGAGAGCTTGTGAGTTATATATGTAGATAGGTTCAAAGATCAAAAATTCCCAAGTTCATATTGGTGTATGTCAAATAAATGATGACATAAGATGAAGCATGATGTTAGGAAGAGCTTTCTAAGCTCTGTGAGTAGTTTTTTAGGTCCAAAGATTAGATAAGTTCAAGTTCAGATTGGTGCATGTCAAAGGGGGAGCAATTGATTCATATGCTCGAATGTTTGTAAATATATTGAGAATCTCAAATAGTACTTGATTAAATACATGATGTTAACAAATGATTATTGGCACATTGAGGAAGAGACCATTTATCATTAATGTCAAAGGGTGAGAAAGATCATAATGAATTTATTTTTCAAATGAAATCATTCTGAGGGTATTTTTCTATCAATGACAAAGGGAGAGATTTTTTAGCATGGTCATTGATGTTAGGTTATCATTGATGTCAAAGAGAGTATGATTCATAGTGCATTAATGACAAATTGATCAGATTGATGGTTTGGAGAGTGTTTGACTTAATGAGGCAATTTATGGATGATATTAATGATATGAACATGTTTTAGAGACCCTATGGGGTGTTATGAATTCTTAGAGTGCTTATGAAAGTGAATGGAATTCATCATAGTAGTCAATTGAGTGTTTAGGTTCAAGTAGTCATCTTGATAGATAAATTTGAGTAAGTAGATTCATGACATCATATTCACACATGTGAAGGTTTTAGGAATAATTTGATACATGGATGGATTATCCTATGAAATAATACATATGGATCAAATTTTAGGTCATGAGGTTGAGTCTAGCAAAATTTATTAAGGTGAAAATTTGGACTCTCATGTAGAATTCACTAAGTTCCCATAGCCAAACTTGCATTATCAAAGATCTATGGTGAACATTTAATCAAATCATAGATCTAACACTAAACATTTAATCTAATCAGATAAGGATCCAATGGTGTGGTTCAAAGTCAAATATTCAAGATTTCATGTTCTAGTAACATGTGTCATAATCATAGAGTTTGAGAAATAGATCTAATGATGAGCATGAAACTTGTTAGATAGATATCAATGATGTGCACATGATCATGCAGACTATGATCCAACAAAGCATAGTGAGTTAAATAGTCAATATTTCATGTGGGGATGTAAAGTGGTATAAGTTAATTGAAGTTAAATATTCAATGTACTTAGAAGGCACATAAAGCTACCAAGTGGTGGAAATTCATTGGTGACTGGTTGTAGGGTGCACAGAAGGTACACAGAGCTACCAAGTGGCACAATCATGGAAGGGAGGATCTAATATCAATGATGGGTATTGTAGGATAAATATCAAGATACTTTCAAAGAGATTTATGGTGTATATTTGTTTGAAGTTATCAGGGAGCATAAGATGAGTTCAAAGTTTCTAATGTTTAACATTAACACAATGATCGTTAGAATTTGAATATTTAAATTAATGAGGGAAAACTAGACTATATTTTTTGAGCTATATATTTTTATCTAGGATGAATTTCTTGATGGAGTAAAAATAAAAGTTTTAAAGGAATGCAAGGTGCATCTATAGAATCTATTTATAAGGCCTAAATGTTTGAATAGTCAAAGTTATGGAGCTTCAAAGTTAACTATTTATTCATTCATGGTGTTATTATGCATAGAATATTGTTTGAGTAAATTATGATTTAGCAAAAGAGTGTTTTGGTAGGAGTATTCATTTGAATATGTCTTATATGTCATATGGAGTAGACCCATGTATTTGAAAGTGATATTGTGTTCTTGTTTTTCTCAATGAAGTACTAAAAGGTTAATAGGTCTCCATGAGACCTATAAGGGCTACTAAGGCCTAATTGAAAGGTGTAGTTTCTTAAGTGTGACTCATGGATACTATGACTGACTTGTGAGGATGAATTTGAGTTATGTGTTAGCATGATAATAAGTATTAAGGGTTAAGGAAAGCATAATGGCTGACTTATATGTTGATATTCATGAAGACTCTATAAAAGGTGAAGACTAAGGTAATGGTTTCTAGACATGTATGTGAATGAATTAACAAAGCAAGGATAGAGATGAAGGAAAAGATCAAAGATAGTGTGATTATTTGATAGATTGAAGTGAAAATTAGATTGGGGATGAGAGAAGAAGCCTAGAGTGATCCAAAAAGGGTGTTGGATGCATTACTTTTATGATAAAGTTTGGGTGTGTGTGATGAGTTGAAAGAGAGGTGTTAAACATTATTTCTCCATATAGAATGAAATGCAATCATAATTCTGGATTTGTTGATTTTATAAGGTGTTGTGTGGGTGCTCAACATCTAGAAGAAGTGGGTGCTTGTTTATACTTATGGGTGGTTTCTCCTTGTGAAGTGGGTGTTTCACTAAAAGGTCTCATATTTGTGATCATCTTATAGGACAAGTAATCAATGTGTTTGTAAGATTGAGAGTGGATTTTATTCCCCAAAAGGGTTTTCCATGTAGATCTTGTGTTATGTGTGTGATCTTTAATCATCTTTCTTATTTATTATTATGAATTTCTTAAATGCTTTGTGAATGCTTGTGGTCATTGATTAAGAGTTTAAAAGGATTACATTTGAAATTTGAAATATCTTGTATCACTGATTTACCCCCCCTCTCAGTGATTGTACCTCCAACACAACACATAATGATAAAAGAGAAAGGATTCAACTAAAAATTAAATTCAAATTAAGTGGTCATCCTGAGTGTTGTTAGATTATTATAAAGTGATAGGGAAGTTGGCTAAAAACAAGGAACTAGAAAGTAATCTATGGATGGTTTTAGAACATTTAGGTTGAAAGGCATCTATGTTGGCAATGGTAATGACTTGGTATTGGGGCCTACCACCTCACTTCATAATCTTGGAGCGATAAGGGTGTTGGATGATTTTTTAATATATACCATTAACTAAATGTGTATACTTGACCAAAAAACCAAGTCAGATTCCCCCTTGGTGATGAAATCCAAGTAGGTAGGCCTTAGGAAGTCAAATGTTAAATGTGTTTTGAATATTATGTGATTCATTAGTGTGTGTAAAAAGATAAAATTAATAAAACTAAATAGTCATTTGAAAAAACAACTAATTAGACTATGTGAGCTACTTTAAGCATGTAAATAGTTGAAAATAAAAGTGTGAATTAATTATTAATAAATAATTTTTAATTTCCAAATTAAAAATGGTACAAATTTAGTTCAGATGACACTATATGCAAATAATATAGAATAGATTCAACTAGGTCACTACTATTTTGTGGAAGCAATAATCTTTAAAAATAAAGTCAACTAGGTCAACTTAGTCTTTTAGATAGAAGATAAGCTATAGAACTATGTTGAATAGGTCGACTTAGTTTGTTGTAATATTGTAGTTTTAAATATTCTAAACTTGAATAAAACAAAACTATACTTAAGCACTGAATTGATAGAGAGAGAAAGAGAGGAACCTTGGTGGGTTGGAGGATGATGATGATTGAAAATTTTTTGTTGGAGTACCTTGAATGTTTCTTTAAAATTCTAAAAACTAAGTCGATTGGTTCAACCTAGTTTTGTAAAACCATGTGTGTTGAAGTAAGATAATATGACTAAATCAACCTATTCAACTTAGTTTATTGATCTAGATGTTGATTGAAAAACTAAGTTGACCTATCTGACTTATTTTATTGATCTAGAAATGAAAAAGGATACTATGTTGACCTATTTGATCTAGTAACATGTATTTGATGGAGATTTGCATAAAAGAAATAGAGTCATTTTTATAAGACTGTGTGTTAAACTTGTGCAAAAAAATTAGAAATATATCGACTTAGTTGACATAATATCACAAATATAGAAAAATAATAAAATAATAGAAAAAAATTGTGAAAGAAAACTTATAAGGGTTAGATTCACTTTGGGTTCACTAGAATGTATGCAATGGGAAATGTAGTAGATCTATAAACCAATCCTATCTCAGAGAAGATAGATCCTACTTACACTTTCCATTGAGGATGTATTAGATAATTAGGGTCATGACCAATATAGATCTACTAGACCTATCCAAGGGATCTCTTACCATAATAATATCACTATGGAGGGTTCCAAAAACTCCAGTCAAGAAAAATTATGCAATAACCCTAACTAGGTCCTATGTTTTCATATTCACTAAACTAATAACAAGTAAATTAAAATCTAATCTAGTGTTCACTAAAGCTTGTGGCACAAAGTGGGGGGTAAACATGAAAAGTAAACATGCATAGAAGACATATACTCATGTCAATGTATACATAATCTTAATGCATGGAAGAGAAGTGAAAATGCATATCTATCTACTCTTACAAATGAGGAAAAAAGTTAGCAATACTTACCTTTCAAGACAAACTCACTGAGTCTTAATCTCTCCCTTGGCAAAGGTGATTTTTAAGAGGTTGTTGTGGTATGTAAGGATGACAAGTGTAAATTAGCTCTAGGATACACAACGTATCAATGCATCCAAAAGACTTCTCCATAAGATAAGATTTGTATCTCTAAAGAAAGTATGAAACCCTAAGCTTAATCCTCGAGTAGAATGGTGGATAATTAGATGCACAATATATCTTACTTCTTCTTCTCTTCTCTTATAAATGGAAAAAATAATGTGTTTATATAGTCATATCTAACCCAAAATTTTAGGTGAACAAGGTCAACTTGGTCGACCTAGTATTGAACTTGGCCAAAAACAAATTAGTTTATGAACTATATCAGCCATGGCGAACCTATTTCCTAGTAATCTTTGTAAATAATAATACAAGGTCAATATGGCCAAATATGTCATGTAAACTACCAAAAGGGGTTTTAGGTTAGGGAAATGGCTAATGAAGATGGTAAATGACTAGAGGAGGGTGAAAAATAGGAGGAAAATATTATGGGAATGGTTTTTAAGAGACAAGTGTGTAGATATCAAGTGGCAAAAAGGGACAACAATATTGCTAAGAACCAATGGTCTGCCCACCCCTTTCCCAGTGCACCCCTTAGGGCATGCACTCAGAGAGATTGAGACTTGATGGGTTTCTAAAAGATAGAGAGCATTAGTAATTGATAAATTTTGAAAATATTATGTGTATACACAAGCTTTTTGATGGTAAAAAAGGTCTTATAACTAAAGTGTACAACCATAAGAAGTACTTGCCAACTATATAATACTAAGGTGATACATAATTCATATTTAGTGTCTATATTTTCCCCCCAGTATAGTAATGAAATTGATAGTTTAAAGGAAAAATAATTTGTACTTAGGTGTGTCTAACACAACTTATCATTGTGTGAGTCCCACTTGAGTGTTTTTTTGGTGACTGACTTAAAACTAAGATCATGTTACTATATATAATAAGTACATATAATCTAGAATTCAAAGAATTTTAAATGCTTGAAAGTAAAGAGAGTAAGGTTCGGATTATACCTATGTATCGATACAACCATCTTGCATTTAAGTAATTTGATTTAAAGAGATGATTTATTGTGAAGATTTAGAGCTAAGATTAGGAAAATAGTAAAACTTTAAAGTGAAAATATATATAAATATTGGAATTAAACTTTCTCCCAACCTTAGATAAAAGTTGAGTTGCCACCTGGAAGTTGAGATTAGCTTAACTGTGCAACCCAATCATACTTATAACCTATTGAACATGAGTGATCCAATTTAATTCACACTATAAGTCTAGTGTGGGTGGATGATTTTATCAATTCATCCTATAAAATTGGTAATATTAAGTGATGTAATCACCTTAACCTTTCCAAAAGTGAAGTAATTATTGTAATAGATTAGCTCAATAACAGTCCATAAAAGATCATATTAGTGTACACTAAAGTTCGTATAAGTATTTCAAATCTGAAAGTTGATTTAATTTTACAATTTAAGGTAATATTTTTCATGGAATATTCACCTCATATATGTCTTAAGATAAAACTTGGGTATAATAATAGTACCAATGTATATAATGCTACCACAGATATCTATTTGAATCATATAGTTGTGCAATTTTTGCCAATTTATAAATTGTGCAAGTGTGGAATACATGTTCCCATGACATTTCCCTCCTAATATCTAAGATTCATAAATGGTATAGGTATGGATAATATGTTTCCATAACATACCCCCACTGTAATCTAAAAATACTAAGTACTAAATAAGTGTGGAATTCATGCCTTTTTGGCATGCCCCAACTAAAATTTGAAACTGTGAAGGTGTGAAATTCATGCCTCTATGGCATCCCCCACTGATATTCCCCCACACCTTTTGAGGTGAGGGAAAGTATAAATTGGTGGTTACCTTACCTCAAAAGAATAAGATAATTATATAATTTATGTAAGGATCATGTAGCATATAGGAGTAACATGTCTAGGTAGATATAAAAATGAGGTGCATAGTACGTGATCATGTCAAATCTTAAGATGAATTATGTGAATCAAGGAAAAGTATTGATAGTAATAGTAAAATATCAACAAACAATCAAGCACACACATAATATCACTCAAAATAAAATCAAAATACAGTAGTCCAAGGAAACTTCATATAAAGGACATGTTAAAATATCCCACAATCAAATGGACATGACTTAGTCAAATATACACAAGGTAATTAATGACACATCCAAATGCTTAGATAATAGGTAATGACATATTCAAATGGTATAATAGGAAAATAAAGGCATAAGGGGAATAATTAAAGGATCATTTTCAAATACATGAACAACTAATACAAGACAAGGCACTCAATAAAGTGCATAAATGAAAATCATGGAACATAAACAACTAGCAAAAACATATCATACTAAGTTTTGGATATATGTGTTCACAATAAATTTTAAGTATATAGCATATCAAGTACATTTTGAAAGATATAATCATGGATAAATTCATGTGTAAGTATATAAGGTCAAAAATTATAATGGAAAATGATCACATAATGATATAACCTGGATGTATCATGATCTAAGAAGCAAATGCCCCAATGTCCAAATGACATGAGTAAAGGGAAGGCCCAACATCTGAAATTTCATAGATCATGTGCTTTGGTATGCTTTTATCACACTCAAAAGATGAATGAAACACATGTGTATATAAAAATATATGTTATTTACCCACATGGAACTAACAACATAGATTCCAAGGAGATAATAAGGTATGTAAATGCTAAAAATATTTTTACATTTTTGAATATTTTAATTTTTTTTGTTATTTTTGGAATATTCGACATATTCAACCTTAGGTTGGATAATTTGCATTTTTTGGATCATGGTTGGATAGGTGAAAATGTTGCATGGCATGTTACTCCTCATGATTTAATTTTCAAGTATAAGGTTGATTACCATCATGTGGAATATGGATAAATTTATCCTCATGAGAAAAGGAGATAACTTGCTAATTTTAGTCAATTTTTGTTTCCATTTTATATAACCAAAAGGTTCCTACTATGAATGCATATTGAGATCTTTGTGGCATAACCCAAAACCTTGTTTGGATCACTTTATGACCAAAAATAATTGGTATTATTATTTTTCCCAAGGATTTTTTCCATCTTCTTTTATGTTATACGTCTTTTAGATCAAAACCAAGTTGTTGAAACTATCTTACATTGCAAGTGTTTTTGCTTATGTAGGATCAACATGATTATGCCAAAATTAAACATCACCCATGAATAATGTGATCATTAGTTTTTTTTTTGGCATGGATGAATTTTAATTTGTTTAATTTGAGGTATTTGGTGTGGATGTACATTATATGTCATTTGCACTTCTAGATTTTTTTGAGAATGCTCTTTCAAAGGGTTGTTAACAATTTTATGATTCTGATGATCACTAGGTTGTGAACCAAATGCATTTTGAAGATCATCAAATGTAATATTTTGGTCATATATAAGCTCTTATGTCTTATGCTTTAAGATAAAACATCAGTTCATAGAATGCCTAGGGCCTTGGTGATAGTCATAATTTGTAGTATTATCATATCCTTTGGGGAGAGGTTGAGTCATATCAACCTCTATAGGATGAGGGAGAGATATGAGGTGACACACTACAATCTTTAGAATCAATGATCTAAAGACTCAAGTAAACATGTAAATTTGTATCCTTGGTACATTGGATAATAAAATTTGATCAAGTTTTTGTAATAGTGTATTGGTCGATGTGTTCGGTTTTGTTACAACCTTTGCATCTATTTTTTAATGAACATATATTGAATATATGTAGGAAAATTACCTCAATTATTATGTGGGTATGGAAAACTCTTATTTTTAATAAACACATTATGTTTGGTCCATTTGATATAATTTAACTCAAAAGCCACATATGGTGGATCTACATTGCTTGGCAAGGTTGTCATATGTAATGTTCTCACAAAAATAACCTTGTATGGTGGTGACTTATGTAATAAGTCTAAGAGTGAAATTTGATAAATATCATCATTATATGTTTATGCCATCTATTGCATGTGCTCCTTTTGGTTTTATTTATTGGGAAAAGGAATTTGAATTAACAAAGGCAAGTCTTGATTAATTATATTCTTTGATAACACATATTTATAACCAAAGGTAATAACATTTTCATTGTTGATTACATCTTGAATACTATCTACAAAAGTAGCCAATGTTATATCACTTCGTACTTGGGTGTCATGCAATGCTTCATACATGATATCCTTATAAATAGTGGATTGATTTAGAAGATTTAGGATTAAAATATTATCATGTGTGTTACTCAATTTTTTATGAGGCCATCTCCCATAATTTTAGGTTTAGGAAGCACTTGCTCTATTATATTACAAAAGAATCAGAAAGAGAGATTAAGTGTTGCTTTCATTTCAAAACCCTCTCATTATATTAATGGGTTTGCCTATTTAATTGAATGATAGGTTTGATTAAACAATTATAATAACAAATTGTAATTATAATCACAATTTGGAGCCCAAAATGGGCTATAGATGCATCCATATTGCACATATTTGAAAAAATTGAAATCTGATTTTTAACTTGTGAACATTACTAAATCAGAAATCAGAGACAAAGAATCAATAGACCCCATATCAATATCTAGGATTTTGTGGATCAATGGTCATGTTCAATAAATGTTTAACCCTAAATATAGATGGTTTAATATAGTATAGGGTTAAGAATATATAAATTAATAAGCATAATGTTGATAAATAGATCTATAGCAAGCCAATTAATTTGTAAACTCAAATAAACAATATCCTAAATTTATAATGTTGATATACGCTAAAAATATAAATTACAACTATTTATTGATATTATAATGAATTAAAAACAAGATTAATTATTTGGTTTATTGTGTATGTGCAAATATGATATGGAATAGGTTGGAATCATACTAGATATATATTTTGGATGAATTGTTAAATTCTATAAATTTGCATTTTGTGGCCCTGAATGCTTGCATCATATTTAGATGCTCATGTTGATGTTATTGTCTAACTTTGATTTAGTTGTATAGTATGAAATATCAACTATATATGGGTGATACCACCTATAAACTTTTAGGTTTTCTACCACCTTTACTCTAGTGTGTTCAGATCTCATGCATAGGTTGTTGCTCTTTGTCAAATTATCAAACCTTAACTTCCTCACCCATGGTGTGAGTATGAAGAAAATGAGTTAGCAGACACACATTATAAAGCTATCCCAAGGACCCCTATGTTAATGGTAATTTTCTACATAGCCAATACTCTGAATAAGGCCTTAGACTTATGTAGTTTCCCCTATGTGTTGGCTTGTGTGTGTATCAAGATGAAATATGTGATAACTAAGTAAATAGAGTGACTTAGCTTTTAACTTAGAAAATATGGCTCATGGAATGTTCCTTTTATTACATCAGACTTGTATATGGGTTGTCCCTATGACTGATATTGAAATAGGAAAGAATAAGGAAGATTTACACACTTGAATGTTTGATTAAACTTTTTTAGTAAGTTGCCTTGTGAGTTGTTAGGTATATGTTAGGTGAGGAATGAATGAGGGTTGATATTGTATGTATGTATGTATATATGTATATCAATCCCTTTTGTAAATATCTCACATTAAATCACTTAGTTTGACTATAAGTATACAATCCATTTTCAAATTTGATGAATTTAGGGCACTAGACACTTAGTTTAGCACAGGACACAAGCATCAACATAGGCATCCAGCTGGGATGAAAGTGTCCAGGATGCTAAGAAACAAGTACAGGTCTAAAACTTCCATAGGATGATAATTACTAGATTTAGAGAATTTTGATTAGTACATAAGGCCAAATCATCATAATGATATATGTTTGAACTAAGAGATAAGTAATAGGCATACGAGATAGCAGATGCAATCCTCTCAATAATAGGAAGGTCTTATAACTAAAGGGTGCGTACATGAAAAGTAATTACTAATTATACAATACTAAGGTGTTATATAATTCATATTTAGTGTCTATCCACTTATTATTTCTAATTGTGTTATCATGGTGCATAGGGTAGAGGAAAAAATACTGGCTACCAGTAAACAGATAGACACTAGTGGTAGTGATAATGGCAAGATGACATTGTCATTTATTGTACCCACATGATTGAAGACTTAACAAAGTAAATAAAAAAAGAGAAAAAAGTTTATGTTTTAACTATGACAAAAAATATAGTTGAGGACATAAATGTGCTAAAAATAAATTATTTTATATTGAGGGCATCAATGAAGAAGAGGATCAAGAAAAATTTGTAGAGGTTTTTTATGAGATATAATCTAGAGATTTCCATCCATCTCTTGTCATGTACTATCATTTGTTATAAATACATAAAGTCTCAAGGTATTAAGTTTATTTAAAAATAATAAGTGACCTTATTTATTTAATCAAGGAATACTCAAAATTTTATCAATGATAATTTTGTTTCACATTTGAATCTTTTTGTTTATCCAGCTCCAGAATTTTAGGTCATGGTTGTAGATGGGGGTACTCTGAATTGTTTAGAAAAAATCCATAGTCTTAAACTTAATATGGAGGGTTTCCTATTCCAAATCCCTATGTTTTCAATTCCAATGGGGGAAGTTGATATTGTATTGGGATTCCAATGGCTCACAACCTTGGGCACGATTGAGATGAACTTTTAAGAATTGTTCATATGTTTTTATTTAAAATGCAAGAGGTTTAAGTTGATATAAGTTCACTCAAAGTCACTGCATGTGGTAATATCTATTCAAATGCATCAATGCTAAAAATGGGATCAATTGGATATGTAACATAGTTATTTTTAGTGGAAAAAGAATAGTCACATGCATAAATACCACCAAAATTTTAAGAAATGATGGAAAGTATGATTTTTATTTTGAGGATATACTAATAGATTGGCCACCTAAAAGAGACACTTCTAAAAAGTATCTATTTAGATCACTTTCTGATTAGCAGTTGCCATCCAACACATCTTCCTTGAAGACACAACCTATAAATCAAGTATTCAAGGTACACCCTTAATAGGAGCTTCCTCAATAAACAAGAGTACACCCAATCACTCATGTTTCATATTTTGGCTAAAATCTTCCCATCAAGATAGAGTTACCGAAGCTTAATGATTAAGGAAGAATAATCTTGGAACTAAGAGAAAATTTTCCAACTCAATTCAAGAGGATGAAAATGAGGTAAATCATCAAGCCTCTTATCAAGTGTAAGGCCCTAGCAAGGGAGGATATTCCATGGGAGTACAAATAATTCATACTGAAACATCCAATGATCATCAGGATTAAGCACAATTCTTGTTTGAAGTAGGAGGCATGCTACACCATTATCCTACAACATTCAATGGGATATGTGTAGCTAAATTGTGACTAGCATAACCTTTAATTAATTCATATGATCATCTCTTTAACTTAATATTGGTGTTAGGTTCAACATAGGGTGTTTCTAAGGCATAATTAGGGTATATATATGAGGTAGTGTTAGTATTTTAAGATCATATTATGATTTTTTTCTTATTGTATGCTTGTGGAGGTTGCCCCTCGAAGTGGATTATAATTGATTCATATATTTTGCTTTATTTAAATCATTGTTATTTATTACTATGATTCTAATTTATTTATGAATTAATTTCATTATGTGAGAAACATAAAAAATAATGAGGAGAGACAAGGATGTAACAAAAAATGAAAATGATAAATAGAAGGATAAACATTATAGGTGAGTTCACTATAATTTGTATGAAAGAAAAATTCCACATCTTACCTCACACTTTATACTTCCCACGGTCGATCTAAGATAACCAAAATCAATATAAAGATGGGATTCAAGGAATTGTTTAGTGGGATTGATTAGCTTGTTGAGCCTATTGTAATATTTGTCTTTTCTCATGGGCTCATTATTTCCAAACATTCCCAACTACCTCATAGTGAATGCAAATGTCTTGGAATTATGGGACCAATAGATGGGAATATGTTGTGTATCATATGACATGTTGAGGGAGTTATTTTTCAACATTTTTCTAGTTTGAAGCTATAATTTTTTATTACAAAACACACGGATACTTCTAGCTCTAAGGGGATGATTATGTCCACACATAGTCATCAAATGAAAAAAATTATTGAAGAAGACACATTACAAGTGAACCCTAATAAATAATTGGTTATAAAGGCATGGGGTAGGGGAAAAAAGGAGGAAATTAAAGATTAATTCAAACTCATAATAGTGTGTGCCTTCTTGAAACTAATTTAATGTTGAAAATTAAATCTAGAATGATTGTAAAAAAAGAAACAATAAAATTCACAAAGGAAAAACAAGCTAATTAATTAAATGAAAACTCCTACTTTTATAATAAAATGATGAAGTATAAATAGATAAACTGTAAGATTAAATTTATACTAAGTTGGTTTAATCCACACAAGCAACACATACTTCTACATAGAAATTGACAAAGAATAAAAAGCATGAACCTAACTTTTTATTTTATTTTAATTTATTTTGCAAGTTCAAAGTGAAAGTGCTCCTAGTTAACTTAAAACAACTCTATTTTCCTCTAAATAATCTCTAGATTGAAATAAAGGTATGAAAATTAATATTAAATAAATTTTATACATCTAAATTAGCTACAACTAGAAAGTGCAAATCTAAGTTAATAATGATGCACCAAAAAGTATAATATAAATTATGATAAGTTCGATTATGAAGTACAAGAACAATAATAAAACTAATCAAATGTGGATATACAATTTGAAATTAAACAATAAGAAATCCAAAAGTGATGAAGACAAAAAAATCTACTTAAGAAAGCCTAAAAACAATTATATGTATGAAAACACCTCAAATGGACTCAAAATGATAGAGAAATCTAAAGTAATTTTAAAAATATATGTAAGATCTTAAGGCAACTAAATTTAACTTGAAACAATCAAGAAACACATTGGGAACACTCAAAACAATAAGAAATTTTTAAACTATAGAAGTTGTCCAAGTGATCATAATGTTGCCAATGTTGTTCAAATGAGAATGGAAAGAACAATGTAAAAGTAATGATTGAAGGTTGAAAAAAGATAGAAATGATGTAGAATGACTAGTAAAAATGACAAAAATAATTGATAATAAATAGCAAACAAGATGCACATAAACAAGTAATCAAGCATGAGGTTTGATGTAAACATCATCTAGAAAACAATTGTGTACAAGATTTAAATCTTCTATACAATTTTTTCTATACATTATTTACATCATATTCATGGACTATGAAAACCTTGTCTTTAAGTGAGTAGATTGTCAAACTTGTAAGATAGAAAGAAACAATCTATAAAAGGTATATGGAATAATTAAAATCAAAAAGATAAATATTGAGTGTGAACTTAGAAGAAAGAGAAAGAAGACATAGAACAACAAAGTGCATGTAGAATGAATTAATCAAGCAAGAAAGGAGTGAAGGAACTATATTAAACAATTGGCAAGAAAAAGGTATCTGAGACTAAAACTCACCCAAATAATAAACAAGACACTTAAAATAAAAGTGGTAAAGGTCTAATATCATGTTTAAAGAATCTAAGGTAGTCATTATGGAGAAGTAAAAACCAAACCCAATAACTTTATAAGACCTACCAAGAACATTTAGAGCAAAAAATAAGGCATGGTGAAATAGGTTGTAACAAGCAATTCAAGTATTATAAACAATGTTATAAGAATTGTATACAAGTTTAAGGTTGGAATTATAAAGGAACTTACCCTAAACCTTGAAAAATCCAAATTAGACAAGAAAAAGATGACTAAAAAAAATGAGTTTGAAATGAAAATAAAGTAAAGTAAGCAATTAAACTACTCTAAACTAAACTAAAGCTAAACTAAAAGCCAAAAATGAATAAAATAACACCTTAACTTATCAAATTTGTAATGAAAAACTAATAAAAATTTCAATTGGTGACACAAATCATTATCATATCATGACCTCTTATGGGCCTATGTCACATATATGTCTTTAAGGACTTGTTAATATGATAAATCCAAGCTGGAAGGCATGAAACCTATCCTGAGGCATGAAAACAATAGAAATAAGGTTGTATATTATAATATTACATATAAAAGGTTATTATTATGATATTTTGATCCTTCAAAACATAAAACTTCTTTGTAAATAGGCCAAGGAGAGGCATTTGGGCTTGGTAAGTGAAAATGAACAAATCTATTATGGAAAACATAGTGGCAAGGGTGAAGAAAACATCTCATGTTTGTGTTCTTACCCTTAGTTTACCCCAATTGGAAACATCAACAAAATTACCACCTTAAGTAAGGTGAAATTGCCACTTTGTTGCACAACTTCCACTTGCCTAAGGTGGTGGTTTTGCAGTGGGTGAAATTTTTTAAATAGTAAAGACGTGGTCACAAAACTAGAAAATTTAAGAATATTACTAGATATCAAAGAAATCTCAAAAATGTGTTGAATGCTAAGGCATTCACAACCACTGAATAAGGTTGAACAAAAATATGGAATACATTTTAATAATTGGATATCTATATGACATCAATAGGCATGAATATTGCACCATGACAATTTTGGTTTTTATAGATACATTCATGTGAATGTGTATGAATAAATAAGAAATTGACATAATCTACATAATGAACTATATTTTAAGACTCTTATCAAAGGTCAAATAAAGCTCAAAAAGGCATTGAATTTTGAACAAGGCAATTATAACCATGAACAATGATATGGAACATGTTTTAATAATTAGAGGTCTACATGACATTAATGGACGTAAATATTATCTGTGATAATTTTGGTTCTTAATGATACATTCATATGTGTGTGTGAATTAAAAATTGTATTACTCTAGATCATGAACTATATTTTTTATCAACTCCTTCATATTATTGAAAGACATGAGACTTGCAACCAACATTATTTCTTTGTGGATGCTGAACCTTTGCATTTTACTAGAATTAAACTTTGTTGGGCTCTCTAAGGTCCAAACAACTTCATTAATGGACTTAAAATTGCTTGGCTTATATATTATAAGAAACGTGTTATCTAAATATGGTGCCATTTTGAAATTTTGTGTTCTTTTCTATTTTTTAGATTTATTGTATAAACCTTACTCAGATTATTTTTTCATTTTCACGCTAAAATATAATATTGCAATGGATTCAAATGCATTTTAGTATTAATGTTTGATCCTAATTTAATTATAAATCTAATGGACAATGCACTAATATGTAAAAATTAAATGTGCAATAAAATTTGATCCAAATCAATTAAATGGCCATAACAAGTAGTAATATACTACAATGTAAGTGAAATTTTATTAAAGTCAAGAGTAGCATTCTATAAGAGTAGTAATCTCTGAGAAAAGATGTGAAACTACAACATTCTGATGTGAATGCCTTCATATTTATTTCTAATAATAAATACACAAACTAAAAATAAAATAGTTGGTGATTTAACTTGAATTGTGAAAAATCATGACAAATGTTCTTTTAAGAAGTTGAGATCTTTTGTTGTGACTCAAAACTCAAAAACAAATTTAAAAATTTGGTATTTTCTACATTTTTAGTAGTTTGTGATCCTGGAACCCTTCAAAGTGTCACCTATGTCAGATGAAGTCCCGTGTCCCTTACATATAATCTCTCTAACACATTTTTACAATAATAATTTTGAATTACATCCAAGGTATTAAAACCCAGGGAAGGTGGGGTAATAATTTTTCAATATTCTATCAAAACATTAACTCTAATTGCCCCCTAAATTAGTGTTTTTAGTACTTTGAATGGAATGATTTCCAATAATTTAGTTTTCTATCATCAAATTCAATTCACTTTAGAAATGAGAAATTATTTTGAAGATATTAATGTATGAGCCAAAACCAAAACATACCTAGTTTTTCCCTCACAATTCATACATTATCTATTAGTGGTGCAATGTGAATAAATAATTGATTTTTATCTTAAATTGTACATACTAGTGATTGGGTGAATAGACAAACTATATAAGATAATACTTGTCCAAATATAACCTACTGTAGTCAAGACATATAAATATTCCACATCACATGCAACATGGGTACCTGAGGCTATCTTATTAGTATAAATATTTTAAATATATTTATTAGAAAAACATACAAATTTCTCATGTCACACTAATTAATGACTATTATCTTTTTAGAGAATTCCTTCATGATTAATAGATGGCCTCAACCTCACTGTAGCACTCTCTCAGACTCAAAAATCTCTTTTTAGGAAAATATATTGACCTCTATACTACACCATATGCCCAAGATATTATGATTTTTAATCAACTTGTAAAATTAAGAAGAAAAAACTTCTATATGATGGTTAAATAGATGGAAAATTTTAAGCCTATCATATACTTTGATGGTCAAATGGATGTCAAATTTAATGCCCAACCTATCCTTTAATAATCAAATTTAAGGTGGCTATTAATTATTATCTCTATGACATTTCAGTCCACCCAAAATCTATCATATACCCAAGATATAAAAAAAATGATCAACTTCTCCAAATTTTAAAAAAAAAACATACACACACCCATATGACAATCAAACAGATGTTAAAATTGCATTGTTAACTATAATCTAATAGTCAAATTGATGAAGGCATTAATAGTAAAATTTTGTATTTCCATATTAACAATTAAAATTTAAATTTGCATCTATGTTAATTTAAGCTATAATAATAAATTTCACATGCCAAGTTACCCTCAATAATTAAAAAGCTAATTTAATCTAAAAGTTATACTGATGCAATCCATATTTCTATGTTGTTTCCTTATGTATAAATATTGAGTTGAAATGTTTTATAAAATGTGTTTTATATGACTAATTTCTTTATTAGTGAAATGTTATGTTCAACACCTTGCAGCTTCTTATCTAAGTCTTTGAAACACTAATCAAAATTGGACCCCTGCATAACTCTGGTAATCTCCTTTTATGAATATATTTCTAACACAAGGGATTTATATCTAAACAAGTAGATGATGATATTTAAAAATAGTAGCACAAATCTATTATGTTAAGATCCATCTAGACTTGCATTTATTACTAAACTTATTTTCTTACACCACACATGTATGAGGAAGATCCATATGTATGAGAGACTCACCTCCAAATAATTATTCATTTTATTTAAATAGATATCAAATTTTAGATCCTTCAATTATTAAATTTTTAGAACTAACATCTTCCCCCAAAATTAGGGGCTTAAAATTTAATAGATTATAATCCAAAATTTCAACCAATAATAGCTTTTTTTTAAATATAATAAATTGATCACATTAATTTTACATGTTAATGCTAGCTCTCTCTTAAAAAATATAAATGTGTTAAATATATCAATCTCTATCATTATCACTCAGAAAAGTTCTCAGTAATGTTGTAAGGTAAATATTACGCTTTCCAACTTGTAAAAATAGAGCAAAAAACTTGACATATTCTTAATACACATTATTTAATATGTCGAGTGTTTTTTAAGTCTTTCCGAGTTGAGAGCAACTTGGAGCTTTACAAATGGGAAGATGAAAAGTCTTTTTCCATTAGTGAAGCTTCAATCTCCTCATTTAATCTCTCTCATCTTCTTCGCCACCTTGGTCTAGTTTCCTTGATTTGCTTTGTTGGTCTTTGTCCCTTTTATCTTGTGGTGTCCCTTGGTCTTTCTCTTGGTTCTTGCTTCTCTTTTGTGTCTCTTTTTTATTTTTTTGTGTGGATTTATGAATCATGTCTTGGTGTTTATACTAGGGTATGATAATTTCATTTTTGAGATATTTGGTTAACATTTATTCCTCCCTAATTTATGGAAATTATTGATGATGGTAGTTGGGTTTGTGCGAGTTGTGATAAGGATTTGAATAATGGTGAGTAAATTAATGAAGTCAGATCGGGAAAGAACCCTTGTAAGAGTTGCTCTCACAAAATTTCTCATTCAAGCTTGGATTTTTCATAAAAATGTGTGCAAGGAGAAGGGAAAAAATCGTTCAATGAGGTATTATAGGTGGAAGAGAACCCCAAATTCTTAGAATGAATAGTGTTCACTTTTGATGGATTCAATGCAAAAGAAAGCAAAATTGATAGATAGAGAAATGAATAAATTTTCAAGTATCCTTCCCTTCTAAAAACCCTAACCTTATCTCGCAATGAAGCAATGAAAAAATATCTACAATCGGAAGAAGTCAAGGTTGAGAATATTAGGATATTTTTTATGTTTGAATAGAAATTTTTTCCCATCTAGGAATTTATTTAATAATTAATTGAACATATTATGGGGGGAATAGATGGGTGTTTGTTAGTTTTTTTAGAGTGACATAAAAATGAGTTTTCATGGTTATTTTTAAGGACTCTAACATGCAAAGGATGTCTATTAGTAAACATATGTGGAATGTTGGCCAGTTTGTGTTTAGGACCATTTCCTAGAGCCAAAAACATGGTTACAAAGACATTGTCTATAAAACATCCCTAAGATGGATTGATATTGAGTGTGTCTTAATTAAAATATGTAATTTTCTCCCCCAAGCTCTCAAACCATTGGGAGAACTGCTAAGGATATAATATAATAGAAGATATTTATCCCACATGCATGTGAGAGTTTTAATCTCTTTAGAACCTTTTACAGTCTTTTTGTAAACCCTAATTTTCAAAATAAAAGATTGCTCCTTCTCTTTCTCAAATAATGGTTTGGATGGCCTTAATTCTTTTTTATATAAAAAATATAGGCCTCAAAAAAATTACCCCATGTTGAATAAAACATCTAGCAAGTTGTTAAATGAAAGGAAAATTATTTTCCATAATTCAAATGTGGAAGTTGATTATTCTTTGAATTTGACTGATGTTGGTGGAGTGTTGAAGGAAAACCCACACTATGAATTTGATAAATAAAGAGTGCTTAATTCCTCAGGGAATGCCTTGACTATTCCTTTTGTGGTAAATAGGGATGATGGGCATATACCCCCACCCCCCTCTACTACGCCCTTAACCATTAGCATGTCTTGGGATATGTGTAGTCTACTTGTGGCTTGCATAACCCTTTTTCATATTATTTTACATTTATTTATTCAATCATATAGTTATTATGTCTACCTATGGGTGGCACATGGCCTTGTTAAACTATATATAGGAGGTAAGGTTAGATATTCATCATAAAATTTGAGTATTCATTCTTATTGTAAGCATTTGGGAGATTGTTCCCTCAAATTCGCTTATATATTATTCATATTTTTTGTTATATTTCCATATAATTATGATATACTATTGTATATCTAATTATTTAGTAAATTAATATCACTCCAAGTGGTATCAAAGCATCGATTTGGGCTATAATCAGGTAAAAACCCCTAGATCTTGAAATTTAGATATATATTGCAAACAGGTATGAATTTCTTTGAAATATTTTCACTAGAGTTTAGAAATAATTCAAGTAATTTTCCATTAAAATTTAATCTCATTTGGATTTGTTTTAAAAAAGTTATCACCATTTTATGGTTTTTCATAAATTTGCTCCATAGTAAGTAATTTGTAAAAAAAATCAATTTTTTTTATATTTTTGGAAACCTTGAAAAAAATTAGTTTGTGTATATTATTTTATATTTATTATTTGATGCCAAAATATTTTAAAAACTTAGTGGTCAAATTTAGGTCAACGGGAAAAAATGAGGTTCACCATCAAGCCTTTGTATGGTTGGTCCTAACACCCACAAATGGGGGAAAGGGAAAGACAGCCCTAAAACTCCTTTAGGGGATGACATGGAGTTTGAATCATCTGATATTCTATCTCAAATCTAATCAAATCCACATGGCCTAATGCAGAAGGATGTGCAAATCTAAACTCAAATATCAGTAATGTAAGGGGAGCTTAATGGCATGAATAATCAGTTACATCAAATCACGACACAATTGGATACAATTTCATCTCATTTACCACTCTAAAAACCTCCACTTTTTCCCTCTATTCCTCCTCCTCTCATTACTAACACTACCAATATGGGGGTAAAACCAATGTTGCCAAAAGTAGACTTGCACAAGTTTGATGGTAAGGATCCACTCACTTGGATCACTCAAATTGAAAATATATTGATTTACATCAAACTCCTATCTCTAAAAATGTGTTTGTGGCATCTCTATATCTATAACCTAATCCATTCATTTTGTATCATTAGTTTTGTGCTCAAAAGAAGAAGACTAGTGCTCTTGTTACATGGTCAATATTCTCTGATGAACTAATGTCTCATTATTGGGATAATGTTTCTGAAAACTAATTTAAATAATTAGCCAAACTATGAGATATAGGAATATTAAAGGATTATATTCATTAATTTCAAAATATATCCTTACGTGTGGAGGATATCACTGAGGCAAATTTTACTGATCTTGTTCTGGGTGGACTAAAAGATAGTATTCAATTAGAGGTTTGTATGTTTAACCACACAATTGTATATAAAGTTATATCAAGGGCATGCTTGGAAAAAGAAAAAGAGATGATCAAACATCATCCTTTCACTACTATTTGGGAACACACCTTCCCAAATCCATCATGGCCTCAACCTATTAGATTGACACCACAACAAATTGAGGAGAAACGTGCCAAAGGGTTATGTTATGGGTGTGATAGAAAATGGAGCAAAGGTCATCGATGGGATGAAAAGAAGTTATTTTAAATTTAATGGGTCTATGAGGATAAATAAGATGAGGAGGCATCTATTGAGGGTTTTAAAGGACCCAAAGATGAAGTTGTATATTCTCAACCTACTATCTCTTCCATGCCCTTACAAGTATTTTTGGGGATAACTGGTTATTATCATAGTTTTGTTAAAAACTATGCTAGTATTGTAGTACCACTCACTTCCTATTTGAAGAAAGACTCCTTTTAGTGGACTAATATAGCTACCACTACATTTTAATAACTAAAAATAGCTCTGTACACCACCTTAATATTGGTTAATCCAAAAAAAAATTAAAATTTTGTGGTTCACTTATGAATCTAGATATAGTATGGGTGTGGTACTCATGCAAGAGGGTAGGCCCATTGCCTTTGAAATTAATCAATTGAAGGGTAAAAATTATCTCAAACCAATCTATAAGAAATAGATGATGGTTATTCTACATACATTCAAATAATGGAGACCTTATCTATTGGGTCCTCAATTTTAGGAAGATATTGATCATGATAACCTTAAATACTTTTTGGAACAATGGTTATCCTCTGAAGAACAACAAAAATGGGTGACAAAAATGATAGGTTTTGATTTTGAAATATTCTACAATAAAGGAAAAATAAAATGTGGTGGTTGATGCACTATCTAGGCAAGATGAACTAGTTGAGGCATTGTTACGTGGTATGACCATTTGGCAGGCAAACTGGCTCAAGGAAGTAAGGGTAAAATGGGAGAATGGTAGTATTACCATGTATTGATTAAAAATATTTAGAAAATTTTATATGGGATTGAAAATTTTACATGGAATGGGAATGCATTATGGTACAAAGATAGATTATATTTATGTTATAATTCTCTTCTCAAACAGAAAATCCTTTACGAACTTCATGCGTCTCCCCTTAGCAGTCACTCGGGGTTTTTGACAATCTATCATAGAGTCAAGGAGTATGTTTTTTGGAAATGAATAAAGGGGTGTGTACATAAATATGTGTCTAAATATATGGTCTATCAAAAAAATAAAGGTGAAACCATTAAAACCTTAGATCTTTTACATCCCTAGTCAACGATGGTAAGAGGTATCTATGGATTTCATTACTGGGTTACCACAATCTAAAGGTAGAAATTTTATCATGGTTTTTGTGGATAGACTCACAAAGTATGCTAATTTTATTTATTTATCTCAACCATTGGTGGCCAGTACAGTAGTTTTTGCCTTCCTCAATATAGTTTAGATATTGCATGGTACTCTCAAGATTATTGTTAGTGATCGAGATCCCATATTCACTAGTAATTTTTGGATAGAATTATTTTCATGTTTGGGAACCCAATTGGCTCATATATCATCCTATCATCCTCAATATTATGGATAAATTGAGGTATTCAACAAGTGTTTAAAAGGGTACCTTCATTATCTTGTGTCAGATAAATAGGACAAATGGGTTCAATGGTTACCCTTGGTTAAATGGTCGTATAACACTTTAGTGCATAGTTCATAAAAAATGTCTCCTTTTATGTAATTGTATGGATACCATCCTCAATCCCTCACTTTACCCTTGAAGACCCACCCAAAGGTACATGCAGTGGAGGAACCCCTTCAACATCAATAAGAAGTCCTTGTTAGTTTGCATGAAAATTTAGCTTTAGCCAAGAATCATAGGAAGCAATGGGTAGATCAACATAGGAGTGAAAGGCATTTTGAAATTGGTGATTGGGTATTTGTTCACTTGCATCCATATAATCAGATGTCCTTGAAGTGATAGAAAAAGGATAATAACTTATCTCCCAAGTATTATGGCCCTTATCAGATCTTGTAAAAAATTGGTAGTGTGGCCTACAAGATGGAATTTCCTCCATCAACTCATATTCATATAGTATTTCATGTATATTTCCTTAATAAGGTCATTGGATAGAAAGTTACCACTCAAATTGAATTACCAAAATTAGGTGAGTAAGTGAGGGTTATTCTTGATCCTAAAGCAATCCTTCAAACTTGCACTAAGTAACTATGGTCTAGACTAAATTTTGAGTATCTGATCAAAAGGAAGAATTTACCTTCTAAAGATACTACCTGGGAGGATGAATCATTCATGCAAAAACATCTGAGATCACTTCAACATTGAGGATAACATTATTTTGAAGGGGATGGGCATGCTATGACTTTAACCATTGGCATGTCTAGGGATATGTGTGGTCAACTTGTGGCTTGCATAACCCTTTTGCATATTATTTTACATTTATTTATGCATTCATATACTTAGTAGGTTAGCCTATAGGTGGTACATGGCCTTGTTAGACAATATATAAGAGGTAGGGTTAGTTATTCATCATAATATTTGAGTATTCATTCTTATTTCAAGAATTTTGGAGGTTTCCCCCTCAAAGTGGCTTATATTCATATTTTCTACAATATTTCCATATAATTATGATATATTGTTGTATATCTACTTATATGGTGAATTAATATCATTCCACCCTCTCCCAGAACCCTCCCCTCACCCTATTTTGGACCTTCCCCATGAGATCATGGTTATCATTGATGTTTATGTTTTCCTTATCGAACCTCCCTTTATACCCTTGGTTTCTTCTTTGGAGTTTTGTCTTAAGGATCTTCCATTAAATGTCAACTTTCATATTGATGAGAGAGCATCTAATGAGTATGTTTTTTTTCTTACTTCACCACAAACTATGGATATCTCTACCCTTAGATCTTTGTCTACCCCTACAGATGGGCATCCTAGTGAGAAAGCTACATCCATGGATATTTCACCCTACCTAATGTGATACCTAAGAAAGAGATGTCTTTATCTAAGTTACACCCTTTAGCCTTGTTGAATGCTAGTGAGCAAAATCCCCTAGTAAAACCTAAAATATGGGTCAAGAGGCTTAAAATTGAGAATTCTTGTTTCAAGGAATGCATAGAGGGAAGATTATTATCATTTTAGTAAGAAATAAAATCAAACAAAATACACTAAAAAATTACACCTCTAGCCTAGACACTCAAGGACCTAGTGAACTACACAAGTAACTAACATATAAAAGCAAAACAAGTAAGTTTACCTTCCATGAGAGCAAGTGTTGTGTGTTGGAAATGAGTTGATGTGATCAATTGTGTGATCAAAAAAAAAATTTCAATGAAGCTCCATTTTTCCACCTCTCCTTGTCACCTTGGTAATGTTGGTTGGCTTTGTCTTGGCTTGGATTAACAAATAGGCATGGTAACACTACACAAAGGAAGCTTTTCTGAAGTATTATGGCATAATAACATTAAACTAGAAATATTATTTATCAATGGGTGAGGCCATGTATTTATTGCCTCCAAAACTAACTCTAACCCAAGTGTTGTTAGGTTAGATTTAACCATGATTGAGTTCAAACTAACCCTAGCTGAGTTAAGCCTAACCCTAATTGAATTGAGGGGACATGTAATTAATATTTATGATAGAGATCCCATTTATTAAGTATGGCTCTCCATTTTTAAATTTTTTGCACTTAGGGAGATATTTATAATTTCTTAACTTTGAGGATGATGATGTCATCATGACTTCATTTTTATTAAATTTTCCTAAAAAAAAAAAATCACTAATTGCACATAGAAAATTCACTTAAGCATTTGATTTTATTTAATTATTTGATTCATTCTACTTAGCATTTTAGGAATTGTTCAAGTGCCACACTTAATGTTCCCAAAGGCCAAATTATCACATTGTTAGGTCACATGTTGATTGGAGATGAATTCGTGAGAGATGATTATTGTATATAGATTAATACCCCAAATAAGGATGCCTCAACATGATTTTGATGACTAATATATGATGTGTGGATGAAATTAGGACATTTTGTGATTTTTAGGCTTAATTTTCATTGTTTGGTAGAAATCAATCAAAAGTCTGATTGGAAATAAGTTATGGCTAGAATGGGGTGTCTACAGCCTGCCCCTATTTGAGAAGGTGTTTCAAGTTATATTCAAAGTAATGTCTTCTCAAAGAATTATAAATTTGTTAATGCCTAATGACCTGGGTTCCCACTCAAGGGAGCAGGTGGAAAATGAGGAAGGTGATCATTCCCTCGAAAATAAGGAAATGATGGGACCTAAAGGTAAAAAGGAAGGGAAAAGACTAATTTTCCTAAAGGTGGTTATAATTAGTGGCATAGTGAGATGCCCTAGTAGGGCAGATAAAAATAATGATTTGCCCAAAGGTGGTTATGATCATAAGCATAATGAAAAATGCCCCAATTACGAAGATAGAGATAATGACTTGCCTAAAGTTTTTTATAATCATTAGCATAATGAAAACATGCTCCAATAAGGTGGTAAAATGATAATGATTTACCCAAAGGTGGTTATTATCATTAACATTTAGATAGATCAAAAAAATGAGTTACCCAAAGGTGGTTATAATCGTTGGCACTATGGTTGGGTAAATATGTCAAATTAGAAAAGGGGGATTACATACTAAACCCATACTCATAGAGTAAGATTAAGATGATATAGAGAATAAGTGTGATTTCAGGCTACCTACTAATATGGAGATGCATGTCCTAACTAGTAGGGATTAAAATTAATTGTTGATTTAATTACTTTATATTTGGGTAATGTTTGAATATGTCAATAATTTATTATGTGAATAAGGAGAAGTACCATGGAACCATTGATTATAAGATCAACCGAGATGGTTTTTATTATAGCATGTGATGTTATGTATCATGATATAAAACACCATGATGACCTAGCTATAAATATGAATAAGGACTAACACTTGATCTAATAAACAAGTGAAAACAATGCACTAATGATAAAAACCATGATGACAATGTTGGCATATGCATATGGATGGACTTAAGTATAATGTCCAAGGAATCACCCAATGAACACATACATACTAAGTCAAGGCATAACAATGAAATCAAATAAATAGGCAAAAAAATAAGATAAAATACCAATAAATAGAAATACAACAAAACACCAATAAATAAAATAGTGAACAAAACAATTAAAATCAAATCAAACAAACACAAACAATGGTTAACCACAATGATAATACAAATAAAAAACAAATTTTTTGTGCATGTGTAATATAGGTGTTACTCTTGGTGATAGGGTAATGCCTAAGCTAGATAGTAATAATAAAGGTATAATAATTCAAGAACAAAAAGAATAAAAATGGTACCCCTAGGCTATAGGGAATAATGACACAAACAAGACGACAAACATTTTGCCCAGGCTATGGGAGACAATGAAGCAAATAAATAAAATAGGGGGAGTAGAAGAAAAGGAAGGGGTATTTGAGCTGACTCAAGATGTACTAGACAAGTGGATGCTACATATATAGTCCCATGGACACAAGATCCAACATGAACTTTAATCCAAATGTAATTGCCCAAGAGATGGGATAGAATAAAATTATTATAAGCAAACATGATGGATGTGGAGAGGAATATAGGAAGGACTTCATAAAATGGTGAGTACATGAAATATGAGGGGATGACATTCCCTAATCATGAAAATGTCAAAATAAACAAATCATTTAAGTGTGAGAGTATGGTTTAGGCTAAAACCACACTAAAAATCAAGAGACGAGTAGCCATAAATGAACTAAGTTTATAATGCTTACTCTATATAAGGATGAAAATGAGAAATAACTCATAAAACAACAAGAGTGTAAGATGAATCCAAGTGGTCATTAGTGTGTCAAATTTAAAAAAATAATGCTCGTAATATAAACTCTCAAAATGGTGAGAGCATATGGCTAAGGCCAATAAAGATGGAGAAACTAAAGGATAAGTGTTTACTTGTGAAATAGCTAGAATTCCCAAGATCCTTAAGGCAAGTAAGTGGTCAAAAAAGAAATGGTGTAGCCAAACTAACCCAAGATACCCCATGTATCCAAGTACTACCTACATAGTCCGTACAGACCTTATCCCAATGTAGTTCTCTCAGAAATGGGAGGAAAAAGACCAAGGTGGTCTAAAAATAAAAATAAACAGATAAAATGGCCCATCCCAAAAAAAATAATGGATTTATATCTCACATGGAAATTCTAAGCCAATTTTCATGATTTTGTGTTTTTTAGGATTTTTTAGATGTTTTATAATTTTTTTTGGAATTTTATAGGTATATCAACTCGATCGAGAATGACAAGATAACAAATAGTTCAACTCAAAAAATGGAGAGAACGTGGCTTAGGTTGCTCACAAAATCATGAGTGTTTAACTTAAATTTCTCTTAAAAAGGTGAGAACATGGTAAAAGGGTGACTAAGCTAACCTCAACATATATCAAGTGCTACCTACATAGTCCCATTAGGACCTCAAGTCACTATATCTCTATTATATAGTAGAGAAATCTGACTAGGTAGCAATAAGTTTATGAATAAGGCAAATGACATAATATAGCATAGAAATAAGGCATGGTAAAGGTGTTTCTCTTAATTTTCCCATAAGAGGTTATAATTAGAAAATAATGGCATAGGTCAATGATACTAATTTTATAAAAGGTGGTTATAATTAGTAGCACTAAATATGTGGTAGAACATGTTAACAATGAAAAAATTAATTACCAAGCCATTGTCATATTGGTCCAAAATACTGACTCTTTATAGAATAATGGATCAACTACTAAAATTGCATCAAAATCCTCTTCATTGAAGGTACCTAACGAACCAATGGATTGAAACCAAGGTTAAAAAGGGTGGTGAGGGAGGGTAAAAATAGATTTGGTCAATAGTGAAGACATGGTAGGAATAGTATATGGTATGGTACAAGGAAGATGATAGTACGGTATAATGTAAACTGTCCTCATTGACAATACCTTGGGTCTCTCAAGCAAAATAATGCTTGAGGTATATTATTTTCATAGGCTCATCAAGTTCAACTCCATCTAGTGTAGTGATCATGTATGTTCCAAAGTTGTAATTAGCCATAATGACATAAGGGCCTATCCAATTAGGCTTGAACTTACCCTTCTTTTTTTTCTTAGCTATGGTGTTATTTTGGTTTTCTTTGAGGATAAGATCACCAAATCAAACTCTCTATGTTTGACCCACTAATTATATTGGCCATGTATCCAATTTTGATATCCTTGAAGGTTGTTTACAAAAACCATGCACTTTTTATCCAATAACTCTAGCTCTTACAGGTGAGATACTCTATAATATTCATCATTCAATATGTGTTTCAATGAGATACATAGAGAAGGTAACTCAACCTCAATGGGAAGAATGGCCTCAGTGCCATATACTAGGGAATATGTTGTGGCTCTTATTGGAGGATGATAATTAGTATGATATGCATAGAGGCTGCAAAAGATCTGTAAGTGCCAATCATAGCTAGCATCATTGACAATATTTTTAAGGATGATGACAATGGTCTTATTATATGTTTCTACTTGGCCATTACCTTATGGGTAATATGTGGTGGAAAAATATTGAGTGACGTTGTACTTGGCGTAAAGTGATTTAACATCCTTGTTCTTAAATGATGCAATGTTATTAGATATAATGTTAGATGGGATACCATAACAATAGATGAGATGGTTGAAGATGAATTTGTAAATCTATTTTTCAATCACATAAGTAAGGGGTATAGATTCAATCCACTTAGTAAAATACTCAATAGTGGTAAGGATGTGTTCATGACCATCATATGAGGTTGGGCTAATCTTCCTAATGAGATCAAGTCCCCATGTTGAAAATAGCCATGGTGTGAGCATCAATTTGAGTGTTTTATCTAGAGCATGAATAAAAATGGTATGCCTTTGACCTTTTTTGCACATTTTGACATATGTAGTTTCATCTAATTCCATATTTGGCCAATAGTAATCGGTACATAAGAGATTTTTGGCAAAGATAACCCCACTGGTATGAGCTCCACATTCTCCTTTGTGTTCTTCACTCAACATTAATGTGGCTTCTATCAAATTTAAATAATGAAGCAAAGTACCATCAAAGATTATATAGTAAAGGGTTGGGCCAAGAAGGGTATATCAAGAGGCTTTGTGGGTAAAGGATTTTTATTTTTTATGTGATAGGTCTAGTGGTAGGACATGATCATGAAGGTAGTTGTATAGGTTTGAACACCAAATAGAACTGGGACAAAAAATATTATAGATTATTGTAATGATTGAAGGTTCATGAGTAGGAAATAGAAGATGTTCAAAGAGGAACTTATAGTCTTTTGCCTTATCTATGTTTGAATCAAAGAACCAATGGTACCCATGGCATCCATCATCTTGTTTCTATTTTGAGGTATGTGTTTAAACTATATATGGGCAATATATTATTTTAGAATGTCCACCATGGCCTTGTATGGTACCAGTTTATCATCCTTGGTATAAAAGTGTTCTATAACCTGATTGATGATTAACTGAGAATCACCATAAATTTTGAGATGTTGAATGTTCCATTGTATTACTTGATGAAGCCCTATAATGAGTGCTTCATATTCAGCCATGTTATTAGTACAATGAAAGCTAACATGAAATGATTTGGGAATGAGATCCCCTTGTGGTGTACCAAATAATAGGCCTACCCTTGATCCATGAAATGTGAATGACCCATCAAAATATAGCTTCTAGTTTTGCTCTTCAAGAGGTGTTTATATGATGGTCATGATGAACTCATAGAGGAATGTAAAAGTGAATGGTTTAGTATCTAAAAGGGGAGATTCAACAAGATGGTATGTAATTACTTTTCCCTTTATAACCTTCTAATTGACATACTCAATCTCTAACTCACTCAGCAACATGATCCATATAACCATGTGACCCTATAAAACTATTTTGGATAGTAGATACTTGATCATATCTACTTTGGAAATGACTATGATCTTGTTGCTAAGCATGTAATGATGTAGCTTTTGAGCTGCAAAGACCATAGTTAAATAAGATTTTTCTATTAGCATACAGTTATGTTCATATGTGAATAGTGTATTTTTTAGATAATACACATCATGTTCTTTGTCATTTTTATCATGTTGATACAAAAGAGCCCCCATGGCTCTGTCAATGGTAGATAGGTATAGCAAGAATGGCCTTCCTGGCACTGGTGGTAACAAAATAGGTGGATTGGTAAGATATTCCTTCAAATATTCAAAGGATTTTTGGCATTATTCATCCCAAAGAAATGTAATGCCTTTCTTCAATAAGTGAGTGAAAGGATGGCATTTATGGGCCAATTACAAAATGAAGCATCTGATAGACTAGATTTTGCCTTGTAAACTATAGAGTTGCTTCAAAGTGGAGGGGGGTAGCATCTCAATAATGGCTTATACTTTGGAAGGATTAACTTGAATTCCTTGGTGAGAGACAATAAAGCCTAACAATTTCTCTAAAGTGATACCAAAAACACATTTCTTGAGATTAAGGTGAACCTTGTACTCATAAATCCTTTCAAATATCCTTCATAGCATGGTTGGATGATTTATACGGGTCTTTGATTTACCCAATATTTCATCAACATAGTCTTCAAATATATCATGCATCATGTCATGAAATATAATAGTCATATCTCTCTAATATCTGGCCCCAGTATTCTTGAAGTTGAATGGCATAACCTGATAACAAAACATTCCCCAAGGAATGGTGAACATTAGCTTGTGTTGGTATTCTAGCACAATCTTGATTTGATTGTATCCTAAAAATCCATCCATAATGGAAAGCATTTCATTCCAAGCTATGGAGTTAACTATCATGTCGATATTTGATAGAGGAAAGTCATCCTTGGGTCAAGCCTTTTTGATGTATTTGAAATTAGTGAAGATTATGATTCCATTTGGATTTTTAATGATAGACACAATGTTTGAGATCCACTCTAAATATTCGATTAGTTGGATGCATCTCGCTTCCAAGATTTTTTCCAACTCTTTCTTTACTAATAGAGTAATATGAGGATGCATCTTATGTAGTTTATGTTATACAATTTTGGCATCAGGATGCAAAACAAGGTGATGTACAACCAAGGAGGGGTCTAAACCTGGCATGTCTAAATATGCCCAAGAAAAAATATCAACAAACTCCCTCAAAAGGACTATAAAAAATCCATGTTCTTCTTCATTGAGGGACACACCTAATTTGATCCACTTTAGGTTGTTTATAATCCTGATGTTCACTTTTATAGTATCTTATACTAGGAGAGTCAAACCATCTTCCAAAATGGTTGGTAAGGATGCAAATTGTCCTACAATGACAAAGTCCTCTAGTCAAACTAATTCTTTAAGCTCTCCCAAATAGGATGAATCTAAGTCACCTAATAGTAGTAATGGCCATGTTATAAATAATGTAGGACATTATCAAACTATTTAATCAAAAGCATGTTGTTCCTTTGTATTGAACTCAGACCCAATATTAATTTTATTGTTGGTGGTATCCTAAACTTTATTTAAGAAAAAGTGAACACCCCCATCTAGTGGTACCTAAAACAAGTTTTCATCAAAAGACTGGCCTTTCTCTTTACTTTTATCCTAGTCCAAAAGTGCCTCAAAGAGGTTTTAACTTTGGGACCTCAATGTTTTATTATTATTATTTGGCTAAGGGTGTTCACTTGCTCTACAAAATAGGTTGTAGGATCCAATTTGATAGAAAACCCTTATTTGTGATCTCCCAATGGAACATTGTCTCTTAGGCCTAGAAATTTGCAAAAGGCCTCATCATTCTCAAACTCATCTATAAGCACTATGGATTTTTTTTGGTCTTGGTAAATTAGTTGAGGATGATAAATGGAAAACATGGAATGTCATATTACTAGCATAATGGTATAAATGGAATATGGGTCAAATAGGTTGGTATTAGCAAGGTCTTCTTAAATGCTATGATCATACTCTACTTCATTGTCAGCATCATTTTCACTAATCATTGGCATTAAAACATGAATAAGATACATGGGGTCACCTCCAGGTGGTTTAAATTTGAGACCACAGGTTCCTTTGTATCTGGTTATACAAATGGGCTCAATAGTACAATGTTGATTTTCCCTAAGGCCTCCTCCTTCATAGGCTTGGTTATCCATGATCTTGTTAGGGATGGGATATTTTTCACTATTATAGTAATCAAATAATTTTTCATTGTATAACCAAGAATCATCATTGGCAAGTGGGTCTTATTCTTGGCTAGTGGTCAGTGTGAAAATAATAGGTGTTGGGCTATGAAGCTTGTCTTTTCCCTTTCATCACCATTCCATGCAAGTTGGATTTTATTTAGGTCTTCCATAGGACTTGGGTTTTTATGAAAGCTTGGAAATATGGAATGCATCATGGGTTAAATACTCTTCTAGACCATTGTCTGAAATGGTAAAATGATTAGACATTTCAAGGGAAGCATATGTGAAGATGAAATAAGGCTATTAGGGTCTATACACTTGGCCTCTAGAAATTTGACAAGTACTTATTTGTATTTGTCATTCTTAGGTACTATTTCTAGGCCAAATTGGTAGTTTTAACTTTCATACTCAACCTCTAAATGTTTCAAGTGTTTATATGGATGTAAAAATCCATGGATAGTTACTTTCATCCCTAAGTGAGGGAACTTGATACATTGGTGCAATGTCAATGGAATTATATGAATTTCATGTATCCATGGTCTACATAAAATTAAATTATATGATAGGTCTAGGTCTATCACATGGAAAAGTGTATCACGGGTCAAAGGCCCAATGATCACTGGCAAGATTATGGTTCCTTATGATTCCCATTCTTCATTATCATAGGCTTTGATAGTAATAGTTTATGGTTGAAGGTTGGTTGTTGTATATCCTAGATGATTGATAATATTCAGACACACAATAATCAAGGTCAATCCATTATCTTGAGGACACATTTGACTTTGTGACACATGATGAAAAGTTTGATGTATAGTGGGTTATTATGGAGAGGGCCAAGGCATGACATATTGATTTGGTCAAAGGTTGATTATTGACCTAAGGATAGGTGACCAACCAAAGCTTGGAATTTGACTGGGGTTATGTCATTTGGAACTTGGGACTGGCCTAGGATTTTTATTATGATATTCTTGTGGATATCAAACATATGTAACAAATCCAAAATAGAGATTTGTGTAGCATCTTTTGGAGTTGTTCCATAATATGATGTATTTTTCTTAATAGTGGTAATTGGCTTATTATTGGCCGATATAGTGGGTTGGATAGGTTCATTGGCATGAGGTTGTGGGCCTGGGATGGTAATGTTATACCATTCAGTTATGATTGCACAATCAGGATTGGATATAGGACTGTTTCTACTAGAAAATGATGGAGATGGCATAGAGAGGATAATTTTTTATTGTTAGTGCACTTGGTTATGGTCATGATGCAATGAAGAGTTATCAACATAAGGTCTTGAAATGGTAATCCTTGCTTGTTTTTATGCTTGGCTATGGTCACAGGTTAAGGAAGGATTAATGACATAGGTAGATTGATTGGTATTGTTGGGAAATGGTCTTGGTCTATTGGTAATTAATCTAGGATTTATGGTAATGGTAGAAACATACCCACCTTAAATATGACCTAAAACTTTATTGTAATCAAGTGCAACTATGTGGTAATTATGTTGGTTGTTGGGGTCATTTTGGCCTTGGTTTATTCCATTTGTTTGATGTTATTATTTTTATTGTTGATGATATTATTGGTTTTTATTTTTGTTATTGTTGTTGTGGCCTTTGTTGTTGTTGTTGATTGGAATTGCTATGTTGTAGAAAATGGTTTTGGTAGATACCCAAGTTTTGATTGGAATTAGATTCTCTATTATCCAACTAGATTTCCCCATTTTATGATATATTTTCAATGAGCTATTCAACTGCACACAATGACATATAGAATGTCCATGAACATGATGGTATTCATAGAACTCATGCTCTTCATATCAATCTAGATATGGTATACCCTCAACATAGTGTTTTGGAATCAGCCAACTAATCATATTGGTCATAGCTAGATTGTGAAACATGTTAGGGTGTAAAGCCACTATTCACATGTCATTATTCATAAGTCATTATTCACATGCACTATTCATAGTCACTATTCATAGTGATGTGGCATGTTGAGATGGCATCTTGGTGATGTGTCATATAGGTATATAGATGATGTGGCATGCTGGTGATGTTGCATATTGGTGATGTGGCATGCAAGTGATATGGTAAGAAGGCTCAGGATGGCCCATGAAGGGTCCTAGTATGTGACTAGGTTGAGGTGACATGGTGTGGGGCGTAGTACTCCACTAAAGGACATGATTTTGTCCTTAGTTGTCACATGTGGGTTATCACATGGTGCATAAAGATAAGAGGTCATATATGAGTCAAATTTATAAGGGGACCCATGATTCCCATGTGTAGAAAAAGTCAAAAGTTGATTGCAACACCTTTTAGACTTGTGTGGTCATATGAAAGAAGAAGACAAGAATGCTTTATTTTATATTAACCTCACATGTGTGAGTGGGGTGAAATTATTAGAGTCACATGGGGTGGACAAGATAGTTTCTAAAGTGGAACATCCACTTGGTTGACCCTTGGGATATGAAGATAAGAATAACACTTTTGAGTGTTTGGACTCACTTGTGGAAGTGAGGCATTTTAGAGCCACATGGAGGTGCCACATGTTCTTGTCTGGAAGAAGATATTTCTTGAAGACTTTTGCACATGGAGACAAACTTATTGATGGTCATTATTCACCCCACATGGACTGAGGTAAATTTTTTGGGCCACCATGTGTTTCTCATTCCCTTTCTCTCTCATTGAAAATGATATTTATTAGCATGTTTTCTCCTTTGTTTTGCTATCCATTTTGTAATCCTTATGCATTACCATTAAGGATCCATGTAAGCCTTGGGATTGTATGTAATAGAAGGTTATATGTTGTAATGCTTGTAACCTTAGCTCACTTAGATGTTTGAGTTGTAAGTATCATTCATGCGTAGGTGGTTATAACCTGTAAGGCTTATATGAAAACATGGATAACCTAGTTTGTTGAAGCATGAAAATCCTTGAGGTTACATGTTAGATCCTAGAAGGATATGTTATCTTACCTAGATGAATACATGGAGCTTGGAGTTTTGTTATCTCAGCTCATGGAGATGGAGGTTGATGCTTTGGATCTCACCTTTGATGATATGGTTATTATCATCATGATGGATTTGCATATTGCAGCTTAGAGGTTAGAGCATGGAAGGCTTGGTTGTAAACTTTGCTCACCTAAGTGTTTGTAAGCACTAAAAAGGAGTTATTTAGAGGAGTTATTATTTTAGAGAGATTTTTTGAAGAAATATGAAGTCTGCATGATGCCTTTAGCACATGCTTTTTCCCTAACTATTTTATTAGGGTTTTCACATATATCTTTTTTAATGTGTCTATACACCCAATTTAGAACACAATTGGCTTCTGATCAAAATTTAGATTGATTCCTACCAAAAATTAAAAACTAATTTTATAAATCATTAAACATCACAATTTAATCCATACATCATTCATCAATGCTCAGAATCATTTTGAGGCATCCCTATTTGGGATGCTAGCCTATACACAATAATAACCTCTTACATATTCATCACTAATCACCTTGAGACATAATAACTAGTATTTGGCCTATGGACTCATTAAGTGGGGCACTTGATCAAATCTTAAAAGAGCTAAAATGTTAATCAAAATTAATTAAAAAATTAAACAATATTTTATGCTTAGTTGAATTATCCATTTACAATTAATGAATATCTAAAAATGGAAATTCTAAAAATAAAAATATCAAGCTCTTTCATCATTTCCTTTGAGTTATCAATCTCTTTCAAAATATCTCAAAATAACTAATTTGAAATTCATGCCTAGTAATTGAAAATCATAATTACATTACAAATTTTAATTCAAGTGGAGTTATCCTCAACTCACCTAGGGTTAGTTTGAACCCATTCCATGTTTAAAATCAACCTTAACTCACCTTGGGTGAGAGTTAAATTTTGGAGGCTATAAATATAAGTCCATACATATTGATGTTTAATCTATCTTGGTGTAATTTTATAATGCTCAAATAGATGCAAAGAAACCTTGAAAGTAATGTTACCATGCCAAATTCATAAGCCAAATAGCCAATCCAAGGTGCCAAGGAGAGAAGGAGCAAACAAAACTTTATTGTTAAAGACTTTTTGATGCACAAATCAAGAAAACCACTTAAGAAAACAATTTGGAGATTTAAGAAAGGTAAAAGAACATTTTTTTTGTATTTTTGTTATGATTTCACTTGTATGTTTGTTACCTATGCTCTCCCTAGTGTCTAGGCTAGAAGTGTTAAGATTTTAGTGTGTTATTTTGATTTGTTTTATTAAACTAACACAATACTAATGTCCCCTATATGTAATTCTTGTTCACATAATGGAACTCCTGATGGGACTTCAATATCATGTATGGCCAAGGAGGTTGATATTCTAGTTTTAGTTTTCTAATGGATGCATAAAAATCTTCAAGTTTCAAGTTTTAGCTTTGTTTTTTTACATCTTTTCTTTTTAAGCAAGTCATAGGATTTTCTAGATCAATGTTGATTACAATAATTGACCATGATTTATATGTGAAAAATATAAAAAGGGGGGAAACATGGCTAACAATGGTTTTATTTTATTTTTCTTGCCTTCATTTTGTATTTGATGACCTATATATTGTTTGTATAACTAATTTCTTACAGAATCTATGAGATGTTTATGTTTTAAGCTCATTTATTAACCATTTTTTCATCAAATCAAGAAATAATGATGATCTAGCTTAATTTACATCTATTTCTATAATTGACGTTGATCTCTATGGATCGGTGACGATTGGCCTTTAAGACAAAAAAAATCAAAAACCAGAGAACTAAATTTAAAATGTTATTTTCTCACTTGATTTTGGGGTTCTAAACAGGCAAAACCCTATAAAAATTTGTAGGTCCTAAGGTGGAAATATCAAATTTTAATCATGGTTAAATCTTACACACATTGTATTCAATGCTTAAAATGTACTTAGTTTTTTTCATCTATTAGCTCTTTTTTAAGTTTTTGTAATTATCGACAACAAAGCCAAAGGGCCCAAACTTCATTACATACTTCATTTTGATTTTATTAAAATGAACTCTCACCTTAGTTAAATTCTCATAATATTTTCATTTTTTTTATTTTTTATTGAAGTGTTTTTTAACCAAAATGAGTGTCGTGTTTATGCTCTCCCTCTATCCCCTTTAAGGAACTTGGGTGATAAAAAGCACTCACTGTCTTTGTTGCTTTGGTCCCAAATCATGGAATGAAAGTCTCCAAGGCCCTCCCAAAAATCCATAGTATTTGGGTGACCCCAAAATGACCCTAAAGTCCTTCAACTTATCTTTTTTCATGCATTTTTCTCTTGTGGTAGGGAATTCATCGCCTCCTCATAAGTTCTCTAGGGAAGCATTGACCTGGGAATTCATCTCCCAGCATCATTTTAAACCCACTATATGGTGGGGTATATAAATTTAGGGTGACCCACTAGGATGCTTTTTTTTATCAGTTAAAACAATTTTTATTATTGGTACTCGACCTTGAACATAGGGGCAACTCACACATTGCACTACACTGAGCAATTGATGGATGTAGTAGTTGTGAAAAAGATTAGACCATTTAACAACAAGTCATTTGATATGGATCTAAATGATGTGATTGTACCCTAATTTTTTCCACATAAATGGTACCATTAATAAATAAATAAAATTTGATATTTTAAACAACCCCACTTATCATGGACATACCATTGATGTAGGGTGAGTAGCCCGAAGTGCCATGTCACTGTACGAACTCTTGAAATAAGAAGGGGCCTAAAAACTCTACTTTTATTGTGATTTTAATTTTTATATTAAAAAATTAAAATCCTCTCAATAGAAAGTATATTGATGTAATTTGACAATACAATGCAACCTTATTAATATTAGGATTTAGGACATTACACTTCAGTGTTTTTGTCATTTTTATTAGCATGGTCTTGAGTTAAAAATATTTGTCTATCATACCATGTCCAAAATGAGTCTTATTTACACATCAATCCTTTTTTTAAATAGGTGTTATGTCATCCATTTGACACCACACTTGCCTTAGTTGTTTATCAAACCTTTATGTGTGTATGTCACTTATTTGAATGGGGCATCGTTATGCTGCTCATTTCAATCCAAGTTTTACTTCTTAAATTATTGAAACAAACCACTTATCATACCTTTAGATAATTATAGATTTATTACACTACTAAAAAAAATTAAAATACTTTTTTCCTAGCATCCAAGTTATAATTTAGAAAACCACGTATGCCTTTTGAATCTAGACCTACTACCATCATGTTGTTTGTTCTTGTCTAGCTTGTCTATTTTGAGAAGCTTAGTCTTCTAAGTTGAGTTGAAAATTACACTTGAAAAGTTTAGATCTAAACATTTATTATTTTTTTCCTATGCCTTGTGTAATTATGGGCTTAGACATTTTCCTTTCACTTTTGGGTTGTGCAATTTAGACTAGTTTCCTGCTTGATTTAAAGACTATTTTTGTGCCTAAATTGGGGGAAGTAATCTATCATCCATATTCCTAATGACCAATAACTTTTTCCAAGTGACCAAATGTGTGTTAAAAATCTAAATTCCTTGTTTTTGTCATAATATTTCAAATTTTGTAAAATAAATCTCTTACCTTTTAGACCTTATTTGTTTAAAGTCTAACTTTTGTGCTTTACTCCCAAAAGACCTAGAATTTTTGATTTTGAGCCTAGATTTTGTGCCTTATTTTCCAAAATACCTAACAACCTTTGTTTCTTTAGACCTATAATAGACTTATTTGAAACTTTTTACCTAAGTTTGGCATTTTGGTTTTTATTCATCCACTTGACCCTTTTGTGTAAGACATTTGATGTTTGACATTTGACATTAAACTGTTCTAGCCCAAGTTGTAGCACTGACCATTATGGAGATACATAACCATTTTTAGACCAATTTATCCCAAGTTTTGGACCATTTATCTTGTAGACATTATTTTTTAGATTTCTTAGAACTCTAGACCCTCTTTCGGCAAATGTTCATTATTAATTTGGAATGTCTCATTACACTCATAGTGAAGTTATGTATAATCCAATTTATGATAGTGTGGTCATATAAGAGGAATTTTTTCAAGACCCCTATGGTGATGATGTTATTTTTGAAATAGATCCTTATCCTCATTACACTAATAAATTTGGGGAACAAATCCAAGATCCCTTAAGCCCATTATTTGGTTAACATACCTCTATATTTAGAGTAGTACCAAGAATAAACCATGCAATACCTTTCTAATGTAACATCAATTGTAGACCAAGATCAAAAATAGTCATATTAAATTACTATGACATCAACATATGATCCTTATTTTTTTGATCATCACTTAATTGAAAACAAGGATGAGGTTTTAGTTAGAGTTGTGGAGGTAGGGACCAAGTTTTCAACAAACTTCCCCTATGAAAATTTACCAAGTATAGTTAGATTGCCTTCATAAATGACTTATAACCAAAGCATTGAATAGGCTTCTATTATTCATCCTTAAATACTCATATCAATGTCACATAAAGACCCTAATATGTTTGTCAATGGAAAAGGCCTCATTGAAGACCACTTTGTAAAAATGCAACAAGCATATCAAACTTATTTGAATCTCACACATAACTTTAATAACATGTCCATGTCAAATGATACATTCGTAGACTTAACTCCTTTAATAGGAGTATTAATTGAATTGACAAGTCAAGATAATTTAGGTATAGACCCATTTGCAAAAATCACTTCAATTAGTGACATGTATAATGTCCCATATATTGGATAAGTGACTACTACTTCTATGAATAAAAATGTACCAAACACAGTGGATAACATGCCAATGTCTTCCAATCCAAGCCAAAATGATTTAAATACACCAACAACTACTTCACAACATGAGCCTTTAGTTAATACCATGAGTGGTTCATAACAGTAGGGGGTAGGAACTCTTATGCCCCAACCATAACAAACTACCTCTAATCCTCAACCAGATACTTATTCAAACATGCAACCTCAAAGATTAAGTAATAAATAAATAATGAGTGCCTTGCCTCAACAACATGTAATTAGTGCTACTACACATCAATAGGTAATTATTAACATTCCATAATGATAGGTAGAGTTTAATTTACCATCACAACAGAGGTAGAACACTATGCCACCTCAACAGATGAAAACAAAGTTCCACCTCAACAAGTAGTGAAAAGTATACCTCAAAATTCATAGACCAACATACCTTTACAATCACAAACATTTTCTAATCAAAAAATATGTCCATTAGTCAAAGATAAATGTTAAACATCCAATAAACATCTAGTTCACAACAATTTTTTACATCCAAGAGGTACAACTGTCTAATAAGTACTAATTAGGCAGTAATTACCTTTTATTTCACATCTACCAACTTTTAACAATAGGTCCTTGGTTCATAACAAGTCCCCCTTATTCAAATAGGTTTGATTAGTTAGAAACAAGTCCCTACTCAACCTCAATAGGCATAGTACTTTACCCAGATCCATATCCTTCCATCACAACCATAGTACTTTTTTAATGATCTCACCATAACATGTGCAATTCCAATAACCATATCCTAATCCATGGATGCATATTCCTAGTTGATTCACTCAAACCAAGATTTCATAATAAACCATTCTTCCATTATACCCTGATCAAGTTAATCCATCTTTGGTCACCCAACCTCCACCTCAGACTAATGTTCCATCTAGTTTATTTTCATAATAACTATAGTAAATGAAGGATGAAATTTCCACCATTCAAGTAGGGAAATAGACCAAGAAGTTCAAGTCAAACAATGTATGTTTTTATCCATTCAACATGGAGTATTAATAGATACCATTTCCTCTAGGGTATGAACCACCAAAATTTGATAAATATAAGGGTAAAGGAGACCCTAAGGCCCATTTAATAGAACTATTTATTGCTTACCATCCAATGGATTACAGTGACATTTATTTACTCTTTTTATTTTATTGAAGTCTATCAGGATAGGATTTTGAATGCTTCTTAAAATTTCCAAAGAACTTTGTATCTGATTTTGATGACCTCTCAAATAAATTTATGTAGCATTTCTCTTACAATATTGAGTATGATATTTCATTGGTAGATTCGATGTAAGACAAATAAAAATTCAATGAAATATTTACAATTTATATACATAGATGGAGAGTACTTGCTAATCACTTCACCCACAACTTACCAGATAAATAATTGGTTTTGTATTTACTAAAAATTTTCACAATGAGATATCCTATCATCTACAACTATAGTGTTCACATACCTTCAAGGAGATCATTAAAAAATGTTTGATAATTTAAAAGGCCCATATTAACAAATGGATTATTGATTTAATAGCATCAAATCAAAATTAGAACCAAAACAAAGAAACAAGCCAAAACCAAAACCAAATCCAAATCCAAGTACAAACATCAACACTAGCCCAGGACAGTAACTATGAAAAATCTAAGCAATTCACTCATAATAAGAATGTTTTTGGAAATATAATAATTGAATCACATCATATCCAAATAGTGAAAATACCATCTATTCAACCAACATTGTAAATATAACTTACTTCTCATCAACAACCTATTTTACAAGCACAGCCTTCACAGAAACCTAGACTAGCTCAAAAAATATAACAATCATTACCTTTGCAAACCCTTCCTCAAAGAATAAATTCCCCTAATCATCAAGTATTCAATTATCTTGGAGAGACTATCAAATCCATGTTTTTCAAGCTAGCCACAACTAACATGATTATTTGGCCAATTCTAAAGCATTATCCTAAGGGCATTCTATATCCAGATTGATATAAAGAGAATGAGTTCAGTGAATTCCATCATGTTCATGGACATTATCTATGACATTGTGTGTAGATCAAAAACCTCATTTAAAATATGTTGTAAAATGGAGAGATATTATTGGATAATAGAGCATCTACATCCAATAAAAACTTGGGTATCTACCAAAACCCATTTTTGCAACATAATAATAACAATCAACAACAACAAAGGCCAGAAAAACAACAACAACAGTATTAATAGTCACAATAATAACATAAATACTAATAGAAATAATAATAACATCAAATAAATATAAATAAATAAGGCAAGAATGATTCCAATACCCATTAAACTTACCACGCAGTTACACATGACTATACTAAAGTTGTAGGTCATACTGCAGGAGGTCTTATTTTCACCATCACCATTACTCTAAGACAAATTTCTAATAGAATAGGATTGTTTATAAATAATTCCAACCAAAATATATATGCCAGTAATCCTCCCTTGACTTGGGACCATAAACAAGCACACTAATAACTAGGGATTACTATTTTTAGAACTTATACTGATAACTTGTCATTGCCTTATGACCACAAACAAGTGCACTAGCAATTGAGACTTATCCTATCTGGCCCCTCTACACCATCATTTTCTATCAATAATAATCATGTATCTAATCTTGATTATGCAATCACAGCTCAAAGGTCAAATATTACCATTCCCAACCCACAACCCCATACCAATTAACCCATCCAACCCACCATCCTAGATAGGAACAAGCCATATACCACTATTAAGGAAAATAAATTTGATATTATGAAAGAACTACAGAAGATGCTCACACAAATATCCATTATAGATTTATTACATATGTCTATTATCCACAAAATCCAATCCTAACAAATTTCCTTGGCCAATCCTAAGTTCCCAATCACATAAGCCTAGACAAATTCCAAGATTTAGTCAGACATCTAACCCAAGGCCAATAGTTAACCTTCGACTAAAGTGATATGTCATCTATTGGCCCTCTCTATAACAACTTATTTACATTGAAGTTTTCATAACATGGCACAAATTGAAACATGTCCTCATAAATAATGGATTGGGCCTAAATATTATGTCTTTGAATCTCATCAAGCATCTCGAATATACAATAGTCAATCTATAGCTAGAAATAATTACCATCAAGGCTTAAAATAATGAAGATCGAGAATCACAAGGAACTATAAGCTTATCAGTTATAATTGAGCCTTTGACCCATGGTATACTTTGCCATGTGTTAGACTTAGACCTATAATATAATTTGATCTTAGGTAGACCTTGGATATATGAAATTAAGGTAATCCCTTCAACATTGCACTAGTGTCTCAAGTTCTCTCATTGAGGCATAGAGGTCACTATCAATAGATATTTATAGCCTTATAAACATTGCAAACATTTAGAGGTCAATTATGAAAGTTGCAATTACTGCTTTGGCCTAGATCATGTTCCTAAAAAGGAAAAAGGCAAATAAATACTTATTGAGTTGCCTGAGGCCAATTGCATAGACCCAGATAGCCTTGATTCATTTTCATATATGCCACCTCCTAAATTATCTAATCATTTTACCATCTTGATCAATGGCCTAGGAGAATATTTGACTCATGACACATTCCACATAGCCAAACTTCCACAGAACCCCAAGTCTTATGGATGACATAAGGCCAAACCACCTTGCATGGAATGGCAATGAAAGGGAAAAGATAAACTTCATAGTCTAGCTCCTATCATTTTCATATAGGCCACTAGTCAAGAATATGACCCACTTACCAATGATGAATCATGGTCCATTCCTAATAGAATCATGGATAATAAAGCCTATGAAGGAGGAGGCCTTAGGCCAAATCAGCAAGGTACTCTAGAGATAATTATTATAACACAATACAAATGAACCTATGGTCTTAGATTTAAATGGCCTAGGGTGACCCCATGTATCTTATTCGTATTCCAACACCAATGACTAGTGAAAATGATGCCAATAATGAAGTAGAGTCTAATCATATCCTTTACAAAAACCTTGTTAATACCAATCTATTTGACACCCATACCATTTGTACCCTTACCCCTATAAGCCAACATAATCTACTTCCTATATATCGTCCTAAAAAATAGCCTAGGACCAAAAAGAATCCATAGTGCCTATAAATGAGTTTGAGAATGATGAGGCCTTTGCAATTTTTTAGGCCTAAGAGATAATTTTTTTGGGGGGACCACAAACAAGGGTTCTCTATCAAACTGGATCCTACATCCTATTTTAAAGAATGGGTGAAGACCCTTAGCCACAAATAAATAAATAAAACATTGAAATCTAAAAGTGAAATCCTCTTTGAGGCACTTTTGGACCAAGGTAAAAGTAAATATAAAGGTCAGTATTCTATTGAAAACATGTTTCAGATGCCATTAAATAGGGGTGATCACCTTTCCACAAATGAAGCTCAAGAGACCACCAATGATGAATTTGCTTTTGGGTCCAAGTTTAGTTCAGTAGAATAACATGCCTTTAATCAAATTTCATAGGAATTTCCAATAGTGTTTGTAACATAGCCATCCCTACCATTAGGAGATTAAAATTCATCTTGTTTAGGAGAACTTGAAGAACCAATCCAAAAAGAGGACTTTGCAATCACAGGCTAATTCAACTCATTGATAACTATTATGGAAGTTGGTTCGACTCTCATAGAAGATACTACAAAATTCAACATTGGGACCCAAAATGACCTAAAATGGATCAAATTAGGTGTATCTCTCATTGATAAGGAACGTGAAATCTTTACATCCCTTTTGAGTGAGTTTGTTGACATCTTTGCTTAGGCCTATTTAGATATTCCAATTTTAGACCCCACCTTGGTTGTACACCACTTTGTTTTACATCCTAATGCAAAACTTATGAAGTAAAAACTATGCAAGATGTATCCTCATATTGTTATATCAATGAAGAAAGAGTTGGAAAAACTCTTAGAAGTGAGATGTATTTTATTGATTGACTACTCATATTGGATATCAAATGTTATGCCAGTTAGCAAGAAGCTAGAAGGAATTGGAATTTGCACTAATTTCAAATATATAAACAAGATACGCCGTAAATATTAATTTCATGTACCAAACATTGACATGATATTTGACTCCACATCAAGATATGAAATGCTTTCACTTAGGGATGGATTTTCAGGATACAACCAAATTTATATTGTGTCAGAAGACCAACACAATATGGCATTCACCACTCTATGGAGAATGTTTTGTTAAAAAGTTATACAATTTGGTCTCAAGAATTTTGGGGACACATACAAAATATCCATGACCATCATATTTCATGATATGATGCTTGACATTATTGAAGACTATGTCAATGACATATTGGGTAAATCAAAGACCCATGTCAATCATTTAGTTGTATTATAATGAATATTTGAGAGGCTTCATGAATACAAGGTTAGACTTAATCTTAAGAAGTGAAAATTTGGTATCACTTTAGGCAAATTATAAGGCTTCATCATCTCTCACAGAAGCATTGAAGTTGATCCTACCAAAGTACAAGCCATCACCGTGATACTGCCACCTTTTAATTTGAAGCAGCTCTACAATTTGTAAGGCAAGATATAATCTAACTGATGCTTCATTTCTTAGTTAGCTAAAAAGTGCCTTCCTTTTACACATTTACTAAAGAAAGATGTTGTATTTCATTGGGATAAATAATGCTAGAAATTTTTTCAACACCTAAAGGAATATCTTACCAATCTACCTATTTTGTTACCACTTATGCTAAGAAAGCCATTTCTACTGTATCTATCTATAACTGACAAAGCCCTAGGGAACTTCTAGCTCAGCATGATGATAATAGAAAAGAGCATGTCATGTACTATCTATGTCATACACTAGTTGCATATGAACAAAATTATATGCCTATTAAAAAATCTTGTTTAGTTATGGTCTTTGCAGCCCAAAAATTGTGACTTTACATGCTTATCAACAAGACCATAGTTATTTCCAAAGTAGACCCTCTCAAATACCTACTATCCAAGACATCTTTACAAGGTCATATGTCTACGTAAATTTCCTTCAAGAGCTAGAGTTACTTGATAAAAAATGCATGGCCATTGTCAATAGACTTTAAGCATACTAGAATAGACTCTGTGTCCACTATAACTAGCAGGTCAAACATATAGAGTTTGAGCTTAGCGATCTTATTTTTAAAGAACACCATGACCAAAAAAATAAGAAATTCAAGTTCAAACCCAATTAGATAGGCCCATATATCATTGTTTCAAACTATTGCTTTGTAGCATACAGGCTCGCTATACCATATGGAGATGAACCTGAGGAGTTGATGAACATCATACACCTCAAGCGTTACTTCACTTGAAAGACTTAAAGTATTATCTATGAGGCATGTTTTCATTATATCATAATATCATGATATTCTTTGTATTGTACCCTATACCATTCTACCATACCTTTCTTATCGGCCAAATATTATTTTTAAAATCTTTACCCAACCTTTTTTTGTTAAGTTGTGGAGCTAAAAGCTTCACAGTTATGCAAATGGTGGAGGTTGTTGAGTGTCAAAGTAACCGACATCATTCAGGCCAATTGATGTCGATCATATTTAGTTACATAGCAACTGGCATTGGTTAGGCATCGGCTGGCATCGGTCAAATAGGAACTGACGTCGGTCATCACCAGACAAATAGAGAATGACGTCGATCATCCGTGTGTTTATAAAACTGGTCTAATTGTAGACGAACAGTCAGTTTCCATATAAAGACTAATTTTAGTCTTGAGTCTGCATTTCTAATTATTGTTTGGTTTGGGGTCTATTTAAGAGACCCATGGGGCTATATTGTAATTAAGGATGAAGGACTAAAGGATTATATCCTCAACTTGAAGGCAAGAACAACAATTGGGTTGGTTGTCTTAAAGGGTGTAAGATCAGTTGATCTGCAGGTAGAAAGATCAAGGAGATCTACATGGTAAGTAAGATCAGTTAGGTCTATAAGTGTGTAAGATTAAGAAGGTCTACTTGGTGAGCAAGTTCAGTTAGATCTGCTTGGTGGTACTGGTAGTAGGCACAACAACCATTGGGTTGATTGTCACTGACTAGTGGAGGGAACAACTTAGTGTTGAGTAGGTTGTAATTGATTGAGAGAGAGAAATCTTGAGGGAGAATTATTATACGCCCAAGAGGTGTGAGAAGAGTGAGATTTCTTCATTGTATTTCCTTCTGGAAGTGTGTTAATAGATATTGTATTGTTTCTCGTATCTCATATTCTATGTTGTTTCTAAATTCTAGTTACTTATTACTTTTGGTTTAATTCCATGTTTAGTTGCTTATACAAAGGTAATCAATTGTACTCTTAGGAGAGGATCCTGACAGCTAGTATCAGAGCAGGTTCATCAGAGCTTGGTTCACTAACACCTTGGTTTCAGAGTGTGTTAAGTGTTTGTTGATTACAGGTCACTCACAGGGGTTTTTGTTTGAGTGGGAGTAAAGCAATGGCAGAAGAAAGTAAGCTAAGAATGGAGAAATTCAATGGCAAGAATTATCAATTATGGAGGATGCAGATAGAAGATTATCTGTATCAAAAAGATCTGTACTTACCATTGGGTGGTGTTTCAAGTAAGCCCACATATATGCAAGATGAAGAATGGAATGTTCTTGATAGGAAGGCTCTTAGAACTATAAGGTTGAGCTTGGCATCATCTGTGATCTCCAACTTATCATAGGCAAAGACAATGGTAGAGTTAATGGAATCTTTGGCAAATTTATATGAAAAACCCTCAGCTTCAAATAAGGTATTTCTTATGAAGCAATTATCTAATTTGCAAATGCAGGAAGGTGGATCGATATATAGTCATCTTAGTGATTTCCATGGATTAGTAAATCAGTTAATTTTAGTCAATATAGTTTTTGATGATGAAATTAAGGCTCTCTTAATCTTATGCTCTTTACCTAAAAGTTGGGACAGTTTGGTAATGGCAGTTAGAAATACTGCATCTACTTCAAATATCTTGAAAGTTGATGATGTTGTTAGTGTAATCTTGAATGAAGAAATTTGTAGGAAAAGCACAGGAGAAACATCAGGGAATGCTTTAAGTGTTGAAAGTAGGGGAAAGCAAAGAGAGAAGGTTGAGCAAGAGAAATCAAGGTCAAAGATAGACAGGAGATCCAAATCTAGAAATGGAGGTATAACCTGCTGGAATTATGGAAAGAAAGGGCATGTAAAGAAAGATTGTTGGTTGGTAGAAGATTAGCATGAAGGAAATAAAGAAGCAAATGATGTAGGTATTGTTGCATGGGATGCTCTTATATGTTTTTTGGATAAAGTAAAATCTTGGGTTTTAGATTTTGGTGCCTCTTTCCATGCAACCCCAAATAGAGAATTTTTTCGTGATTATGTCCAGGGAGACTTTGGAAAATTTTATTTAGGGGATGGTGAGCCTTGTCAAATTGTTGGCAAAGGGAAAGTGCAGCTAAAATTGTAGACTAAAAACGTATAGGTGTTGAAGGATGTCATGCATGTCCCAGTCCTGAAGCAGAATTTGATTTATGTAGGAAAGTTGGGTGATGAGGGTTGCATAGTAACTCTCATAGCAGAATCTTGGAAAGTTTCCAAGGGTGCACTTGTATTAGCAAGAGGTAAGAAAGTAGGTACACTTTATCTATCTACTTGTATTACTAATTCTCCTTTTATTTTATTTACTTCAGATGTAGATGCAAAGATGTGGCTCTGTAGGCTTGGTCACATGAGTGAGAAGGGAATGCATGTGCTTAAGTCAAATGTTAAGAACTAGAAAGCCTTGGTTTTCAAGGAGAAGGTGATGGATAGTGATCAGCACAAGAGGCTAAATAATTCTGAGTAGGGAAGTGTTTATATAGACAAGGTTATGATCCAAAATGAGCTCGTGGGTAAAAATCACCACTCACAAGAAAACATAGAGACTGACGTCAATCAAAAAACCAACATCAGCGATCAAGCAGGAACCGATGTCGGTCTGGTGGAGACCAAATTTAGTGATGTCAGGTAGGTGGAAGAAAATTGACGTCGATGATCAGGTGGAAACTGATGTCAGTTAGGTGAGAACCGACGTCGGTCAGGTCAGTTGCATGGAACCGACATCAATCAGGTGTAGACTAAGAGATGACCGAGATCAGTCATGTTAGAATAAAATTTGGGTGGACAGCAAACTATGAATGAGTCTCAAACACCCATGTGGAGGTCTAAAAGGTTAAGTAAGCCTCAAATTCATTATTCCCCTTCTTTACACTACTTGTTGCTCACTGATGGTGGAAAACTAGGAAGTTTTGAAGAGGCAATGCAGGTAGAATCCAAGAAATAGTGGGAGCATGGCATGAATGAGGAAATTTATTCTTTGGGAGAGAAAAAAACATGGGATTTGGTAGAGTTTCCAGCTAGAAAGAAATCACCGAAATACTAATGGATTCATAGGTTAAAGAAAGGAGAGAATGGATAGGTGAGACAGAAGGCCAGGTTATATGGTCTTGAGCAAGCTGCAAGACAATGGTGTTTGAGGTTTGACAAGTTTATGACAAAGCATGGCTTTAGTCAATGTCAATGTGACCATTGTGTTTATTTTACCAGGTTGGATAATATTAGCTATATTATCCTATTATTGTATGTAGTGTATATGCTTGTTATAGGGTCACACATGCAGGGAATTGAGTTAAAGGTAAAATTAGTTCAGAGGTTTACCATGAAGGATATGGGAGCAGCAAAGAAAATCTTTGGCATGAGTATTTCTAGAGACAGGGAAAATCATAGGTTGATTTTGTCTCAAGAGGATTATGTGAATAAGGTAGTGGAGAGGTTCAATTTGCAAGATGCAAAACCGATTAGCACACCTATGGTTAGACAGTTCAAGTTGAGCTTAGAACAGTGTCCTAAATCACATGATGAGGTTGATGTACATGAGTACTAGACCTGATATTGCCCAAGCAGTGGGAGTTGTCAGCAAGTTTATGGCCAATCCAAGGAAGGAGCACTGAAAAGTAGTTCAGTAGATTCTCAAATATCTAAGAGGGACTAGTAGCAGGTAAATATGCTATGTAGGGTCAAGCACTTCTCTACATGGGTATGTAGATTCAAATATGGCAGGTGACTTGGATGATAGGAGAAGCACCACAAGATATGTGTTCACTATTGGTGGAATGGCAGTTAGCTAGATTTTAGAGTTGCAAAAGGTTGTTGCAGTCACGGTGGCTAGCAAGGATAAGAACCTTGTGGAAATGTTAACAAAGCCAGGAACAAAGGAGAAGTTGAATCTACATTCAACTTTTGTTGGTCTTCAAGATTGAACTTGAAGATGGGGATACAAGCCAAAAACAAAATTAGAGGATGTATAGGTACAGGTACAGGTACAGGTGTAGCTATTTATCTCCAAGTGGGAGATTGTTAAGTTGTGGAGCTAAAAGTTTCACAGTTATGCAAATGGTGGAGGTTGCTGAGTGTCAAAGTAATCAATGTCAGTCAAACCAATTGACATCGGTCATATTTAGTTACATAGCAACCGGAATCGGTTAGGCATCAACCGGCATCGATCACATAGGAACCGACGTCGGTCATCTTCAGACAGACAGAGACCGACGTCGGTGATCTGTGTGTTTCCAAAATTGGTCTAATTTTAGATGAATAGTCAATTTGCATGTAAAGACTAATTTTAGTCTTGAGTTTGCATTTCTAATTATTGTTTGGTTTGGGATCTATTTAAGAGACCCATGGGACTGTATTTTAATTAAGGACAAAGGACTAAAGGATTAGATCCTCAACTTGAAGGCAAGAACAACAATTGGGTTGGTTGTCTCAAGGGGTGTAAGATCAGTTGATCTACAGGTAGTAAGATCAGGAAGATCTACATGGTAAGTAAGATCAATTAGGTTTATAAGTGTGCAAGATCAAGAAGGTCTACTTGGTGAGCAAGGTCAGTTAGATCTACTTGGTGGTACTGGTAGTAGGCACAACAACCATTGGGTTGATTATCACTGATTGGTGGAGGGAACAACTCAGTGTTGAGTTGGTTGTAATTGATTGAGAGAGAGAACTCTTGAGGGACAATTATTGTATGCCCAAGAGATGTGAGAAGAGTGAGATTTATTCATTGTATTTCCTTTTGGAAGAGTGTTAATATAGATTGCATTGTTTCTCATATCTCATATTCTGTGTTGTTTCTGAATTCTAGTTACTTATTACTTCTGGTTTAATTCTGTGTTTAGTTGCTTATACAAAGGTAATCAATTGTACTCTTAAGAGAGGATCATGCCACCTTTGACCTTGGTTCCATTCCATTGGTTCTTCAGACACCTTCACCAAGAAGATTCAAATCAAGCTTCAATAGTTGATTTAGTATTATAGATAGAGGTTGAATCTTGGATTAGTATGATAGTGGTTTGGCAATTTCATCCTTCATTTCTTATTTCATTTCATTTTGAGTGTGTTTTATTATAACCACCTTTGGGAAAATTACTATCCCACTTTATGCCACTAACTATAATCATCTTTGGTCAAAATAATACCATTTTGGGAAAATCAATATCCCACTTTGTGCCACTAATTATAATCATCTTTGGTCAAATTAATACCAATAACCTATGTCTTTATTTCCCAATTATAACCACCTATGGGTAAATTTAGAACATCATCTTTATCATGCTTTGAAGTCCCACCTTATCATTCATATGCCATATTGTGCCATCTACCAAATTAAAGAACTTGTTGTTACCTAGTTAGATTCCTTCATTGTAAGGAAAAACTACAATAAATTGAGGTCCCATCTTGAGATTATGTAGGTAGTACTCAATTGACATTGAGATCAACTCAGTCATCCTTTGTTATGCTCTCACCATTTTATGATTAATTTCATGTTTTAATGCTCTCACCATTTTGTGAGTTGGACCATTTAGTATTTGATCATTCTCAAATCAAGTTGAGATGCTTGGAAAAACCCAAAAATATTCACAAATGATCTAGAAAATCCTAAAAAGCACTAAATCTACCACTCCTTTGCGTTAAACATTTTTCATCCCCTAGCTAATTCGAAAGAAACCACTTGTCCTTTAGTTTCCCTATCCTTTTTGGCCCCTACGCCTTATTCTCTCTCCTTTTTATGAGTTTTCATATTGCATATTATGTATTCAACTTTGATACATTAATGACCACTAAGATTCAGCGTACGCTCTCATCATTTTTTGAGACCATTCCCATATTCCTCTATCTCATCAATCATGTTTTATTCATCATCATTTTTATTCTATCCCATCTCTTGGAAGAACTATATTTGGTTTGAAGTTTATGTTGGTCTTGCATCCATGGAACTATGTAGGCAGCTTCTACTTGCCTAGTGCATATGGAGTTAGCTCGGTTACCCCTTCTTTTTCTTATATTCCCCTCCATCTAATTTGTAAATATTTTCTTATCTCCAATAGCTGAGGGGAAATGTTTATCTTCTTATTTGTGTCATTTTGTTTGCACTACCATTGTGATTAACCATTATTTATGTTTTTTCATTTTTTTCTCATTATTTTTGTTTTGTTCTATCTTTCTTTTCCATTTTTTGATGTTTTATTGTGATTTTGTTCATTTGTTTACCTATTTATTTTATTTTATTGTTGTCCCTTGACTTAGTATATATACTTTCATTGGGTGATTCTTTACACATTATACTTTAATCCATTCATATTCATATGTCAACATTGTCATCATGGTTTTTATCATTGGTGCATTATTTGCATTTGTTTATTGGATCACATGTTAGTCTTTATGCATATCTTAGCTACATTATCATGGTATTTTATATCATGATGCATACCATCACATGATACAGTAAAACTCATCTCGAGAAACCTTACAAGAAATAAGGCCATGGTACTTACCCTTAACACCCAATAAATTTTTTATCTATCCAAATCATTTCCCAAATACAGAGTAATTAAATCATGAAACAACTTTAATTATTTCTAGTTAGGATATGCATCTCCATATTAGTAAGTTTCCCAAATTCATCTGTCTCCTTTTTATCAGCTTAATCTTACTTATTGAGTACAGATTCATTACATAACCCACCTTTTCCAATTTGCCATATTATCCCACCCACAATACCAATGATTATAACTACCTTTGGTCAAATCATTATGTTTTGATCTATCTATATTTTAATGATTATAACCGCCTTTGGTAAAATAATAATCTCTATCCACCCAACTAGGGCATGTTTCTATTATGCAAATAATTATAACTACCTTTGGGAAAATCATTGTGTTTTACTCTATATAAGTGATAATGTTTATAACTACCTTTAGGCAAATCATTATCTATATTCACCCAACTAGGGCATGTTTCCATCCTACCAATGATTATAACTATCTATGGGTAAATCATTGTTTTACCTTTTAATGATTATAATCGCTTTTGAGAAAATCATTCTCTTATTACCCTTTTCCTTTTGGCTAATGATTATAACTGCCTTTGGGCAAATCATTATCTATTTACCCACCTATGCTAATGATTACAATTGCCTTTAGGTAAATAATCCTTTTACTTGCCCACATGGGGCATTTCATTGTGCCATTGATTATAACCAGCTGTGAGCAAATCAATATTTTCCACCCACCTTTACCTTTTGGTCCCATCATTTTCCTTATTTTGAGGGATCGATTGTCAACCTTCTTTTCCAATCGTACCCTCGAGGGGGAATCCATAACTCATCCATATCCTATTAAAGAATTAGGCATATACAACCTTTTAATTTTTTTGAGAAGATGTTATTGTGCCTATATCTAAATGTGTATTCCCAAATAGTGGAAAACTGTAGATAGCCAATTCTAGCCTCAACTAGCTTTTGGTCAAACTTCAATTGATTCCTACCAGACATCATAAATTAATCCTAAAAATCATTAAATATCTCAATTTCATCCATGCATTATTCATCAATTCTTAGAATCATGTTGAGGCATCCCTATTTTGTATACTAACTCATACACAACAATAATCTCTCACAGATTCATCCCTAATCACCTTGTGACATAATAACTGGTAATTTGGCCTATTGACCCATTAAGCGGGGCACTTGATCAAATCTTAAAAGAGATGAAATGCTAATCAAAATGAATTAATAAATTAAATAAGATTAAATTCTTAGTTGAATTATCCATTTGTAATTAATGAATATTAAAAAATAGAAATTCCAAAAATCAAAATATCAAGTCTTTTCGTCATTGCCTTTATGATTTGTCAAGCTCTTACAAAATATCTCAAAATATTTAATTTGAGAACCATGCCTAGTAATTAAAAATCATAATTACATGACAAATTTTAACTCAATTAGAGTTAGCCTCAATTCACCTAGGGTTAGTTGAACCCACTCCATATTTAAACTCAACCTTAACTCACCTTGGGTGAGAGTTAACTTTTGCAATCTATAAATACAAGGCCATACCTATTGATGTTTAAGCTATCTTGATGTAATGTTATAATATTCAAATAGATTTAAATAAACCTTGAAATTAATGTTACCATGCCAAATTCATAAGCCAAGTAGCCAAGCCAAGGTTCCAAGTAGAGAAGGAGCAAAGAAAGCTTCATTATTAAAGACTTATTGATGCACAAGCTAAGCAAACCACTTCAAAAATCCATTTAGAGCTCTAAGGAAGGTAAAATAATGTTTTATTTTGTATTCTAGTTGTGATTTCTTTTGTATGTTTATTACATATGCTCTCCCTAGTGTCTAGGCTAGAAGTGTTAGGATTTTTGTGTGTTGTTTTGATTTGTTTTATTAGACTAACACAATATTAATCTCACCTCTACATAATCCTTGTTCACAATGTGTTCTCTCTTGTTCTATTTATTTTGTAGCTTGTTTTATTTTTTCTTGAATTATTGCACATATTTAGGATTATGTTTTGGTTTCCTATCAAGTGATATCAAAGGTTTGGTTTAGAAGCTAACATGTTGGTGCCATCAGCCATGCACCTGTAGATCTAATAATTGGTATTAGATCCATGGTTATTAGTTTGTGAAAGTGGGAGTTACAGGTGGAGAGACCAAGATATAAAACAAAATAAAAATTGCATGGTAGGTATTTCTCTCTTGGCAGAAGATGGAGGAATAGAGGAAATATTAAATAAGCTTTACTAGATAAAATCAACACCAACACAATGTTCCTATAGAAGAAGCAACTTTATAGCTTGTGGTGGAGTAAGTTGGTCTCCATTGGTGTATATGGAGGGTTATGACAAGGAATGTACCTTGTTGTTTTCTTTATTGGTGAAGGGATATAAATAATGTTATCCTACTAACACATTGTGTTGGCCAAGATGTTCAAAAATCCATGTAGAGGAAGAGGTACAAGAAACCTGAATCTATACCTATTAAAGTACTTCAAGATGGATGGATAAGAATAAGAGACCTGAGGTTTCGTGGAAGGATAAGTTAGTGTGTTTGACATGCGATAGAGTAGGATGCAACTTGATTGTATCTTTGGGGATTGAAAACTTGATAGGTGCAGTAATAAATTGAGTAGAATAATGACTTCCCAAGAACTATGGATGGGTACCATGTTGATCATGGTGGGTAGTAGTATACTACATATGTATTAGTCATGTGATTGATTTCTATGGGTTTTTCTCTTCTATTTTTTACTAATGTCAAGAGTATGGTGTGCACTTTTTTTTGTTCATGTTTGGAGTAGTTAGATGCAAAAGTAACATTCTTACATGGTGATCTCATGATGAGATGGAGTAGCCAGAGGGCTATGTGATGAGGCAAAGACTTGATGGTTTTCATATTACAGATTATATAGGTTGAAACATATGTGTGGATGGAGTACTGTAGTACCTTCATAGACAGCCAATATTTTAGTAGATGTTGCTACTATGGATTGATGGCATGTTGGTTACAAGTCCCAACATGATGAATATCAATGGTGATATGGTTAGGTGACTAGAATGAGATGAAGGAGAAAACCAAGGATGGAGATGCATAGTGGACATGAAAGCAAGGAAGTAAAGTATCCCTCTTCTTGAAGTATTTGAGTTGTCTTCTAGAGTGTCCTAGAATAGATGAGGAAAAGACATGGTTGTCTTATGTATTGCACTCATCGAGAATAGGAAAGCCTCATCTATACCATGGTGTGTACTAAACCTGATACTTAAATGCATTGGGAATTATGAGCAATTAATGGAGGAATTATGAAGAAGTATGGGTCTATGGTGAAGTGGGAGTCACTTAAAATCCTAAAAATATGATTTAGAAGAGCAAATGTTGACAAAGTTGCACAGGATAGAGAAGTTTTAATAGTGTAAAAAAAAAATATTAGGCTTGTGAGCAGTAGTGGGTATTGATGATAGCATGGATGGAAGCTAAATGGTATTTTATTGGTAGAATATGCAAGTGTGATAAACTCATATGTATATGACTTCACATGGGAGATTTTTGGGGTGTGAATCCACTATTCAGAGGTCGCTATTCATAGGGCATTATTCATAGTCATTATTCATGGTGATGTGGCATGCTAAGATGGCATCTTGGTGATGTGTCATCCAAGTGTATAGATGATGTGTCATACTGGTGATGTGGAATTCAAGTGATGTGGTAGGAAGGTAATGTGGTAGGATGGCCCATGAAGGGTTATAGGATGTGATCAGGTTGAGGTGACATGGTGTGGGGTGTAGCACTCCACTAGAGGACATGGTTTTGTCCTTAGTTGTCACAGTGGGTTATCACATGGTGCATAAGATAAGAGGTCATGTATGTGTCTAATTCATAAGATAAACCATGATTTTAATGTGTGAAAAAATTCAAAATGTGATTTAAACACCTTTTGGACTTATGTGGTCATATGGAAAAATAAGACAAGAATGCACTATTGTAGATTGACCTCACATGTGTGAGTGGGGTGAAATTTTTGGAGTCACTTGGGGTGGCTAAGATATTGTCTAAAGTGGAGCATCCACTTGGTTGACCTTGGGATATGAATACAATAAGAACACTATTGAATGTTTGGGCCCACTTGTGGAAGTGGGGCATAGGTTTTGGAGCCACATGGAGGTGGCACATGTTCTTGTCTAGAAGAGTATCTTTTTTTAAGACTTTTGCACATGGAGATAAACTTGTTGATGATCATTGTTTACCCCACATGGAGTGAGGAAATTTTTTTGGAACACCATGTGTCTTGCTCTCCCTCTCTCTCACACTATAAATGATATTTATTAGCATGTTTTCTCCTTTGTTTAGTAATCCATTGTGTAATCCTTATGGATTTCCTTTGAGGATCCATGCAAACCTTGGGCTTGCATGTTGTATAAGTTTAGATATTTTAATGCTTGTAATATTTCCTAGATGCTTGGGTTGTAAGCATAATTCATGCTTAAGTGGTTAGATCATGTAAGGCTTAGATGAGAGCATGGCTCACCTAGTTTGTTGAATTATAGAGATCCTTGAGGTTAGAGGTTAGAGCTTGGAAGGATACATTATCTTGGCTCACCTGGATGAATACATGGATTTTTTAGTCTTGTTATCTTAGCTCATGGAGATGGAGGTTGATGCTTTGGATCTCACCTTGATGATATGATTGTTAGCATCATGATAGAATTGCATGTTACATCTTGGAAGTTCGAGCGTAGAAGGCTTGGTTGTAAGCTTTGCTCACCTTAGTGCTTGTAAATTATAAAAAGGAGATGTCGAGAGATGTTGTTTTAGAGAGAGATATTAATGAAATATGAAGTCTGGACATTACCTTTGCCATGTGGTTTTTCCTTATGTAGTTTATTAGGATTTTCATGTATATCTTGTGTAATGTTTCTCTCATGTTGTGTTTATTTTGTAGCTTATTTTATTTTTTATTTAATTATTGAACATGTTTAAGATTATATTTTGGTTTTTGTTGTCACCAAATATCACACCCTAGAAGAAGTTGTTCAATCTTCTTCCAGATTTGGACAACTTGGGAACATTTCTAGGTATGTGGGTGTACCTATATTGGAAATGAGACTCTAGATTTAAGGGCTAGCTCTCTAAATGTATCTTGGCATGCTCTTATCTATGTCAACTGATTACTTATGGGGAAAATAGTTTAGATAATTCATGAATTGAACCTACTCTAAAGGAGGTGATGCACCAAATGTTCAAAGATCCACTCTCAAGATTGAACTCAATAATACACTAATATACTATGGATAGAACTAATGCAGTGTCTACAATGGTTTTCAAGCAATAATGTTTCACTTAGAGGTCAATTTTATGGACTTAGGCTAGAGTTAAATGAGCGTAAGGCTTGATTAAAAGCACTTATATTCAACTATCCACTCTATATCTGAGACATCAACCTTAAGACACACTATATGACCTGTAAGGAAAGTTTATTAGCACTTAGGCTGAACTTGGACCTATAAAGGGAAGATGACAACCAATTTTCCATATCAAAAAAATATAAAACACTAAGCACATATTAGTAACAACTACAAAATACTCTATTCATTACTTCAAGAGGTGCACAATACAATTTTTGGTAATCTAGTCATACTAGCCTGAGGGATGTTTAACAATAGCTCCAAGGCTATATTTATAGAATAAAAGGCCTTTAAAGAGAGAATTTGTTACTAAAATAAGAATAAATGAGTTCAAATACATTTGAACCATAGTTACAACTGCTTCTACAAATTATGCTCATTCAAATCTTTTGATTGATCTAGGTCACTTCAAGTGGTTACACGGTTACATTATTCTCTCATTAATGTTCCCCAATGGTTGTAATGACATGATCAAGTTGTTCTAAGCTGGGTCCTAGCATCAATGCAATTATAACCATTAGATAAATCTATTAAAACTTTGTCCCAGTACTAACTGGTCTTTATTGGTTCATCATGGCATGTAAAAGTGGAGAGAAGGGTCCTTTTCATGTAGTTGGTCCTAGAGATGAAATCATTGAAGTCTACGTCTATGCCTTTGTGGCACCCTTTGAAATGCTAGCTCTGATTCAAACTAGATCATACTCAAACTCATCCTCATGTTCATAGGTCCACCATAGATGGGAAAACCTATCTCCCTTTTTTATCCTATTAGGTCCAAATAGACCCATTTTTGCCTTCGAGCATCCATAGAAATTGAGAACTCATCATGTACACAGGTCCTTCTTCTAATAATGGTAAACACAATCATAGAGTGAACCCTACACAACATAAACCCTTGATCCAGAGGTCTATATTAAGCTTTAATGGTGGTCCCTTTATGTTCTTGATCACCTTGGCTACATCACTATCTCTTTTTTATGGCATTCAATTGAGCTTGAATGGTGGCATGGCATTTTGAAAATCTTGCCCTAGTTTGACTTTGGTCATGTATTTGATCTCCAAGAAGTCCCTTAGCTTCTCAAACTTTAATTTCATTGGTCATTGACTATGACTCAAATCATTGACTCATTGACCTTTGCTCATACCATTTGATCTCTATGGTACGAGTTAATGTGAGCCCATAGATCTATCCTTGACTTGTCAACTCTATCTGATTTAATGCCACTTGGCAGTCCTAGGAGCATTTGCACTTAGGATCTACTACTAGTCTACCCTCTTTATGTGTTTATGCCATGTGGTGTCCTATTAATATCCTTGACCTTTTAACTTATCTCATACCGTTAGATCAATATGTATGAAGCAATACAAGTCTTTGATCTCATTGGGCCCACTTTACTGCTAGTCAAACTCGCACCACTAGATCATCAATATGATTTAATACGAACCATTAATCTACTTGCATTTTAAATTAAATGGCTAATTATAGATGTCTAAATTTGATGTTTGTATGACCATCATTTGACATCCATGAGAGTATCATTGATGTCTACATGAACATCAAATTTAAGACCCTAATTGTTTTTTGCCATAGCTTAAAGTTAACATCTATGCGAACATCTCCCATTATTTGACTAAATTTGAAAGCTTGGATATGGAAGTGAAAAGGTTATGGAGGCACCAAATTTATAGTAAATGTTCTTAATACTAAAAGGATTGTACCCACTTGATCCACTAGTTTCAAAAGCTTTCTAAGTGTGTTTACAAAGTGTTCAAGTGAGCTAACCTATGTGATTTTGTATGAAGTTTGCATGCCTATCACTAATTATTTGAACCCAAACATCTAATTTATAAAGCTCAAACTTGATTTTATCATGAATATCTTATGTTGTAGGTCCTAATTTGAGCATTCATAACTTGAGCTAGAAATCTTGCATGGACTTGAAACTTTTAGTATATGATCTAGGCACGAAGAGCTTCATGGCACTACAATATTTTGACTCACAAGGCTTCTTGAGTGAAAATAGAAAATGTTAAAACAAGATGACCAGTGTGTTTCCATGTGATGTGCAGGACAACCTAGCCCCTTAAACTCAACAAGTTAAACTTTGAAGGCTTAGATCTCAATATAGAAGACTCATCAAGATATGAAACTTACAAAGAATGATCTTGGCACTAAGGAAATTAATAATGTATGGATTGATGGTCATGTGAGGTTTTTTATCATATATATAAATTACATAAGCAAGCTATCTAGTGTGGTCTCTAAATGATGTTATGGTGATTACCTAATTCACTTAGGCTTGTACTTGAGCTACTTCTTGATCTTTGAAAGCTCAAATGAACATATTGAGGCCTATGTGAAATCTCTCCATGATCTTGACAACTTGGACACCATGAAAACCTACCACTTATATATATGACTCTAAAATGACCCTTAAGACACCAAATGACACAAGGACTAAGCTAGACTATGACCAAATCCAAAATGGCATATGAAATGACATCAAATGAACTACAACATATACTATGACATTATAAAAATCCCCTATACAATATTTTGACTATAGGGGTTGACCCATTTTGGCCTACGGTAAAAATGGTCAATATTCTTGGCAATTTCCAAAGGGTGATACATTTTCTATGCCATGACCAGTTGCCTAATCCTATCCATTGGGTTATAGAGTCGAAAGTATATAGGTTTGACACATAACTACCTTGATAACACACCAAACAATAAAAAAAATAGGAACAAAACATAAAGCAAGAAACACACATGTGCTTCAAAATCACTTATGGAACACAACACAATAAGAAAAGAAACACACACCTAACCTAATATTTACAAAATTGACCTTTAGTTCTCAATAGTAGGGTTTAAAATGTATCTCATTCATAGGGATAGGTAGATCTTCTCCATTCATCCTTGCTAACTGAAAAGATTTGCTTTGCTTGCACCTAATGATGACATATGGTCCATTCCATATGGTATCAAATTTGGTATGTCTCCTTGGTTTTACTCTATCTTCATCCCATTTCAATACTATATCACCTTCTTGAAATGATCTTGGAGTTGTCTTCTTGTCAAAATACCTCTTCATTAGTACTTGGTGATGCTCCATAGCTTTATGAGCTTTATCTCTTGTCTCTTGAAACTCTATTAATTATGTCAATCTCACCACCATTGGGGTATTCTTAAGCAAATCTAGTTGATGTACTAACTCTAAGGTAGGTAGCTCTTGAGAGATATACAATCTAGCTTCCCTTCCATAAATAAGCACAAAAGGATAATTCCCTATTGACCTCTTGGGAGTTATCTTATTAGCCCATAAGGTTGTTTTTAACTTGGTGTGCCAAGCTCTTTGGTTATGCTCCAATGTTTTCTTGATGATTCTGATCACATTCTTGTTTGTTGATTCAGCTAACCCATTACCTTGAGGGTAATAGTTAGATGAAGTTCTCAAGAATATGCCATTACTATTTTCCCAATCATTTATCTTAGCACCCATAAAAGTAAGAGCATTATCTAAAATAATAGTATAATGAGTGTCAAACATTTTTATGATGCTCGATAGCATTATCAATAGCTTCCTTTAATGTTACTACCTCAACCCATCTTTTAAAATAGTCAGTTGTTGTGAGTATTATGACCAAAACTTGATGGGGGATTTATTATGACAATGAAATCAAGACCCCATTGCATGAAAGGTCGATTAACTTGGATAGGATTTAAAGGAAGAGCCATAAGATTCTATTTTCCTACAAAGAAAGCACATTATACACACCTTCTCACCCAAGAACGGTAATCTTTGAAAAGGTTGGGCCAATAATAGCCTTGCCTCATGATCTGAGCAGTTGTGGTTCTTCGAGAGAAATGACCTCCTATTATCCCATCATGAAACTTCTCGAGAAACACCCCAAACCAATCATTATCAATGCATCTCAATAGCACACCATTTATTTCCCTCCTAAAAATCACACCATACACAAGATAAAAGGTAATAGAGTACAATCTAAAATATCTCCTTTGTGATCTATTCATATAATTAGGATAATCACCATTTTAAATAAATCTAATCACATCTTATGTCCAACTTTGTGGAGGCTATGAACTAGTTGATTGGAAACAATCATGATTGAATAGAACCTCTTCCTTTGACTCATGAATATCTGAAGGTAGATGTTCACAAAGTCCCTTACCCCTTGTCAATTTTTTCACCTTGATATCAACATCATATTCCATTACTTTAGTGATCCACCCTACCCTCTTTTCAATAAGATCTTTGCTCAAGAGAAACTCTTTGGTACTAATATGAGAGACCATAACATGAATCTTATTATTTTAAACCATATGTCTGAACTTCTTTATTTCCCTTACAATAGTAATGACTTGTTTCTCTACAAAGGTGTACTTGATTTCATAATCTTCTAAACCTTGACTAAAGAATGCAATTAGTTGCTCCACACCCTCATCATTCTTTTGCATCAGCATGGTTGATATAGTTTCAAGGTTGGAAAATGAATACCACATGAAGTATTTAGTAAAATCAGGATTGAAAAGAGTAGGAGCTACTACAATTGCTTTCTTTATGGCTTCAAAACTGCTCTTACCCTCTTTGGTCCAAGAAAATATTTGGTTCTTCCTGAGCATAGTTATGATAGGTTTTACCAAAGATGCAAAATCAGGTATGAACCTTCTTAAAAAAATTATCTTGCCTAAGAAATTTGAAGACCTTTCTTATGTAATGGTAATTATAAGCCTATAATAACCTCTATTCTCTTAGGATCAATAGTTAAACCATCCTTGGAAATTATATATCCTAAGCGCTTACCTTCATGAACAGCAAAGATGCATTTCTTTGGATTAAGAGATACTCCATATTGCCTACATCTTTCAAACACTTGTCTCAAGTGTTGCATGTGTTCATCATCATCTTTAAAAAATATTGCTATATCATCTAGATAAACTAATAGCATCTCATTGATCAAACCTTTAAAGGCCATGTTCATTGCTCTTTGAAATGTGGCACCGACATTAGATAGACCAAAGGGCATCTTCTTATAAGAAAAAGTCCCCCATTTGGTAGTGAAGGCTATCTTCAATTGATCATCCTCATTGACTAAAATCTGATTATGTCCTGAATATACATCTAGAAGAGAGAAACATTAAGAACCTAAAACATTTGCAAAATCTGCTCCATTGAGGGTAGAGGATAGTGATCTTTGAGTAACACTCTCTTAAGATATCTAAAGTCTACATAAAGTCTTATCTCCCCATTTTTGTTTATAATAGGCACAAGGTTATCTCCCCATGTTGAATGCTTGATAGGAAATATTATCTTATATTTAAGGATTTTGGTAAGTTCTAACCTCATGAGTTTCTCAACCTTGGGGTTGATTGGTCTTTGCTTCTATCTAACTGGTTTAACTCCAGGTTCCAACTCAATGGTATTGTGTGATATTATAAGATAAAATCCTTTGATTTCCTTATATTCCCAATCAAAGATATCATAAAACTCTCTACACAGCTCAATGAATGCTTACTTCTCTAATGTAGAACATACCTTGCCTAGTTTGAGGAGTTTGTCCTTAAAGATCAAGACTCTTTCATAATTCTCCTCTTTGGTAGACATACTCACTTTCTCATTATTATTTTGATCATTCTCATTGAGTATAATTTCTAATTTCACCAAACCCTTAGGTATCTTATTGATTCTTAGTTACACAATCTAATTGCCCAATTGTTTTTAGAGCCTCCTTTGATTCCTTAAAGAAAACTCAACCTCATTTTTCAATAAGCATGCAATGTGTTTCTCACTATCAAACACTTTCAAAGACACTTCATTATCAAGTATAAAATGTTAGATAATGATATTAATATAAGATTGTTTTCCCTCCTCTTTTATGGTAGTTGGAGTATCAAATTGAGCTCCTATGGCAACTAGTCTATCAACATGACTATTATGCTCCCTTGGGACTGATTATTTATTGAATACATTGAAGTCTTCAATAAAAATACCATACCCTATGCTTTTATAAATTAATCAAAGGGTTATTGGTAGCAACCAAAATCCTCACATGATGAACAACCAATTCACTATCTCCATATACTTGCAAGTTCCTGATTCCTTTTCTCCTTGCCCATTAAAGGCCATGAATTAAACCTTCATACTCAACCACATTACAAGTACAATTGAAATTAAATTTATATAAAGTATAATACTAGTATTTATATGGGGAGACCAATACAACACCAGCCCCTACACCAACTTTAATTCTTGAACCATCGAAAAACATCTTCAATAGCTCATCATCTTTACCCTCTTCATTAGTAAGTAGAGGTGTTGGTATTTCTTATTCATGTATACAATACACTACTAAATCAATTTCCTCCATAAATTCATAGGGATCATGCTCATAATTATTAGTGGCATATTCATCAATAAACAAATCTAAAATACCTACAATCTTGGAAGAAGTGTCATCATTTATAATAGAGTCATTTTCTTCATGGGCCACATAATTTAGATTGGAACATGTCTCAATATAAGGCTCAATATGAAACCTTGTAAGAGGTTGTGTCCTAATTGTCACCTTGTCCACTTACCTTATTTTAAATTCCAAGAAAGACCAATCAGCTGAGAGATAGCCACCTATCTTGGATTTGAATTCCCTTGATAGGCAGATTGTAAAGTGGGTTGGGAGATCAACCACAACTATGTCTTGTAAGATAGGAAAACTAGGACAATCATTCAAGAAAACCTTCAAGACTTTTGAGTCCTACTATCTTGGCAGGTGTACCATCTAATTAAATGACCTCTTTTCTATATGGCTTATATTTAGGTCTAGTTTATCAACTACAACTTTGGGCATGACAAAAGTAGAAGCTCCACTATCGACTATGCAATTATGTACCAACTTGTCACCTACAGTGAGGGTGAGATAAAATAGTGGAGGCTTCTCAGCCTTAGTGGATGGTTCAACAATGGTACTAGGAAAATTTTCAATATCAACATGGACATGACTTTGATTTGAGGGTGAGACACTAGCAGGGATAACAAATAACTACTTTTGTAGGAGCTTTTTTTTACTAGTCATATGAAGAACATCCCAAAGAGAAATAGATGTTCTAGTGTTCTTAAAATAATATGCAATGTTTAAATAATCCATACATACTTTCTCTTGGGATCTTGTAGGTAGAAAATTACTTGGAACTTGAGGAATAGGAGCAGACCTTACCATATTTTGACTTGATGGAGATGTAAAAGTTTTTAGAACTATCACACTTGTAATTATGTCTTGTTGCCTTGAAGGAGGATTTGATGAACCTATGGTCATTCTACTACCACCTCCTAGATCCTTATTATTATCTCTTGTATTGTCTATGATAGAGGTTCCTTGATTTGACCCAAAAGTGTCTTCAACCAAAAAATTGGTGAAGATCTCTCCTTGAGGTTGTCAATCCTCATTAACTTGCATCATCACCTCATCCTCATTTTATATGAGGAGAGTAACTAATCCTTAAGACACCAGTGCTTTCTCTCCATTATTATTGGCATCCATGAATTTGTCTTGCTACCAATCTTCTACCTACACCAAATTTCTATGAACTAGTACCATATCTCTTATATTAGTGGTAGAGTTAGGATTGTATGCATTAGCAAGCCTATTGGGATTAGGCTACCATTGGTCTTTTCCTCTTCCATATTGTTGACCATACTATTGATTACAGGGGTAAGTATTTTGATAGGCACCTTTTTGCATATTAGCTTCCCTATTTTGAGACTCTGAGGCTAGGAAATTTTCTTTCCAATCAACATTATTTTCTACTTGCCTAGGAGCAACCTTAGTTTTGGTATTAGCATTAGGAACTTGGGCTGCATCTAGACTATTATTAGAAGCATGAGATAATGGAAGAATAAACATATTAGGAGGTAATATTCCATCTTGGATGAGACTATTCTCAGCCTTGGTAGCAAGATCATACACTTTGGTAAGAGTGAAATCTCCCATAGATTGAAGCATGATAGTAATTTCAGTCCCAATGGCTTTCAAGTAAGTAGGGAACACAAAGCCAGTAGGTGGTCTCATGGGAGGAGGAAATCTATGTCAAGTCTTCTAAGACCTTTCATTGAATTCATGAATTATTTCTTTAGGTCCCCTTTTTATCACATTGAGTTGATGTATGAGAAAGCCATGGTCACTTTCATTTCCAAATCTGGAAGTCAACAACACTCCAAACTCATCCCATGTTGTGATACAACCACCTTCTACAGTCCTATACCAATCAATAGCCTTCCCTTTAAGGGATATGGAAAGGAGTCTAATGGTAATGTTTTCTTGAACAATTTTATGGAAACTGTAAAATTTAGAAACGTCTTTAATGTGCTCACTAGGTGTGATATGACTCTCACCATTGAATGTGGGCATACTTTTCATGGCATTTGGAGGAATGACATCATATATGTGAAGTTGAATTAGATTATCAGTATTCAAGGTAGGGAAAGCATGAGGTCTAAAAACTTCTTCTTCTTCAATTTCTTTAATTTATTTAACCTCTTCAACCTCTTCCTCTCTATCAAAATCTACTTGTTCTTCAAAAGGTAGATTACGCTATGGATACTGAACTTCAAGAGGCATTTTAGGTTGAATGGGTGAGTTAATGGGATTGAATGTTCTAGCAGAGGATGACCTAGTGATAACCATGAATTATGAGGGAATGTTTATCACAAAATAATAGCCTTGAACTAGGTTTACCTTGAAGGAGTCGCCAAATGTTGATTAGCACACCAATTTGTAGTTGATGTTTGTTAATACTAGCATTCACCTTGACAAGTTGTCTTGAAGACAACGGGTCCCACCGGGTGTGTTAGAACTATTGTCACCAAATCTCACACCCTAGAAGAATTTTTTCAAGATTCTTCCAAATTTGGGCAACATGGAAACATTTCCAGGTATGTGGGTGTCCTATATTGGAAATGACCCTATAGATTTAAGGGCTAGCTCCCTGAATGTATCATGAAATGATCTTATCTATACCAACTAATTACTTATGGGGAAAAGATTTTATATAATGTATGAATTGAAACTACTCTAAAGGAGGTGACGTATTGAATTTTCAAAGATTCACAATCAAGATTGAACTCATTAGCACACTAATAGACTATGAATAGAAAGAATATAGTGTCTACAATGGTTTTCAAGTAATAATGTTTCACCTAGAGGTCAATTTAATAGACTTAGGCTAGAGGGAAATGAGGGTAAGGCTCAATTGTAATCACTTATAGTCAACTATCCACTCTATACCTGAGACATCAACCTTAAGACACTAGATGACCTGCAAGGAAAGTTTATTAGCACTTAGGCTGAACTTGGACCTATAAAGGGAAGATGAAAACCACTTTTGCATATCAAACAAATATAAAATGCTAAACATAGATTAGTAATAACTAAAAAATTCTCTATTCATTACTCTAAGAGGTGCATAATATAATTTTTGGTAGAGTCTAATCATACTACCCTGAGGGATGTTTAACAATAGCTCCAAGGCTATATTTATAAAATAAAGGGCCTTTAAAGAGAGAGAGACTTTGGCACTAAAAGAAGAATCAATGAGCTCAAATCCATTTGAACCATAATTACAAATTATTTTGCAAATTATGCTCATTCAAACCTTTTGATTGATCTGGGTCACTTCAAGTGATTGTGCAGTTACATTATTCTCTCATTGTTGTTCCCTGATGGTTATTATGGTGAGATTAATTTATTTTGAGCTGGGTCCTAGCATCAATGCAATTAAAACCATTAAATCAATCTATTATAACTTTGTCCTAGTGTTAACTGCTCTTCACTGGTTCATCATGGCATGCAAATGTGGAGAGAAGGGTCCTTTTCATGCAGTTGGTCCTAGAGATGAAATCATTGAAGTCTACGTGTATGCCTTTGTGGTACCCTTTAAAATGATATCTCTAGTTCAAACTAAATCATGCTTGAACTCATCCCCATGTTCATAGGTCCACCACAGATGAGAAAACCAATCTCCATTTCTGATCTTATTAGGTCCAAATAGACCTATTTTTGCCTTCGAGCATCCATAGAAACAAAGAACTCATCATCTACATAGGTCCTTATAACAATGGTGAACATAGTCATAGAATGAACCCTGCATGACACAAACCCTCAAGCCAGAGGTCCATATTACAATGTAATGGTGGTCCCTTTATGTTCTTGATCACCTTGGTTACATCACTATGTCTTTTTCATGATGTTTAAACAAGCTTCAATAGCAGCATGTGCCCTTTGAAAATATAGCCCTAGTTCAACCTTGGTCTTGTGTTTGATCTCTAAGAAGTCCCTTAGCTTCTTGAACTTTAATTTCATTGGTCATCGACTATGACTCAGATCATTGACTCATTTAACTTTGCTTGCACCATTTGATCTCTATGGCAAGAGTTAATATGAGCCCTTGGATCTATCCTTGACCTATCAAATCTATTTGAGTTGATGCCACTTAGCAATCCTACATTTGCACTAAGGATCTACTACCAATCTACCCTCTTTATGCACTTATGCCACATGGTGCCCTCTTGATCTCCTTGACCTTTCGACTCATCTCACACCATCAGATCAAGATGTACAAAGCAACATGAGCCTTTGATCTCATTGGGCCCACTTTCCTACTAGTCAAGCTTGCACCATTGGATTATCTATATGATTAAATGTAAATCATTAATCTGGTTGCATTTGAAAATAAATGGCTATTTATTGTGTCTAAATTTGATGTATGTGTGACCATCATTTGACATATGTGAGACCATTATTGACATCTATGTAAACGTCAAATTTAAGACCCTAATGGTTTTTTTCCATAGCTTAAAGTTGATGTCTGCATGAAGGTCTCCCATTATTTGACCAACTTTGAAAGATTGGATCTAGAAGTGAAAAGGTCATGGAGGCACCAAATTTATAGGAGGTGTTCTTGATATTAAAAGGATTTCGCCCACTTGATCCACTGTTTTTAAGAGTTTATAAGTGTGTTTACAAAGTGTTCAAGTGAGCTGACTTATGTGATTTTTCATGATGTCCACATGATTTTCACTGATCATTTAAACCTAAATGGATATTTTATGGAGCTTAAACTTGACATTAACATGAAAGTCTTATGTTGTAGGTCTAACTTTGAACACTCATAACTTGAGCTAGAAAGCTCACATGGACTTGAAATTTTTAGGATATGATCTAGGCATGAAGAGCTCCATGGCACTATAAACCTTTAGCTCATAGGGCTTATTGAGTAAAGATATAAAATGTTTAAACAAGTTGAAAGTGTGTTTTCATATGATGTGCAGGATGGCCTGGCTCCTTAGACTCAATAAGTTGAACTTTAAAGGATTAGATCTCATGATAGAAGACTCATCGAGATATGAAACTTGCATAGAATGATCTTAGCACTAAGTACATTAATCACACATGGTCTGATGGTCATGTTAGGGTTTTTTAGCATATTTATAAATTGCATAAGAAAGCTATCTAGTCTATTCTTTGGATGATATCCTGGTAATGGCCTAATTCACTGAGGCTTGTGCTTGAGCTATTTCTTGATCTTTAAAATATCAAATGAACTTCTTGATGTATGTGCAAACTCTCTCCATGATCCTAACAACTTGGACACCATGAAAACCTACCACTTGCATAAATGACTCTAAAATGACCCTTAAGACACTAAATGACATAAGGACTAAGCTAGACTAATAAAAAATCCATAATGGCATATGAAATTACATCAAATAAACTATAACATACCATGTGACATTATAAAAATCCCTTATACAAGATTTTCACTATAGGGGGTTGACCCATTTTGGCCTGTAGTAAAAATGGTCAATAGTTTCCTAACAAGTGGTATCAAAACATTGGTTTAAAATTTGACATGTTGGTACCATAATCTATGCACCTATATATCCTAATAAAGCATTGCTTTAATGGGATCACCAAGGTCATTTAAGACTCTAGGAGTGGGTCATCTTCTTGGAGGAGGGGTTTGCAAAGGTGGTTATTATGGCATTTGATGAGTTGGTCTAGGTTATGATGTAGACTGTGCTTATTGAATAGGATGTTGATGAGTAATAAATTGAATTTGTAGCATAGGTTGAGCATATGGTGTTTGCACCATTTAGACATGATATGACTCAGTTAATCCATTACAAACAATGTTATTTTTGTTGTTTTATGGTTTGTATTTTTCATAATTGTTAGCTTGAGTTGGTGTAGACGCTTGTGTTTGGACTAGGCTAGGGTTTTGACTGGGCCTATAATTTGGTTTTGACTCTAATTATGGTTTCAAGAATTCAACTTGATAATCCCTTTGTTGATAAGGGTCTTTTCAATCTGTAAACCTATCTCAATAATCTCTTTGAACATTTGTACACATTAAAGCTCTAAGTGGTAAGATATCTCACTGTGTAAATTTTTGGTAAATATAGGGACCAATTGTTTATCTGATAATTTATGGGTGAAGTGACTAGAAATCACTCTCCATATCTGTAAGTAGCTTGTGAAGCTCTCACCAAATTTTTATTTAGACTAAGTCAAATATACTAATAAAATCTCATGTTCAATATTATTAGAGAAATGTTTCACAAATTTGTCTTAGATATTGCCATAATTAGATATTTAATTTTTTTTCAACTTGAGAAACCACTACAAACCTATTCTATACTTTGAAGAAACAAAAGGAGTAAGTAGATGTCACTATAGACCACTGGCTAGAAAGCAACAAATAACTCTGTTAGATGCACCTTAGGGTCTCCTTTACCCTTGTACATGTCAAATTTTGATGGTTCATAATCTAGAATAAATGGTATCTAAAGATACTCCATGTTAAAAGGGTATGAACATGTCATCAAATTTAAATTTCTTGGTTTGCTTCCTTGTTTGAATAGCGTAAATCACATCCTTCATTTTTTACAGTTCTTAGGATAATATACTTGATGGTACACTTGGTTGTGGCTATAGTTGGGCAATTAAAGGTGGATTACCTTGATTGGGATACAATGGAGGTATGGAATGTTGCAAAATGTTGGTTTGATGGGTAAATTGACAAGAATATGCATCTATATATTGGGATACAGTTGTTGATATTACACATATTGTTGGTAAACATTCTAGTTTGAATTTAGTATATGGCCTTGGGTTTGATGGAATTGGGGTTGTGATGGAATAATATGGCTTTGTAAACTATAGTCCCTACTAAGGTTGAGTAGGGACTTGTTTCCAACTAGTCAACCAGCTGAATAAAGGGAACTTGTTGTTGGCCAAGGCCCTATCTTTGAATTGGTGGAACTTGTTGGATAAAGGTAATGGTTACCTAATAAGTATTTATTGGACATTGGTACCTATTTATTATACTAACACCTATTGTGAACTAGATCTTGTTGGGTGTTCAACATTTGTCTCTAACTAATAGAAATACATTATTGATTAGACAATGTTTGCATTTGTAGAAGTACATTGGTTTGTGATTATTGAGGTACATTTTTCACTACTTATTGAGGTGGAACATTTGTTTCCCCATGTGCAGGTGGTAAATTTTCTACCTCTATTTTGGTGATAAATTGGATTGTGATTATTTATGCAAAATATTAGTCATCGCATGTTGAGGTGAGATAACATTCATCACTTGTTGTTGAGGAAAAACATTGGTCAACGCTTGACTACTTACCCTTTGTTATGTGCTTGAAGGAGCAGTCGATTGAGTATTGAAAGTAATCTTTTGTGGTTGAGAAGTAATCATTCATGCCCCCTATTTTTTCAAACCACTCATCATATTGACTAGAGGTACTTGTTATTATAAATTATTTTTTATTGTGTTTATCTTGCCTTGGCTTGGATTGGAAGATGTATGTCTGTTATCCACTATATTTGTCACATTGTCTTGATTCAAAGCCACAACCACTTATTTAATGAATGGGTCATTGAACATGTCCCCTACCTAATTACTTTGGGCAAACCTATTGAATCAACTAGTACTCCTGTTGAAGGAGTTAGCTCTATAAAAGGAGCATTCGATATGGCCATGGCATTAAAATTTAGTGCTAGGTTAAGGTAGGTATATTATGCTTGTTTCATCTTTGTGAATTGGTCTTCAATGAGGCCCTTTCCTCTTGTAATCATATTTGGGTCTTGGTAGGAAACCAGCATGATCACTTGAGGGTAACTAGTAGAGACATGTTCAATAGTTTGGGTGTAAGGTACATTTCTCATCACTCTGACTAGACTAGGTATGTTTTCATGGCAAAATTTTGTTGGAAATTGGCCCCTACCTCTATGACTCTGACTAAAACTATGTCATTGTTTTCAATCAAATGACAATCAAATAAGTATGGGTCATAATTTGATGGCATAGTAATGTAGTACAATTATTATAGAGCTTGTTCTACAATTGATGGTACACTGATGACATATTAGGCTATTTTTTTCATCTTGAACTGGATAAGGAGGTTTGTTAACTAGATAATGTGCTAATATATCTTGACTTTGTTCCACATATTAAGAAGTGTAAGGAAGATAGGGATCTGTCTCACAAACTACATCATCATCGTTTGGGTCTTGAACAAAGTTATCATTTATGAACACATTATCATAATATGTATTGTACATGGTTCCACTATGATTATAGCGAGTCACATCCAAATTTAAGAGTAAAATTTCATGAATAAAAGGTCTAGAGTTATACAAACTCTTGAAACATGGCCTAACTGGTAAATGATCCAAACTAGGAACTTGGTCTAAAAGGCAAATATGGTCTAAAAAATTAGCCTAGGATTAGAGTTGTTCTCCAAATTCATCAATGATAAACTCAGTCTAAAATTTCCTCAAGGTCTAATGTCTAATGTCTTGTACAAATGGACAATTGAAATACAAATTTAAATCCTAGTTCTTAGTAAAAGTGTTTCAAACAACTCTAATCTAGGTCTAAAAAATAGAAAAGTTGCTAGGTCTTTAGGAATAAGGCACAAAGCTAGGTTCAAAAGCTGAAAATAAAATATGAACTATGGCAAATGCTAGGTCTTTGGAAACAAGGCACAAAGATAAGCTCAAAACAAACTTCGTCTGAAAAGGGCAAATGTTAGGTCTTTGGGAACATGGCACAAAGCTAGACTTGAAAACAAACTAGGTTTAAAACAAAAAGTAAAATGCTAAGTCTTTGGGAACATGACACTAAGATAGACTTTGGAATAAACTTGGTCAAAAAAAGTGAAAGGTAAATGTTGGGTCTTTGGGAACAATGCACAAAGCTAGACTTGAAAATGACTAGGTCTAAACAAAAGGGCAAATGCTAGGTCTTTCGAAACACAGCACAAAGTTAGACTTGGAAAAAATTAGGTCTAAAATGAAAGGTAAAATTCTATGTATTTATAAACATGACACAAATCTAGACTTGGAGCAAACTAGGTCTAAAATGAAAGGTAAAATGTTAGGTCTTTGGAAACAAGGCACAAAGTTAGACTTGAAAATAGCTAGGTCTAATAAAAACTTACAAGGTAATTAATCTAAAAATTTGAAACACTTGGAATCAGACTAGGCACAAGGATTCAAACACAAACTTGATCATTAATAAAACACATTGGATTTTAGGCACATGCTTAAAACTAATTGAGAAAATCAATTCCAAGTAAAAATAAGAACAAAGGAGTAAAACATTGAAGCCCAAGTGATGAGCAAGACTCAAATGTAAACTAATTGTGCTTAAGGTTATACTTAGAGAGAGAGGTTTGACCTTAGTTCTAAGTAATAAAAGAGATGATATGCACACAAAAAATATACCATCTCCAAAATCTAGGCACAAAATATCTTCAAAATAAGCAAGGAATTAGTCTAAGTTTGCACAATTCAAAAGTGAGAGGTAAACATCTAACCCAAAATTAAGTGAGGCATAGGCATAAACCAATCAACATTTGAATCTGAACATCACAAGATCAATTTTGAACTTGGTTTAGAAGACGTGGTTTCTCAAATGGATAACATTTTAGACCAAAATGGATGGCATAACAAGACTAATCCTAGACCAAAATGCATACATGATTTTGAACTTGATTTGACACAATTCAAAGGATATTTAAATAATACAAGTAGTATAATGATGTTATCTCACTCAAAAGGTATGACAATGCTCTTGTTTCAAAATGCTAAGGCAAAAACTTGGGATGAAATAGACAGCGTAACAATGCCCCTTTCAAACAAGTGACACACACAAACAAAAGTTGTTGAAAAAAGTCTAAGGCAAAGTGTGGTCTCAAATGGATGGCATAACATCTATTTAAGCTAAAACTGGTGTAAAAACATGACTTGTTTTTTGATGCATTGTGATAAACAAAATAGTTTTTGACTCAAAACAATGCAAGTAAAATTAAAAGACACAAAAACACCTCAGTGTGTTATCATATTCCTAAAAAATGACAAGGTTGCTTCATATTATCAAATTCCATCTATATACTCCTTCTTGAGAGGAAATAATTTTTTAATCCAAAAAAAATAGATGTACATGAAAAGTAGAGTTTTTTAGGCCCCCTCTCCTCTCAAAAATTTGTACATGACATGAAACTTTGAGCTACTTGTCATGCATTAACAATATTTCCATGGCAAGTGGGGTTTGTTTAAAAACTATAATTTTTGCATGTTCTAAATGGTCTCATATGTGTGGTTAACACCAGGGTGAAACACATCATTTAGATCCAAACCAATAATCTTGCTATAAAAAGGTCTTGTCCTTTTTACAACCACTATATCTATCAATTGCTTAATGTACTGCAATGTTCAGATTAGGCCATTATTCTAAGGGTAGCAGTCACTAACAGAATTAGTTTAACTTCTCAAACTAACATCCTAATTATTAACTAGCTCAATTTGTATACCCCACAATGGAGTGGGGTTGAAATGATGTTGGGAGATGAATTCCCAGGTCAACACTTCCCTAAATAACTTATGGGGAGGTGATGAAACCTCTCCCATAAATCAAGATGTAATAAATAAATATAGGATTATATAGGTCATTTTAGGATCACCCAAGTCTCTCGAATCTTGGGGAATGCCTTAATGACATTCCTTCTATGTATGGACTATGCGATAAAAGTAATGGACGAGGCACTTTTCTGAGTTCCCTAAAGGGGATGGGGGAGATCATATGAGTTAAGTCTAGTTTGCAAAAAAAACACAACAAAAAATAATAAGAAATCTCTTAAAAGCACTTAGTCTAAGTTTGCATTCAATTTAAAGCACCAAGTGAAGTGTGATGTGAATTTTAGCCCCATGGCTTTGTTTGCATTCATTAACTTTGAAAAAACAAAAATAAAGTGACTAAGGTGATTTTTAAGCACCAAATGTAAATGTGATTTGAACTTTTAAAGTGCTAAAAACTTCTTTTATTGGCCTTTGGGTCCTATAAAAAGTGTTAGTGGGTTTCTTTGCTTAGAAGCTAAAAAGCAATTGAGAAAATAAAAACTAAATTTTAGATCTTGGGTGTTTTGTCTTTTTCACATAGTGAAATACTGCATCTCTCCAAACCAATATCGCATGTCCACAAAACTGCACTTATTAGTTCAAAATCACACTTTAGTAGACAAATAGACTGTTAGTGTAAAACCACATTTACACAGAATAAAACCGCATATTGTGAGTACAATAACACATTTACCCTTCAAAAGTGCATTTCACCTACAACACAGACTATTAATGCAATACCACACTTTATCAATGTAAAACTGCATATCACGATGGCAAAATCACATGTCCTAGTTAAAACTGCATTTTACCCTACAAAACAAATTTGGTTAGTACAAAATTACATATTATGAATGCAATAATGCATATTGTGGGTGTGGTAACACATGTATCGAATGCAAAACTACATTTATCAAGGAAAAATAAATCTAATGGTGTAAAACTGCATTTATGTAGTGTAAAATTATATGTGCAATACCATGTCTCCATAGAGCAATACTGTAGCTACTAGGTGCAAAACCACATGTCTCTGTGTAATGTCTATGAGCTTCAATTTTTCATTTTTTTGGTCATTAAATCACAAATTTTTCATGAAAAATGTTAGCAAGTAATCCTAAAAGTCCATATGAAGAAATTGGTGGGGTGCGCATCCCACTGGATATGCTATTATGTGACCAAGGAATGCATAGAGGGGAGATTAGTATTGTGTTAGTAAGAAATCAAATTAAACAAAATACACTAAAAACTTACACCTCTAGCCTAGAAACTCAAGAAGCTAGTGAACTACACAAGTAACTAACATATAAAAGCAAAAGAAGTAATTTTATCTTCCATGAGAGCAAGTTTGTGTGTTGGCAATGAGTTGATGTGCTCAGTTGTGTGATCAAAAAATATTTGTCAGTAAAGCTCCATTACTCCACCTCTCCTTATCACCTTGGTAATGTTGGTTGGATTTGGCTTGAATTGGCTTAGCAAGTGGGCATGGTAACACTACACAATGGAAGCTTTTTAGAATTATTTTAGCATAGTAACATTAAACTAGAAAGCTTATTTATCAATGGGTGAGGCCTTGTATTTATAGCCTCCAAAACTAACTCTAACCCAAGTGTAGTTAGGTTAGAGTAAATCATGATTGAGTTTACATTTAACCCTAGTTGAGTTAAGGCTAACCCTAGTTGAGTTAAGGCTAACCCTAGTTTATTTAAAGAGGGGACATGTAATTAATATTTTGGATAGAGATCCCATTTATTAAACATGGCTCTTTATTTTTGAATTTATTGCATTTAGGGAGATATTCTAATTCCTTGACTTTGAGGATGATGATGTCATCATGACCTCATTTTTATTGAATTTTCTTTTTTTTTTAAATTGTTTTCACTAACTGCACATGGAAAAGTCACTTAAGCATTTAATTTGGTTTACTTAGTTGATTCATTCTGATTAGCATTTTTAGAATTGTTCAAGTGCCCCACTTAATGTGCCCAAAGGCCAAATTATCACATTATTAGGTCGTAAGTTGATAGGAGATGAATCCATGAGAGGTTACTATTGCATATAGGATAATACCCCAAATAGGGATGCCTCAACATGATTATGAGCACTAATGTATGATGTGTGGATGAAATTGAGACATTCAGTGATTCCAAGGCTTAATTTGCACTATTTGGTATAAATCAATCTGAAGTCCGATTGGAAGCCAGTTGTGGCCAAAATGGGGTGTTTACAATTTAACCCTACATAATGTGATACCTAAGAAAGATATGTATTTATCTGAGTTAGACCCTTTAGCCCTGTTGAATGTTAATGAGCAGAAGCCCCTAGTAAAGCCTAAAATATGGGTCAAGAAGCTTAAAATTGAGAATTCTTTTTCCAACCTTTGAAGTTCTAGTATTGTTGATGAGGGAAAATGACTTAAAGGATATTCTCAAAATATATAAGATTCTCAAATACAAAAAACAAAATCCTTTGGTGCTTCAATACGTTGTGTCATAATAAAGGAGGTTTCAGGCCCCCTAGTTAGACCAAGTAATCCTTTTTGTTCTCCATGACAATTATAAGATGGAATATTAGAAGTCATGAATCATTTGATAGAAGGCCCGTTCTCAAGTAATTCAGACATTCAAGAGATCAGATTGATTTTATTTTGTTGCAAGAAGTTAAGGAGGTTGGTCCTAATCTTGATATGGCCTTGAACTTTATGTGATTGATTTATATTCACTTCTCAACTAACCACTCTAGAGGTAAAGGTGGTGCCTCCATCCTCATTAACCTTGAATGGACTAACACCATCATTGAGTATGGTGGCTCACCATGTCATATATCTATTTGGTTCACTTTCTTTCATCAAGCCCTGTATTTTTGGATTTGTAATGTGTATGCCCCCAATGACTATAGAGAGATAACTGAGCTTTGGAACTAGCTAGCTTCCCACTCCTTTTGATTTTGAGTGGTGATTTCAACATGATTGAAGAAAATGAGGATAAACTGGGTGGTGAACCCCTCTCATGGAAAGGTAATGCCCTATTCTTATGGTCAAAGCTGAAGTGTATTCATATACTTAAGGACCACCTTGGAAAATGTAAATCTTATAGCAAAGGGATTTGGTACACTTGGAGTATTAATCAGACTTAAAATAAGAGAATTTACTCTTGGTTAGACATATTCTACCTGCACAAGGATTCATTTAACCACAAACCAATTTATGAGGGTAAATTGGTGAATGTTCTTCCATTTACTATCTTTGATCACCACCCCATTGAAATCATTGCATCTCTTAAAACTGATGATAACAATAAGAAATCTGATTGGAAAGAACTGTATAAGCTCAATGTTTCACACTTGCAAGATAGAGAGTGTAGATAGGGAATTCAAACTTCATGGAACATTGTCAAAATGATGAGTAATTCTTCTTCCAGCATTAATACTTGGAATTGTTGTAACTCTCAACAAAAAAAATGAGAAGTTATGGGTAAATCAAGGCAAAAAGAAGAACGTTCTTTAGAGACTCCCAAGAAAATTTGATTTTAGTGAAAATGATCTATAGGATGACCCCTCTAATGATCATCTTCTAAGCAATTTGGTTTCCCTCAAGCATAATATAAGAATGACACAGTAGTATATTTCAATAGGGACTCAAATCAGGTCTAGAGTTAACTAGTTAAATTTGGGGGACAAAGGCACTATGTACTTCTTTAGCTTACACAAACCTAAACATAATAAGCAAAAAATCCAAAAAATTGAGATTGGTGGTACTATTATTGAAGATATCAGTGAAATCAAAAAGATCCTCTTTGCATTTTACTCCATCCTATTTTTTTTCAATGGCTCTAACTAGTAGATTGAATTGAATAAAGCCAATAGATTGAATTAAATAGGAAATTTTGCTCTAATTGAATTCCTAAAAAGGTTACCCTTGAGCACGTTGTTTTCCTTGACAGTGACTTCTCTCTTGATGAAGTCATGGCTGCCATTGATTCTCTCAAGAATGACAAGGCTCCAGGTATCAATGGTTTCCCAAGTGAGTTTTATAAGAGCAACAGAGAATGAATTGCCAAAGATTGCCTTGATTTCTATCAAGACATTGTGGAAGTTGGCTCTCTTGGTCTTGACATCAATAGGGGTGTTGTCAAACTCATCCCTAAAAAAGGGGATCAATTTCAAGTTAGAAACCAGAGATTAATCACCCTTTTAAATGTTTCCTATAAAATCCTAGCTAAGATAATTGCTAGGAGGATCTCCTTGTTCCCATGGATTATTTTTTATACCCAAACGAGATTTGTTGAAGGGAGATACATTCTTGATAATCTTGTGTCTCAATGGGAAGGAATGCAATGGGCACAAGAATCTAATCAAATTATGGGGATGATCTTTCTTTACTTTGAAAAGGATTATGACCGAATTGAGTGGCCCTTTATAAACACTATGTTGTCAGATTTTGGTTTCCAAGATAGGTTTTTTAGAATGGTCAATGTGTTATTCAAAGATGCCTCTACAGTGATTAAAGTTATTGGAGACAATTGAATCTCTTACTCTGGAGCACTCCATTAGGCAATGGTGCCCCCTATTTCTTTTCCTCTTTGTGATTGCAACAAATGCTCTCCATTATTTGCTTAGAGATGCCTCTCTGGGGGGCTGTTGAAGGGCACTCTTTACCCAAATCATCTAAGTTGTTGGATGTTTTGTTTGCATATGACACTACTTTCTTCCCTGCCCTAGAAAAAGATAATTTCTAGCAGATTACCTCTAAAATTAATGTGTAGTGTTTTGCTTCTGGGTTTAGAGTTGCTTACCACAAGTCTTGTATTATTGAGTGGAAAGAAAACCCTCATGATTGGATGTCTGAGTTTGGAAAGGTCCTAAGCATTTAATTAGATATTTGGGTATCCCCTTTTCACTCTCTCCTTCCTTCAAATAACTGTGGGATTGGTTGATTGTGAAGTTCAATAAGAAGATTGGGAAATGAAATGGTCAAATGTTCTCCTTCCCTAGTGGAATTCAAGTTTGCTAGAAAATTATTTCTTCCTACAGCGTCTACTATTATCCATGTTGGCTCTTCAATAAGTCTCAACTTAACATGCTTCATAAGTTCATTAGGGGCTTCATGTGGTCTAATGGCAAGGGTAACAGGGAACACCATGCTATTACATAGGATATTTGTTGCAAACCTAAAGGTATAGGTGGATTGGTTCTTAAAGATTTAATAATCCAAGCTATCACTATGGCTTTCAAGTAGATCATTAGAGCCCTTCAAGGTAATGAACCTCGGAAAACCCTAATTAGGAACAATATGGTGTGGGGCTTCCCAAAAGGTAAGCAGTAGTGGCATGGATTGCATATTTCTAATATTTTGGTTGGGTCTCTCTTTGTTAAAGTGGTTGGCTCTATTATTTTCCAATCAATCTAGAAAGCTTGGGAAAGCATCAAACATTTGTTAGTGGTGAAACCCATTTTCAATGGGCTAGGGTCAAGGTGCTAGGGGTATAGATCTCTATGGTGGAACTTTAAAGTCAACAATTATGCCTTGGCCTTGATTAGGGATTGTTCTGCGTATATTTGGTATTATAAGGGCCTAAAAACTTTTGGTAGTCTTTTCTATCATGTTAGATGGGTTTCATGGACTGAGATTAAGCACATAATTCATATTCCTTCCACAGAAAGAATCTACACACTGCTTAAATATTTGCATAATACCAACTATGTTTCCATTTTGGAGGGTGAGGAGTTTTGGGAGAACATCAAATGGTTGAATGGCCCTACCCTTAAGGAATTTATTACCGAAATGCTATACCATAAGCTCTCTCTCTCACTAAAAGTATCTACCTTAGGCATAATAATAAATGCATTATGTGACCCCTTTTATAGCTGGGAGTACAAATTTGATATCATTTAGTCCATGTGTTTGAAGCCTAAAAAGTCTTGTTTTAGGTGGTAATTTATTCACAATAAGTTTGATGTTGATGAGGTCTTCAGCTAGAACTGGGTTTGGTAATGTGTTGTTCTCTGTGTGGGGAGGCAGAAAGTATTGGGCATCTTTTTTTTACTTGCCCGTTTGCTACTTGTGTTTGGAAAAATGGTTTAATTGCTCGGTCTAAGCTTTTCTCTTGTGATATCAATTGGTTTAATATGGCTTTTGGCTATGTTTGTCCTAAAAAGAAAACACAATTCTTTTTTAAAAAATTGTAGTTGGTTTTTTCAATTGAGATTTTGTGGTTTCTTTGGAAGCAAAGGAATTTGGAAGTTTTTCAGTTTAAGGGTAGGGTACTTGCTAATTTCTCAATAAAAGTTATCATGAGACTTGTTGCTATGCGGATTTATCTTTAGTTGAAGGTGTCGCACACCAAGATGAGAAATTTCTAAAGACTGGAATGATTAAGATAACATCCAATTTTCTTTTAGACACAGGGGATTCATTCTCCACCATACTAGAGAACCCTTCATGGAGATACTATTGATGCTAAGTCATTGGGTTCACCAAGTTTTTTCCTAAAAATTTGGGATTTAGGATTCAACGAATTCAGTCATATAGCATGAAGTTCGATTAAAAAATGGCCAATTTGATGCATTTAATGCCAACCCACGTAGGAAAATAAAATAACAGAGACTGGTTATAAAAAGAGACATTTCATGCAGGGAAAAAAATAGTTCCATTATGATTGTCAGCGGGTCTAATAAAATTTTGGAAGGCTTTTTGTGTTCGAGTTGTAAGTTGCTTCGAGGGAGAGCTATATGGAGGCCATGTTGGAGGGACGTCGTCATAAGTCATTTTGTGGAAGGTTGCGTGGAGGGACGAGGAAGCATCTGTTGTGGAAGCCCCTGCCACCACTCCCTATCGCTACTCCCTATTGCCTACGTGCTACGTGCTTTGCAAATTTAGGTTTTTTTTTCAATTCAATTTTAATTTTTTCCTTTTTTTTTAATAATATATAATTTTGTTTATATATATTTTAATTTTATATTTAATTTTTATTAATTACTATTTTTTGTCTTTTGTTTTTATTTTATTTTTTATGAATTTTTATTTTGTTTTAATTTTTTATTTATTCCAATCAGTTTATGATACAATCCTAACTCAGCGTCCAATATCATTTAAGATTTGAACCTAGGTGATGCTTGTAGCAAACAAGTTGTTTTCCCAACATCCAATATCATTTGAGATTCGAAAGTTTACTTTATTTTTTAATAATCTTTTAATTTTTCTTAATAATCTAGTAAATTTTTATTTGTTTAATTTTATTTTTAATAATATTTAAAAATAATAATTTATTTTTGTAAATAATATTTGAAATTTTTATTTATTTTATTTTATTTATTTATTTTAAATTTTAAATATTATTTTATTTTTATTATTATAATATTTTAACTTTATTTAAACATTTTTTGTTTTATTTTAATTTTAATTTTATTATTATAATCTATTTATTTTTTAACTTGTTTTTTGTTTTATTTGTTTTTGAAATTGTTTTTACTTTTTTAATTTAATTTTTATTTTTATTTTTTAATTTTAATTTCAATTTTAATTTTTATAATCTTTTAATTTTATATTTAGTTTTTGTTTTAAAAATAATCTTTTATTTTAATATTTTATTTTATTTGGTTTATGAATTTTTATTTTAGAATTTATTTATTTTCATATATATATATATATATATATATTTCTTTTTTTTTTTTTAATTTAAATATATAATAGATTTATTTTTGTTTTATTTAATATTCATTTTATTTTTATTTTTACTTTTTTCAAATTTTATTTTTTTAATTTTTTTTAATAATCTATTAAATTTTTATTTGTTTAGTTTTATTTTTAATAATCTTTTTAAAAAAATTAATTTATTTTTTTTAATAATCTTGAATTTTTATTTATTTAATTTTGTTTATTAATTTTAAATTATAAATGTTATTTTATTTTTATTATTATAATATTTTTAATTTATAAATGTATTTTTGTTTTATTTTAATTTTAATTTTATTATTATTATTATTAAAAAAAATTAATATGTTTTCTGTTTTATTTTTTTTAAATTAATTTTATTTTATTATTGATAGATACGAGGATTGTATTTAGAGGCCCCCTAGCCCAATAAACCAAAACCCAGATACAACCAACTGAAATCAAACCAAACAGAGCAAGAAAGCACGAAACCAACAGAGCCACAAACGACCAAGAAAACCAAAAGTGGTCACAACCGCCCAAACCAACAAAAGGTTGCCAAACACAAAACCAAGATCACCCATAATGGAGAGTAACTCGCCGAATCATAAATAATAGCAAGTTTCTGACCATTACACATTCACCAAGAGTACCCAAAAACCGAAGCCTCATTGAACTTCAGAATTTCTACTAGTAACTACTCACATGCATCTGAGCCAAATGGAGGACTTTTTGCTGAGGGATATGGTGGGGTGTTTCAAAAGGGTATAAAACAACTCATTGAAAGCAATGTACACTCTCATTGGTAACCTTAAAAACTTTACTCAGAGTGGAAGCAAAATAGATAGGGACAAAATGCTGCAGTATATTCAAGAGGCAAGGATTAGTCACCTGCTTTCTCAAGTGAAAGATGATGACCAGCAAGTTTCTGGGACTGACAAGGGGCCTCACATTTTGATTAAGGATCTTGACGACTGTGCAGAGAGACCTGAACCGTCTGAGAAAGGGCTTGGTAATGATGTTCATGATAGTTGTTTGGATGGTGGTGTTGATGTTTCAAAGATGGGACATGTTATTTCATTGTTGTTTCCTTTGGACCTGTTTTGGACTCTCTCTTCGTTGCTCCTGTTTCATGTTTTGTTGCTGGGTGCCCCTTTTTTTTAATATTGTAAGCATGAGGTAATATTGGTCTAACTTTGATACTCGTTGTTGGGGCACGTGGTTTCCCGCATATGGTTTTTCTTCTTTTTTGTTCATCCTCTGGACATTTTGACTTTTGTTCACACTCTTGCAATATTAAAAAAAAAGTCTTTCCAAGTTTACATACTGAATCTAGTTTGACCAGTCTCATCAACTTGTACCACAAAATGCCAAGCCAGGTCAACTCAGCAGGTATTGGCAAGTGCCATTACATTCTTTCTTTGCTTTTGACTTGTTAAGCATTACAGCAATATATTTATAACTTGTGCGGACTGATGCACACTGGCTTTTGAAGTTGTTCCATCTATAGTGCGATATAACGTGCATTCATGCTCTCCAAAATCAAGCTTACTTCCATGAGAGTTTGTAACCATTGCAAGAAATTGCATCTGACAAACGATCTTGATGAGCGCCTCTGACAAAAAGGCCAGCTGGCAAATTAGGTACCCTAAATCATCCTCTATTCTCCCAAACCATCCATTCGGATAAGCGATAAGGTTAGGCTATCAATCCATAACAAACTATAACAGCACATCAAAATCCTAAAATATCTATATTCCATCCAATTCTCATTGGATTACAAAATCAACTTTGCATGTAGAACCCACGAAGGTGACAATGCAGCTTTCACCAAAGACATTTATTGATAAAATCAAATGAATATTGTACATGTCATGATAATTTGTACATTTTCTTCTATTGAATTTTAATATTCAAAATCTCTGTCAATCGAGGCCGTCTATACCTTCGTAGTAGCAAAGATGAGCAAACAACACTAACAGAGGAAAGAGCCATCGCAGCCCCTGCCACCCACGGAGGTAACCTGATCTTGAGAAAAGGAAAGAAGACTCCAGCAGCCAGTGGAATTGCAATCAGATTGTAGCCCATCGCAAAAACATAATTCAGCTTAATTCTTGCAAAAGTTTTCCTGGACAAATCAATTGCAGTAATAACATCTTCTAAATTATTTCTCATCAATACATAATCTGCAGCTTCAATTGCAATGTCTGTTCCAGCTCCAATTGCCATCCCAACATCTGCAGCTGCTAATGCAGGTGAATCATTTATCCCATCCCCAACCATGGCAACCGTAGTTCCATCTTTCTGAAGAGAACGAACTGCCTCAGCTTTGCCAGCTGGCATCACTTCAGCCTTGACATCCTCTATACCCAACTGCCAATGTTAAAAACACGAAATCAGTGAGAACTAAATCAATTTACTTCATGTTTCTAAAATCACATATTCATTACACTAAAATTCCTTTCATTTTAAATATGTTTAGTGTTGGTAACTTGCCAGAAAAGGCAAGAATCTTAACAAGACTAAGTCATTACAGGAAATCACCATCAATATTTTATTCGATAGTCCTACATGAGTTGAACAGCCAAGTAGCATGAACTTAATAATATGAATGGTTGGGGAATATTGAAAAGCTCGTATAGCCTGTTTAACATGGTACATATTCAAATAGCATGATTATGTACCTGTTTTATTGTGAAAAGCAGAGCAGCATAACAACGTTTTAGAAAATAATGTTGCAGAGCAATAAGATATTTTTAATTGCTAAATACCATATATTTTCACAGTTCTTAACAAAAGGATATAGCATTGAATAAATACAAGGGAAAATTCTTACCTCATTTGCAACGGCTCGAGCTGTTGTCCAGTTATCTCCTGTAACCATGATAGGATAAATACCCATTTTCTTTAAGCCTTCTATGACAACAGCCGCCTCTCGCTTGAGTGGATCTGAAACAGCCAAGATTCCTACCAATGTCTTATCAATGGCCACCAATATTCCTGTTCGGGCAAGCTTTTCCATGCCCAGTAAGTACTCCTCCGCAATTGAAGGTATAGGCACCCCATCCTCAGACATTAACTTTCTGTTGCCAACCTAAGCACCAAATAAATGAAAATGCACGAACTTGGTTAGGTATATAGAATATACCTGTACAATTCTAAAAATTGTAGAAAGAAATTTAATTGTAGTTATCTTACCAGAATTTCTTTCCCATCTATTGAGCATTTCACACCTTTGCCAGGTAGAGATGAGAAATTTGAGACCGTTAGAAACCAACTAGTATTTTTGGTTTTAAGTGATTGCATATCGTTATCTTTAGGTGGTTCACCAAAGAAATGAAAATGGTATGCATAGTTAACCACTGCTCGTGCCAATGGATGCTCACTGATTGCCTGGTTCATACAAGCATTCCAGCAATAACAACATAAATATACATGCCTCAATATCTTTTTGATGTGAAAGTAGAGCATTATCTTTAATCTCCAACTCATTTTAATTCATTGTACTTCATACCAACCTCTGCAGAAGCAACTATTTTCAGAAACTCTCCAAGTTGCATGTCTGTTAGAACTCTAGCAGCAGTAACAGAGGGCTTACCCTCTGTGAGGGTACCTGTTTTGTCAAATATTACATATTTGACTTTCTGGGCACGTTCCAAAGCATCACCTCCTTTGATAAGAACTCCATTAGTGGCTCCAACACCGGTTGCCACCATAACAGCTGTTGGAGTAGCTAGCCCTAAAGCACATGGGCAGGCAATGACCAGAACGGAGATAGCAAACATGAGAGCAAAAACAAAGTGATCGGTATTGGGAGGTAACCATTCTTCTGGATAGGTACCAAAAGTTCCAGCAAGATACCTACAGAAAGCAGGTAATTCAATAAACAACCAATGCAGTATTTCTTTTGGATCAAAAGCAAAGCCTGCATAACAACATGAAAGAACAGGTAACCTTCCTCAGAAATAAAGCCACATATTAAGAATGGATACAGCAAACCCTACCAGCCCAACCATGTCACAAAGGACAGTGTAACCACAATTGGAACAAAGACACTAGCAACCTGCAATTATAAATAAGCATTAGCTTTAGTGTATGCTTTATATAAATAAAAACTTTTTGTATCTAAAGGGTTTCTCAAGATTCTATACAAATATTCATAAAACAAAAGATCAATATACAGACTCCGTCTTGTGTAGGGAAGAAAGTGATGAGATTTCAAATAGATATGTTAAGAAAACCTTAAATTAATCAGCAAAAACCTTACATAATCAGCAAACTTCTGAATTGGGGCTTTAGTCATTTGAGCCGTCTCAACCAGACGGACAATCTGTGACAAGACAGCATCTGAGCCTATTCTTGTTGCTTCAATGTGAAGAGCTCCATTTAGGTTCATTGTGCCTCCTATGACTGTTCCCCCCTCCTCCTTTGACACAGGGGAAGACTCACCAGTAATCATGCTCTCATTGACATGGCTGGAACCCCATATGACAGTTCCATCAGCTGGGACCTTTGACCCTGGATGTACTTTCAGCGTATCACCTCGTTGAATCATCTGTGCATCAATCTCTCTTTCTCCCACAATCTTTCCATCTGTAATATAGATTCATTTCATAAATATATATTGCTTTTCTAAACTCTATTATAAAATCCTTTAATAGAGTAAAGTGACGGGAAAATCCAACCCAACGCAATTCATGCTTAATACCCAGACGACGAGATAGAAAGCATGCCATGCCAGAATATGATAAAGCAATGTTAAGAATACAAAATACCAGAGTCAACCCATAAAGACTCAGCAGCATTAAAAAAAGAGTAAATATAGTCTTTCACACATATGCAAGGCAACATCACTGGCATAAAAGACAAAAAACAAACCTGAATCTCTAATTAGCAGAAAAGCAGTTGTCGGTGCAAGTTCTAAGAGCTTCTTAATAGCATCTGATGTTTTTCCTTTAGCAACAACTTCCAAATACTTTCCCAACAAAACAAAAGTGATCAGCATAGCACTTGTTTCAAAGTAGGTTGCTGTCCAGTAGCCGCTAATGGCACCGTAAAGGAGGGCACAGACAGAGTAGAAGTACGCAGCTGATGTACCAAGTGCAACTAATACATCCATATTTGCTGATCCATTTCTCAGTGCTCTGTAGGCCGCAACATAGAATCGCTTGCCAATGACAAACTGAACAGGGGTTACCAATGCCCACTTCAACCAATCTCCCATTAAAAAGGGACCACAACGTAGCAGTAGTAGACTATACATGAATGGTATATGAGGGCAGACCACTCCTATAAAAAGAACAGGAACCTGTAAAATACCAGTACATTCCCTCAGCAAGAACAGATCTATATTCAAAAACAAAAGCAGCAGGTCAGGAGGAGAGATCTACAATGGCAACAAACAGCTAACAATTCACTGTCAATAATACAGAAAATTATCATAATAAACATGTAGAAATAGACTCACGCTAAACGATACACTGGAAGTAAACAGCCGCAACATTTGTGAAGATTCATCTATACGACTTGGAGAGTAAGTTGTGTAAGAATTATGTAGTATTACTTTGAAGCGACCACCACCTCCACTCTCAATGGTATCTACAATGGATCTCAGACCTGTCACTTCTGGATCGAAAAGAATGTCCACTTTGGACAGCAGTAAGTCAACCACAAACATCCTGACTCCTTTCATACTGCCAAGAATGCCTTCAACAGATTGGGCATCATGTTCAGTAAACATCCCAGCAATCCCAATTGACAGTTTATCTTGCTGCCCGCTATGTATTAGCTCCACTTCAAACCCAGCATCTTCAATTGCTGCTATTATCTCTGTCTTGTCTATTTTATTTGAATCATATTCAATTTCCCCCAATGAAGTGGCCAATGCAACAACTGCTCGTGTCACGCCCGGTAAATTTCTCAATATCCCTTCAACCGAGTTCACACATGCTGCACAAGTCATTCCACCTATTCTGAACTGACCTGTCACAGTTCCCTGATCTTTAGACCAAGTAGAAATCTTGGGTATAATCTCTGCATCAAAACCTGCATCCTCAATGGCCTCTTTAATGTCTTCTTCCTGCAAGGACAAAGTGCTATTGTAATCAAGATGCAAGAGACCAACAATGACGTCCAATGCACACAAAAATTATTGCTTAAACAATTAAGTGGATATAACTGTTTAATAAAGCAAATATGATTAAGTCAGAGAGGCAAAGATGCAAAATACCATGGATTATGTTTATTCAAGAAGAATGCAACTTAACGAAGCGCCATCAAAATCCTAAAAACACAATAATGCATATGATCATGAAGGAAAATATCTATTGTTTTCAAGAACTACTCTAGACTGAAGACAGCCGAAGGCACAACCAATGGTGTAACCCATGGAATTCAGTTTTTTCAACTTTGAGTGTCTGTTGCAATCACACAGATTTTATATTGGCTCCACCTGAGCAGAATATCACTGATGAATAGAATATATGTGGGAAAAGGCCCATTTATATCGAAAGGGATATCATAGGATTAGAAAGCAGAAAAATCAATATCTTAGTCTAACACACTATTGGGATAAAATTAACCGTGTAAAAATATGTATCAACATGCAAAAACTAATGGGGAATCCAGGGGGAAACTAACTATGAAAAGACAATGTTGCAAGAAACGAGAAACAAGGAAACGTGACGGCAAAGGAAACGTGACAGCAAAGGAAACATTACGAGCAACATAATTAAGAGAGGTTGCGCATTGGAAACTGATTTTCTTACATGCTATTTTCATTACAGAAGTTCATCTAAATTAAACCTTCAAGCATTAAGTATTTATTAAATTAGAAAAAATACATTAAACAAAACTAATTCGCTCATATATGTTGAGGTGAAACCAAAAAATTAAAAACATATTTGCATTAAAAATTCAGGGTTCGATGATTTATATCGTACCATTGGTAGGGAAACACAGGATCATGTCAGCCTGAGCACACAATGTAGCAAAAATGATGCTGAACAGGTTAAAACAAAACCCATATAAAACGGCTGCAAAAAATGGTGGTTTCTGGTTGATTTATCACCCATAAATCTGGATCACGATAACTCAGCACATGTTTATTTATTCAAATTAAATAATTTACAAACTTTAAAACCCTGGTTATTCCCGTTTCACTTTTTTGTTTTTAACAACAGTTGCGTTGCAACACAGATAATCCCATCTGTAACAGCGTCCCCATTGCGTTGCCATTTTGGTGTGTATTAACGCGAAATGGGGATAGTCCATCACGTTTCTTGCTACAGAGTGAAAAGATCTCTAAGCCTTAGTGTAGGGCAAGTTTTAAGAAAGTGTTTATGCAGCTAACCTGTGAAGGTCAGTCGATGACCAAACGAAGCATTCATACTTCTCTTGCAGTCTCCTAAGCCTGAGATTGTCGTCTAAGTTGTATGAATTCAAATAATGATTAGATATGGGTAGGTATCCAATATGGCAAGTTAGAACGCAATAGGCCCAAACCCTAGACCATTTTAACTACAATTTTCAACGTGATATTGTTCACCTAGGCTTTTCCAGGTTGGATCCCAAACACATCTTGTGAAAGCCCTTGCAAGTTCACCAAATAGCTGTCCCCTGGGAAGGGCACTCTTGTGCACAAGAAATTTCGGCAGGGGTGAGATGTGGCTCATGTCAAGAATGAGGAGAGGAAGAAAACCATAGTTACCTAACTATTGGGGACGGGGGGGCCGGGTTTCTGGGACTGCAAAAAAATTGCTAGATTTTGGGGACAGCTATTAAAATAATATATAAAAATTAATATTTATATATTTTAATTTTTAGCTTTATTCGATAAAATTCAGGGGTATAAATTTTATATAATGTTTTTTAGGATACTTTCAGGATTAGTGTTCAATGTTTTTGTGAAAATAACAACTTTTTTGGGGGTAGAGGGTCATGTTTTAAAGTAAATGCATCAATAAAACAATTAAATTAAATTAAATTGGGGACGTCCCCTCCAAGTCCCCAAAACGTTCAAGACATATGGGATGTCACCAAAATCTCAGGGATGCATCCCCCTGTAATCCTGAAGGAAACACATGGTTGTGCTTTTGTTTCATCTTCAAGCTTTGGGGATAAAGCTTCCCAAAAATGGGAAGGATATGTTCAGCACCTACACACAATATTCTACAATATAAGGAGCTACCATGTCCATAAGCTAAAATTTCTGTTATATTGAGTTATAACTCCCTCGTGGTTAGTGGGATCATGTACCCCATGTGTTCTGCATACATCCTAGGCATTCAGGTTAGAATTAGGAGGCTTGTGTGCTAAGCCTCATCTTTTGCCATGGGACATTGTCCCTTCATTGCACTCATTCTATCTTCTTAGCAATACAATATTTAAGCATCACCTTTAATTGGAGAAATCTTGCTCCAAACATATTTTGGAGTGAGCAGGTGCCCCAGATTCTTGGACAATCAGTCAACTGTGCAGGTTACCCCATTCTTGGCTAACCATCTGGATGTGCAGGTGTACCCCTGCCTTAGCCCTTGTAATTTTATTTTGTTCCATTTATCTATTTGGATGTGGTTGTGTCTAGTGTGGATGATGGGATGCACCAAGTTCAATATTATTCTTATTTTCCAACATAGTCTTAGATCTATTAAAAAATCTGTTTCAGATCTCAGTAAAAAGGACAAAACAAGACCCCCTGCTGATGGGGTGAGTGGAAATAGGATGTCTATGCCTATACTCAAATGGAAAGAAGCACCTCAGGGAACAATTAAGCTGAACTTTGATGGAGCTACTAAAGACAACCCAGGCCCAGCAGGTGGTAGTGGAGTTATAACTTATTAGAGAATAGGTGGGGCAACCAGTCCAAGCTTTTTCCCTCCAAAGGATAGACACTATTAATAGGGCAGAAGCAATGAAGATGCTTAGAGGAATTGGCCCAAGTATGGAGAGATATCATGGTTGAGGGGAATTCAAACGTCAATAATATGAATAAGCAAAAGTGCTAGGCGAGGAGAATAAATTCATTTGTACATGAGGCATTGTGGATCTTCGACAGTTTAGAGTCTTAGACAAAGTCTGCTTCAAGCATGTTAAGTGTAAAGCAAACAAAACGGTAAATTTGGCAAACAATTGATGGGTGGCCCAACCTTCCATAGATGGGGCTATAGAAACAATTTATGCCCTTCCTTGTTACAAGGCACTAATTTGTTTAATTGTTAAAGATTGTCAAGAATGAGGGATATAACTTTAAATTCTTATCTCTTGCCCATTAACTTATCACAGCACTGCCTTCCGTTAGCGTACGAGAAAAATGATTTGGTGGTATGGGATTTAGGTGACCCACCCTCCCCCTTATTTTACTCATCTCTCTCAACCAGTCTTCTGGAATTTCAGCAATTGAGAGTTGTGACTGCAAAGGTCAAGTGATCGACAAACAGTAGAGCCCAAATTTCACTCAAACAGGATTTGGCAGTCTCTGATTTTCTGTTTTCTTGTATGAAAACAGTTATAATCACACCCTTTTAGATTTAATCCAGGTCATCTCAATCTTAAAAAAAAAATTATTAGAAAGTTATGGACCCGGCTTCTTGTCTTCTGCACTTCACTGTCTCAAGTTTTGCTTATTGAAAATGCCCATCATTTTTTGCATGTCTGGAGCCACATAGTTCCAGATATCACTAGCAAGAATAAAGGACAAAACAAGGTAAACATTTTTCATAGCTTTGGTCCATATTTCAAACATTGAGTAACATTCCATATGACTTTTCAGACTTCGATTGTAGGGTTTTTAGTTTTAAGTGATAATAGCATAATCTTAAATTAGGATCATTAACAGTGGCTTTGAGAAAAAATATAAGGATAAAATGCGATAAAGAATCATGAGGGAAGGGCATGGTATAAAGATATCATTGAATTGGGAGCATCCATACCACACATACTGATCAGTTCAGGAAATTTGAATCGTATCAACCAGTTGGGAACATCCAAACCACCAGTCATAAAGAATGGTTGGCAGCAAACAACCCAAACAAAATGAACAAGAAACTTACAATAATTCTTTTGTAGAAATTATGCTGAAATGGATGGTGCATAAATCCTTTTGTTAACCTAAATATCAGATTTTTGTTTGAATTTGGAGAAGACAACTTGGAAAACGTTCATCAGAGAAAATGGTCCAATGAAAATGGTCAGCAGAAATAAATAGGGAAATTTTATGCCTTCATATTTCTAAATAAAAAAAGTATACAGAACTTGACATTTTCAATAGTAATTTTCAACGATTTTTAACTAATATTAAATTTACCCCTGCGAGTGTTATAAGTGTTCATGAAAATCTTTAAAATCACCGGAATTTGAATTGTAACGATTTTGGCAACTCAGATTTTGACCCTGAATTATATATTGGCTCAAACGCATCTCCATGAATTTTTTTAATATTTTCCAAAATTTAAATTCTAGCAAACTCTATGACATATTTTAACCCATAAAAGTATATAGGCTGAAAAGAAAGACACCATTTTGCCATAATCATCAAAGCCTACAAATATCCTTTACCAATTTGGCAATCTTCCACAATCACAAATGTAAACTTTTGGTTTCCCATAATTGAAACTGTGTTTCGAAGATAAAGTGCAGAAAAACGTTTTTGTATAAGGATGATAAGGCTTAATACAAATCAGGATCCCCTAATACCTAAAATAAATTTAGAGCCAGATTTTTTTAACATTGATTTTCTTGTTTATATTTGGTTTCCACAATTCAACTGTGTTTCCAGAGATAAAGAGCAGAGATATGTTTCCATATACAAATGATGAAAATTGGTTCGAATCAGGATCACGCAAAACCCACAACAAACTTAAAGCCAGAAGTTTTCTGAGCATTGAATCTATTGTTTTTGTAATGCAGTTCTGCTGAATTTCTTGTAGCGCTCAATTAGGATCTATACGGATCTGTGAAACTGGTGCTGCAAAGCATAAATGTAATCCCTGATTCTTGAGTCAAAATAACGCCCTATCTAAAAAAGACAAGGTAACTCTTGAGGTCCCATCCTAGCAGGCACCTACTTGGAGTATCAGACCCACTTTAGAAACAATGGGCTTGTACGCCATATGTATGTTGTTCAAATTTCTTAATCCTTAGAATTTGATTCCATAATCATCCTTGAATACAACCCCTTTAGAAATAAAAGACTTTTGCATATTACTTACATATATTGTTCAAATTTTGTACCCCTTATATTTCAATTTCATGATCAAGCTTGAAAACGCGCCCCCATTAGGAACCAGTGAATTCATATACTTTACATATTTATAGTGTTCAAGATTTATACCCCTTAGATTTCGATCCCTTGATCAAGCTTTTATACATACCCTTTAGAAACAAGCGAAGTCTGCACTTTACGTATATTATTGTTCAAACTGTGTACCCCTTAGATTTCAATCTCCTGCTCAAGCTTGACTACGCCCCATTACAAACAAGGGAATTTTGCAGTTTGCCTATATTGTATATAAATTTAAAAAAAATTGTACCCCTCACCTTTCCATCTGACCAAACCCAGAGTAAGACGGCATTGCCAATCCACCAACACCTATAATATCTTTGGCCTAACATATTTTAACCATCAATTTAGCAGACCAATTAAATGAATTTACATTAAAAAAATGGGGATAATCAAGGACTTACCTTAACTTTGGAGGAATCATAGGTGACCTCAGCCTTGTTCTGAAGAAGAGCCACAGAAGCCCCAAAAACCCCATCCAGATTCAGCAGAGCTTTCTCCACAGCACCAGAACAGGCAGCACATGTCATGCCAATTACATTCACCTCCAAACTCTCCACTCCCTTGGCATTCTCCAAGCGCCTCTGAGAAGAAGAAGAAGATCCCAAAAGGGGAGCTGCTTCCAAATCTACCGACTCATCCATTCCATTTCCTTTCAAAACACCTGTCAGCTGGAGGCCCCTCGTACCCGGTGCCATTATTGTGAAAGAAAAAAAATTGGTATCCAAAATCTACGACCAAAGTTCCAATTTTGCACAAATCGTGGCCGAATTCAACTGGGAAAAAGGCCTTCAACCACGAGTTATTTTTAACCCTTTATGGATTTCAAACATAAATGCCTTGAGCTCGATGCATCCCAATCAATGGCCATCTGGGTTTTATTTACAGGGCTACCTTCTGCATTGCTTGTCCATTGTTTTTTGGTAATTTAGTGTGGATAGATGCATCTGATGGGTGATATTCGGTATCTGTTTGGGCTTGGTTTTATTATATACCGGACCTGCCGGTTGAAAGATCCAAATTGTTTCCCATTGCTGTAGTACGAGTACTAATACCAAACCTGTACTGCAAGGAGTAGGTGAGCTTGCCCTTTGACCTGGCTACCTATCTGGCCGGTATGAGAAGGAAGTTGAAGCTTGTAGTGCAAAACACGTTTTAGATCTCCGACCGCCGCCTGCTCTCGTATTTGTATGACCTTTGAATTGGTAAATATTGGTTTTTGGGTTTTTCCAAGTCCCTTGTTTTCTAGAAAAGTAGGAATTTGGAAGTTTTTTTTTTTTTTTTTTTTTTCAACTGGAGAAATTTAAAAGGCACATTGAATTTGTCAAGAATGTTAAGGATAAGTAGTTTCCGGAGGGGTTTCGTAATTGGGGGTTATTGTCTTTATAATTTTGGATATTGTGGTTTTATGTATCATCAAAAATTTAAAAATTGCATATAAAATATTTGTTCTTAAAGAGTAGTGATTGTTTACGAAAAAGTTTTTGAGAGATGGAAAGGAGTAGGGCATTGAAGATTTGCATGGTTGCTCCTATTTTTTTAATTGTCAATTGTGTATTTATATCCAATCAAATTTATTCTAGTTTTTTCAAATATATTTTTAAAATAAAATACTCCAAATTTTTTAAGGAGTATATATTGCACAATTTTTTTAAAAACATGACACTATTCATAAAGAAAAACTCTCCTATAGTTTTTCAAGAGTTCCCCCTTTAAAAATAATTAGTTATCCCACAACATAAGACCTTACTCTTACTCTCATAAATTAGGTCAAACATTTTAATAACTTGGTTGGAATTAAATAATTTACTCTCACAAATTTGATCAAACATTTTTAAAAGAGATTTAGTAACTTGGGTGGAAATGGATTGATAAGGTTTCATTTAGTGGCTAGTTTAATTTCATTTTATTTTTTATTATAATTTTGTGAAATAAGTCTAAACATGTTTAGAATAAATAAAAGTGGATCATCACAAATCTTATACTTTTATGATATGTAAAGATTTTATCATAAAATATTAGATCTAAAAAAATCATATAGTACTAGGACCCCACATGTTATTAAAATAGTCAACACAAGGCAACTAAAAACAAAGTACCTCTATACAAATTAATAAGAATAAAACTATAAATATTAAACAAAAAGATGGCCCCATAATAATTGAACAATATTCCACTCCAATTAGCTAAAAGCCATAGTTTTCATTAAAGTGAGACACCATCACATTCCTTAACATGTAATTCATCAATAACTTTGAAAGATTTAATAATTTCAGTGTAACACTTGTTTGTTTTCATCAAATAAATCTTACCATGAAAATAATCAATAGGGTACACAATATTTCATCAACACTTAAGGTGATTGGAATTAACAATGGCTTCTCAACCACAATTTTTCTTTGAGAGTCCAAACTTTGAAATTTATCTTCAAATCTACCAAATTTAGACAACAAAGAACTTATCATACTTAGCGGTGCATTCTTCAAGTTATTTTCATGCTTATTATTCATTAACTATTGATCAAAGTCTTTTCACTCCACAACCTACATACAGTAGTCTAAGTTGATCCTGAAACCCTGAAGCAACTCTTCTTTTATCTAGATGCCTTCCTTTACCTCTATAATCTCCCTCCCTAAAATAGATATCATAAATTGTAGAGCACTCTTCAAAAAAGGGTCAAAAATATAATAAAATTTTCGATCAGAGAGGAGCATAGCAAAAACTTCCCCCTCTTCTATGGATGAAGGCACCATGACCCGAGGACAAAGTTTAATCCACAAAAGTAGAACAACTAATTGGGCACACATTGCCAACCAATAAACATTGTTCTTACCGCATTTCTTTTGTCAACAATTTAATGCAATTAACGAAACACATGCCAAGGCTTTATCGTTTTCCATAATTATTGGCTTTAATTGCCTTGCACAAGCCAATGCACTTAGGGGACATAACATGAATGCCAAAAAGGACATAAAAATTAAGAGTCGCATCAATTCAATTAAAAAATATATTATAATTAGTATTATAAAAAATTTACATATTTTATAATCAATAACAATAATTAAAATTTCCTGTTAACGAGTCTATTGTATTAACATAAAAAGAAAATCGCAAGAAGAAGGCATATTGGTGTCCTCCCCCCTAGGTGGTTCAAAATGAATTTCGATGGGGCTTCTAGAGGCAACCTTGGGGCCGGCCTCCGGGGCTAGTTGCATCATCAGAGACTGTACTAGTTCCCTTATTAGGGTTGTCTCAAAGAAATTGAAAGATGGTACAAATAATGAAGCAGAAGCTCAAGCCTTGGTGCTTGGCTTGGATCTGGCTTCTCAGTGTGGTATTAGGAAACTTCAGGTGGAAGGGGATTCGTAAATTATCATTTCAGCTCTAAAGAAGTCTTCAGCCTCTTTATGGAACTAGGATAACATTCTTTCTAAACCCTGCGAAAGTCTTCAAGAGTTTGATGCATGAGAAGGTTTTCATTGTTCCAAGGAAGCTATGTCGCAATGGATTTTCTCGCAAATTATGGAGTTGATCAAAATACATCAATCATTATTGATAATCATAGAGGGGCATGAGAGGATTCTGAGGGCTTATCTAATATAATTTTAGGCTCTTAATCGATCATAATTGGATCCTTGTTGTTTGGCTCTCCCACATGTCAGTTGAAAGTGGCGGCAAAGAAAGCATTTGGAGGAATGATTTGCATTAATGAAGCCATATGTTTGAGATTCTTCTATTGCATCCTTTCAAAACCCTGTTCTCCATTTCAGTGTTGTGTTCTAACTTTGATGTTTTCTTTCACTAAGGAGGCAGGAATGGATCAAAATATAGCTTCAGCCCTCAAGATATGAGCAGTTCATGGGGGCAGTATTTTAGGGAGATAGCGTCTAGTGGAGGTGCCACTAGAGCACACTTAAAGAAAAAAATTGGGCCCCCACTGAAGAAATATTGCAGGCAATAATCTTTACTCTGGGTGAAGAGTATCTAGTGGAAAGTGTTTTGAGCAGAGTGAACTCCGATATAGTTACTCTATTTGTTTCAAACATCTTGGTCGTGGTGCAGGATAAGAAATTGGTTGCTAGGGTTTTGGATTTCTTCATAGAGCCGATGCACATAAAAGGATTGTCAGAGCATTTGGAAAATTTCAATGCAGGACCATTCTAGGAGCTCTCATTTTTAGGAAATAATGGATTTAGGTATATTCTAATTTTTGTTTTTAGGGACCTCAAAATTTGGTTTGTTTCTCTGATGGGATTTGTCAAAAATATGGAGAACATGCTTTGTCACCCTCCACTGGTAGGTGGGCAAATCATTTGCTCTCCTTTATGGGTGCAGATTCAGTGTTCCATTACAGGTCTTGAACTATGTAAGGAAGTTCGTCAATACAGGGAAAGAATGGAGGTGGTGTCATTTTTATGTGAAATGGTGGACAAATAGCATGTTGTTCTACCATGGTTCATCTATGTCCTTCGTCATGCAGTAATTGTAGCTATGTTTGGTCATCTAGAGAGTAATCGAGCAACATCATCTATTGGAGGGAAGAAAGGAAGGCTTCATCAGGTTGTGGAGAGTGAAGAAGATGTAGTGGTTCCTGAAGTAAAGCTAGAAGTTGAGGCAGGTGTCTAAGTCTCATGGTTGTGTGATATGATGTCGGTTGGTTATCCTTTTGATTTCTCTATAATTTGTTGTTTGATTTTTTCATTTAGTTGGTATATCTGATACTTTTAACTGTAATTATGTTGCCAACTTGACAGCTTGTCCCCCTTTGGACCTCTATTTCTTTTTAAAATTTTGATGGTCAGGGTTTTTGTATAAACTTTTCATTTAATATATTGCGCAAGGGACCCATCAACCCTGGTATTTATCCAAAATAGTAATTAAAATTCTATTTTTTTTTTAAAAATCAATATAACTAATTAAGAAAGAAAAGGATTTTAAAAATTAAAATTATATCTATAAAATTAGAATAAGTTAAATAATCTCAAACAATGTTTCAAATTATTCTAAATAAGAGCCCTCAATCCATTCCATCGCAATTTATTATCAAAATTAATCAAATCGCCATTTTGAAGAGTTGTGGTGCCAATGTTAATAAGGAAGTCCATTAAGGTGTTTATTTCTTTGTAAATATGTTCAAAAGTTATTTCTTGAAAGTTACTAGACATGACTAATGTTACAACCCTTTAAGTTACACTCAGAATAATACTATAATTTTTTTTTTAAATCAATTAATAAACATTCATTCTACAAAAAAAATACTAAACAACTTATCCAATCAATAACTTGGAACAATAATAGTTCCAAAATACCGAATACAAAATAACTTTTCATAATTGCAAGGAAAGAAATATATTAGAACTTAGCTACGACTGGTCCAATAATACAACAATTATTGTTCAAGCATAAAATATATATTACAATTACATTTCCTTCAAGTATTTAGTCTTAATACTATAAATGGATACCAAGCTCTATGGAGCTCGAGTTGAACTAACTCATCTATCTTTGATAATCTCTAGTGTAGTATCCAAGTAAGTACTACAATGGGAAGAAAGAGCTCATCTGAGTGATTTTCTACACCAACCACAGACCAACAATATCCTGCACTAATCCCATTAGGGAATGACCCTCCCTTCATGGATGAGTAGATAGTGATGATTCGAAAAACCAAAGTAACAAGCAAGTACCCAACTGTTGTATGATTTCTAAAACTAAACTGCAATGTATCATAGAAAACCCGTTCTATTATAAGATATCGTACTAACATCTAAATCATACACATGAAAGGATAACATCTTATTATACTTAATTTAATCTCTAGATTCATATAATTACATCCTACTAGCAATCATATCACAATACATGCTAAACATAGGAGTAAGCGAAGTATACATTTAATTATGTCAAATGTATGAATGAATCATATATTATTATTTAACTCATACAAAAAATAATGCCTATAGTTTATATCACCTAGGTAAAATACATATAGAACTGCATATTCTAACTACCATAATTAGTTACAAATAACTACACCCCATGATAACCCATATTATCATAGTCTAGTATTCTAAGATATAACTACTAGTTTTCACAATCAATCATACAAAGTAATATAAAATATGTGAAACCATAAGTTTTTATTCAAGTAAGTAGATATAATAAAGCAAGTCATACAAACACATAAAAATCTAACTTAGCATTTGTTACACTCTCCAAGTTGTATGTACACATACATAATGTCATATAACTGTTACAAAACACATTGTTCAAGAATAACCAACACACATATATTTGTGTAGGTGTGAGTCTGGACATAACAAAAATAGTATGTACCAGTTGGGTATAACATATATTAATACGATAGAACCTTATGACATCCCATAATGTCATAGATCTTTGTGCATGAGCACCCACTCAAATACGAACAATTAATCTAACACTTATAAATATTAATCTAATAACTACAGGGTTATACCTCCCGAGTATACCCTAAATTATTTCATAAAATAATAATAAGAAGAAAACATAATCTTTAGGAACACATCACAATGCACTAATTTATTCTATAAAAGTCTAATCACTTGATCCTATTAATGCTCTCACAATATATATTGCATATGAGTTTTCATCTTTACATGGCTCTAGAAATTGATCTTGTTGACATATTTTCATAACACACCACTCAATCAGATTATCTACTTCCAGCACTGGTGGTGCTACCTAGACTAATGAAGTTTGTATCACTACTTACTTATTATCAATGTGGGATCTATTATAACATATAACATAGTATATAACTTAAGATTCATACAATTTCTTTCTTTTAATAGAAGTGTGAACATACTATGTATGAAAATAATCATAATCTTACATTTTGTCCTTCAAATGCATATTGTGAATCTAAAACATGCTAATATTTTTTAATAACAAATAAGCCATACAAGGTCATACCATCCAAGGATACTTCACACAAGTATCACAATTTCTCAATTGTCATTGGCAACATATTATTTAAACCAATTACAATTTCTAGTTCTAGTCATAACTAGACTTATATTTGAATAGCAAGTTAGTCTGTTTTCCCCAATAATACAATTTGGATTGCATTCCCAAAAACTTAGCGTAAACCAAATGTTTGCTTTAATCAACATCATGATTTAATGCTCAGTATAAACCAAGATTATATATATAAGGACCATTTAATTCATAAACAAACATTTATACATTCATTTAAGGAACTTTTACTTCATGCCTAGATTTGAAGTTCCCAACCCCTTGGGACTTTTATGATTTACATTATTATAAGCTAAGTATATGATACCTTGAGTTCACTAAAAGGTATAATTCGTTTATTTATGTTTAAGTATACAAATTACGGTTCTAACTCACAAACAATGTTTTCTCATCAGTTTATTCAACTTAAATGTTTTTAGCAACTAAAAACTTTTGTGAGAAGGCTTCTAAATACAAAATTAGGTCTCATCTATGTATCCAATTTTTGGAAGAGATTTACAAACAAATTAAGCTTAGATTCAACTTAAATCAATTCCTTATTTTTTCATAAATAGGTTCTATGACCATGTATAAACTAAAATTTGAGATAATGATAATAGAGAATATACACCAAACATCCCTAACTTTGTTTTGGTTTAATATTTGGAGATCTACTTAAAAAGTTTCTAACTAACTTCTCACAATGATCCATTGTATTTTTGACAAGCTCACTATGGTTAGAGGTTGATAATACCAGAATTAATTTTTCCCTGATCAAATGTCATACACACACAGGTCAAATCATCACTCACTCATTGATATAAAATAGATAAGCTCAAATTCGTTTTGGCATAATAAAGAAGTGTTGTGGACTTTCGTATTCTCAACTTCGTAGATAATTATAAATATGTATGTACATATATAAATAATTTGTACTTGGAAACTACTCAGCCTATATATATATATATATATATATATATATATATATATATATACTTATTTGTATAAGGATGTTGCCAATACATTTTTTTCCTATACATATAAATAGGGATGCTGCCAATACATATTCCATTGGATCGCTAAGATTCTCCATGGATGGCTTATATTAAAGGACAAAATTTTCTTTTACAACCAAGCACAATCCTAATGCTGCTTTTATATAGAATGCCATCTATATATATAACACTCATATATATATATATATATATATTAAAGGACAAAATTTTCTTTTACAACCAAGCGAAGTCCTAATGTTGCTTTTATACAGAATGCCATCTATATATATAACACTCATATATATATATATATATATATATATATATATATATATATATATATATATATATATATATATATATATATATATATATATATATATATATATATGTATGTATGTATGTATGCTTATTTGTATAAGGATGTTGCCAATACATTTTTTTTCTATACATATAAATAGGGATGCTGCCAATACATATTCCATTGGATCGCTAAGATTCTCCATGGATGGCTTATATTAAAGGACAAAATTTTCTTTTACAACCAAGCACAGTCCTAATGCTGCTTTTATATAGAATGCCATCTATATATATAACACTCATATATATATATATATATATATATATATATATATTAAAGGACAAAATTTTCTTTTACAACCAAGCGAAGTCCTAATGTTGCTTTTATATAGAATGCCATCTATATATATAACACTCACACACACACACACACACACACACACATATATATAATTTGGGCATTGATTATACTTAGCTAAACACGATGTTGTCATATATGTATCTACATATGACGTTGGCTATCTATGTATTTTTTTGATATAAAAAGATAAGACACGATCAATACATTTTTCCTAACAGTTTGCTATGTAAACCGATTCAAATAAAATACATATAGTCAAATGTCATTGCATTTCAATATTGAATTGGACTTCCAATAAAATCAAGGCTACATATATATTTTGATCATAGAATATATATATAAATCTCTTATCCATACTACATGTAGAAATATTTGAAACAAAACCAACCTTGTATATAATTTCATGGAAAAAGAATACGCCTAGCTTTTTTTCTGGCTTTCTCTAACTCTCTTCAATTCACCTACCTCTTCTCTCTCCATCCATATTCTTACCATTCCTCCTTTAATTTAATAAGCCCTTCATTTATAAAACTCATTCTATCATGGCTCTTCTTTTTGCATGCTATTATTCTCTTAGTTCACCCCTCTATGCATAACATCCCACTCTCCTTTTGATTTCACTAACTCAAGTTGTCTCTTTATTAAAAGTCGTAGTCTTATCCTTAATTTAAATTTATTAATTAATATTAAATAATATAATTTATTTAATATAAATCATTACTTCACATTTCTTAATTTATCTAAAATATAAGTTTATGTTAACCAATTAAATAATGATATCTAATTTTTAACTTTCAACGTAATTTCATGCATGTTGTTCAAAAACTAAGTTTAAGATCAACTTAACTCTAGGTTAGTTTTTTAAGATAGTTCAAACTCTTGAAAATAACTAAAATAAAGGTAATTGTTTATTTATCTCATAGATATATATGTTTATAATTGTTTCTAATTAAAAAATAATTGCATCTTCAAAAACAAGTGTGTGTGTGTGTGTGTGTCTTATATTGATATCCCAAATATCAATAATTAGTGAGCTAAATGTTCAAAAATATTTTTAAAGATATTATACTAGTTTATACTTATAATAGCAATTAAATATCTATTTTTCTGATTTATTCTAAAAAATATAGATAATTATATATAAAGAAATTTTATGTAATCTTATGCATATTAAAAAGTAATTCTACATTTAAAAATACAATCACAATAAGATTTTTTTAACTACATACTAATATTTAAAACATGTTATGCATATAATATTTTAAATCTACTCTGTGTGTATAGAGTCACTAACAATTCCTCTAATATCCCCCAATTGTCCCATCTTCTCTGATGATGCTCTCCCTCATCATGTTCTGAGGGTAGAATCAATCTTACATCCACCTCATAACAAGTAGGTAGTTAGTCTAAGTCATCATATATATCAACCAATAATGCAAAACTAACAAATATACATCCACAGAATAAGAAAGTACAACTATCATATCTTATAAATTAAATAGCATATCATTGTCCCATAATAATATGTCATTAAGTTTAAATCAAAGTACTAATAATCAGATGATAACCATATAAATCCACGAATTCGAAGGTTATAAAATATAGAGTAAAATTAAGATGTAACAACTAATGCCTCATCTAGTTGGTTTAGTTATAAATTAGTATATATAGCTAAATGATAAATGATTTCATTATATTTTTTATGAATTTATTGTTGATTAGTGATAGATGACCTCAATCTAATTGTATCATTATGTCAAGCTTGAAAAAAACTTTTCCAAATAAAAAAGCATCAAATTTTATTTTTTGATCGACTTCTCTAAGCAAGAAGAAAAAACTTTTATATAACGATCAAATAAACATCAAATTTTGTATTGTCCATTAATTATTAACACCTCATAGACATTACAATACATTACCAGTCTTAACTACATATATCTATCATCATAATAAAAATAAATTTAATAATTAATATTTTTTAATTTAATAACTAATATTTTGTTAGAGTAGGTTATTTACCTTAACTCATGTTCATCTAAGTATTTAGTTATTCCCATATATATATATATATATATATATATATATATATATATATATATATATAACATTACCAGTCTTAACTACATATATCTATCATCATAATAAAAATAAATTTAATAATTAATATTTTTTAATTTAATAACTAATATTTTGTTAGAGTAGGTTATTTACCTTAACTCATGTTCATCTAAGTATTTAGTCATTCCCATATATATATATATATATATATATATATATATATATATATATATATATATATATCTATCTTATTTATATATTATGAGATATTACATATTTATCTCTTAGATATTATGGAGATATTTTTTAGTTATTTCTATTCTTTATGGATACTTATCTCTTAGTCTTAGATTTGATCACTTAGCTTGAAATTTTAGTTATATTTGATGTCTTAGTTATGATTGATCTTCCTTGTTTATATATGCAAAATACATTCATTGTATTTGATAAGCTTTGGAGATAGAGTGTATTTATCATTTTACAATCTCTTTATGTATAATAGATTGAGATATTATTTGAGCAATACATCAATGGTTTTTATTATGGTATTGGTTTATAGATTTGATCCTAGATGAGAGTTTTCTAAACTCTTTCATTGTATCAAAGTAGTCTATAATTATAAATTTGGTAGTCTATTGCCTTACTAAGTATACTCTTTTTTTGCATCCTCTTTGGATGGTCATGAGAATCAGAAATGTGTGTTAAAAAATTTATTTTTTAGGGTATTTATTCTTTGTATGTTTTTTATTACATGTAAATTTTGGAGATTACATGAGTAAATCAAAACTCACCAATGCATCCATATTATCTAAGAGATACAAAATCATCTCTAATTTTGTCCTAGTTAGATATCAAAGACAAGATCTACAATTTTTTTACAAATCTATTTTTTCATTAAAAATATTTGTTATATTTCACACTATAGTAAAATGGTAAAAAAACACTTAAGATTTTTTCTGAGTTTTGTGTGCTTTGTTTTTTCTTTTCAAAATATTTTAAAATTTTGAATTTTATTAAGAATTATAAAAGTTATCACAATTTTATTAACTGCAATACTATTCTATAAAAACATGTTTGTTCTTTCTCTAGTTGTGAGAAAACTATAAATGATTGCTCAAAATAATTATTCAGTTTTGTATGGCTTATTTTTAACTTTTTAGAATATTTTAAAAATTTAAATTTTATTATGAATTACAAAAGTTATTGTAGTTTTACTGACTTTGTACTATTTACTAAAAATTCTTTGTGAGGAGATTTTTTAAAGGGATTTTTATTATTTTTTTAATAAAATAATATCTTTGGATATTTTTTATTAAAAATAATATTTTGTATTTGGGAAATAGAAGAAGATATTATATTTTTTTATTATTTGGTCACATACTTTTTTTTATCTTATTTGTAAAAGAATAAAGGGTGAGGCCTAATTTGACAGGTGGTCAAACCCCCTAATAAGCAAACACAGTTTTACTTTAATTACTTTCACCATATTGATTGCAATCTATCATGGATGCATTATCGATTGAGCTTGATGTCCCATTTTACACATGTTTTGTACTTGTTTGTGTTTTTCTTGGCCCACATCACTCCCTTATTTCTTGGAGTAATTCTCATAATTTGTGATGACTTATTCGACAGATTGATAGTCTTCTTATTTAGAGCTATTTTGATGTATACAATGTCTTCCTTATTTTTATTTGGTATTTTTTAGGATATATTATACTTGTGTTAAATTATAAAGTGTCATGGGGAGTTTGATTTTATAGCCTAGTCTACTTTCATGTGGGTGTACCTCAATTTGTGTACCTTTTACTATTTCAGTTGTCAACCTCTCCCATCACCCCTAGGGCCATCTTTTTGAGAGATTTTATTTATATTTTTGACACCACTACTTGTGTTCAAGTAGTAGATGCAACCCACTCATAAAGATCTTTTCATCCACTCCACCTATTCAACATTATGGAGGGGGTTGTATTTTTATAGATTAGTCTTTTTTACTTGAATATCTTATTCAAGCACTTTGTTTGTCAGAACCCATATGAAGATTATTGTATCTCAGTGGCATTCTTGGTGAATTCTTGTATAGTGACATAAATGTGACATTCCCACAGTCTTTATGATCACTTCTCAATATTTTCAATTCAATTATTTAGAGACTTTCATTTATATATACTCTCAGTTCAACATTAAGTGAGAGTGTTCATGTACTGCTTCCTCAGGGTTATCATTCTACCTACTATTCTAGAGTAATGTTTGCGTTCAGTGATCCTCCTATTCAACACCATTCCTACTTTGACTTGGCGATTATAATGACTTGTTATACATATATTCTAGCAAGATGGATTGGCATCCATAGGGACACTTGTCTTCATACTACATCATTTTTTTGTGCATAGGTACCTCATCAATTTTTATTGTTGGGACTCATTTCCTCTCTTTTTTAGAGGTATTTTTCTCCTACACATTGTCTACCTTTCTCCACTTTATGAGAGATTGTTTCATAGAGATATTATTTGAGCAATACATCAATGACTTTTACTATGGTAATGGTTTGTAGATTTGATTGTGGGTGAAAGTTTATGAGAGATTACTTCTTGGATATATTGTACATGAGTATTTGATTAGGTCTTATTATTGGGACTCATACTGTGGATATGTCACTTTATTTTTATCTTAGTTTCACTTAAGGAAGTGTTAGAGTAGGTCGTTTATCTTAGCTCATGTTCACTTAGGTATTTAGATATTCCCACTCACTTATATGTGAATATTTCATTTATCTTATTTTAGATATTATAAAATATCACATATTTATCTCTTAGATATTATGGAGATATTTTTTAGTTGTTGCTATCCTTTATAAATAGTTATCTCTTAGTCATAAGTTTGATCACTTAGCTTGATATCTTAGTTATATTTGATCTCTTAGCTTAATGTAATAGTTAGAATTGATCTTCCTTACCTATATATGCAATTCATATTCATTATATTTGATAAGATATGGAGATATATAAGATTTATTATTGTATGATCTATTTGTGTACAATAGATTGAGATATTATTTGAGTAATACATCAATGAGTTGTATTGTGGTAATAGTTTGTAGATTTGACCATGGATGAGAATTTTTAAAACTCTTTAATATTTAACTATTAATTGTTCACATTTTATGGGCTTATAATCCACTACCATATTGTAGTGTTGATACAGTGGATTGCACCCTTGATAGGAGGCCGAGCTCCTGCCTTCCACACGCAACAATGGAAACTCCCCTCTTGCTTATGGGCCTGGCAAAACTGGGGGGAGAGTCTTTAGATAAGGGCTAGCTCCCTTCGATGTATCTTTTAGGTCCTGGATTCCCTACTGCTAACAAATAAATGAAAAAAGGGGGGGATGAAAAGGGAGAATGATGCTGAAAATAGAACCTAAACCTAAACTAAAAGGTGATACACCAAAAAAGTTGATCTAATCAGCCCGAACATACACTTTTCACCAAGAACAAGCTCCCATACACTTCATTTGACACGAGAAATCCTTCTACATTAGTGAGCTAGGGGTACGTGGATATACAGGGAGGAAGAACTACCAGAGGCATCCTCAGACACACTATGGCAGTGTATTCACAGGCACCTACACTCCTCTAGGGACACTTTTGGCAGCTCTACAAAAGGAGAACTCACAATACACTAGACATGCTAGAGTCATTCTGTGAAAGCATAAAAGAATGACTTAACATAGGACAAAGGCATAGACACATATGAAAGTGCAAGCTCAAATAGAGGTAAAAATGTTATGTCTTGATTCAAGGTAAAATCTAGCAAAATTCTACCTGACAAACCCCAAGATTTTTTGGGCAGAGCTTTGCCTTATAGGCTGAGAGGATTTTTTCTCAAAATGAGAAGTTTACAATATATAGAGAAAGAAGAAGTAAAGACACCCCTTTGTAAAAGACTTTTGGCACCCTTTGACAAGCTGGGCCATGATTGTTGAGAGCATCAGGGAGAGGAAGCCGCTTGATAGATAATGTTGTGTCGGCTCCTGCTTTGACTTTGGCATTCAAACATTAATGTGAAAGCATGGGTCATGGCTCTTTTCTAAAAATAGACCACTTCCTTCCAGATATTCATGCAGTTTGTCTAGTCACAAATGCAAAGTGGAGAAAATATGCCACACCGCTTACTGTTTGCATCGTTTGATGATCGCTTGGCAGGCACTATTCCAACTACAAGAGTAAATCCTTGAGTCGACACCTCCCTTCACCACCTAGACTATTTTGTCCATTTTTTCACTTTGTCTCTTCCTTATTTTGTCTTCTCTATCTTCTTCAGCCCTTAGGGCTATCTTCTTGGTAGGTCACTGAGTTCCTTGGACTCTTCTTTAAGCTTTTCAAAATCAACGACTATTTCACTGCCTTAAATTTGACATCTATGCACCCATCACTGGGCGTTTGAACTTCCAACGGTTAGTTTGTTGTGCTTGATTTTGACATCTTTGGGCCCGTCACCCCTTAGAATTTCTTTAGCCTTTTCCTTTCCTTCGGCTTTTCTCTAGTCAGGCTTTTGTCCTCTTTGGTCGGGCTTTTCTTTTGGCCATTTTTCTTACAAACAAAATGTTCGCAAGAATTATCTTGATCACTTACTTTCCTTCGGAATTCTCTTCGAGCTTTTCTCCTGCGGCTTTTCCCAAATTTCTTCAGACTTTTTGTCCAAAGGAATTCCTTCAGACAAAAGTCTGAAAGAAATCATTCTTTCCTTTGCCTTGTCTTTTCATGGTATTTTCTTCTAAAAAATTTCTTCAGACAAGATGTCTGAAGGAATTCCTTCAGACATTTTGTTTGAAGAAATTCTCGTCCTCACTTTTTTGAAGGAATTCCAACTTGCCTTGTGCATTTTTCTGAAGGAATTCCAACCCTTTCAGCCTTCTCTTTGGTCCCTTTGAAAGTGTTCCCTACCCTTCGCAAGGGCACTTGGAATGGTCCATTTTGCGCCTAAGTGGGACTTGTCTCTTCCTGCAGAGTCTGTAGAAACTACCTGCAGAGTCCGTGGAAATGCTTGTAGAGTCCGTGGAAATGCTTGTAGAGTCCGTAGAAATGCCTATAGAGTTTGTAGAAATAAGACTTGTGCAAAAAATCAAATTTATGGACTGGTTCAGAATAGTAGGGAAAAAGGGGGGTCCGATTTTGGCCTGTAGGACCAAAATGGTCAACAAATTGGTGACTCCTAGGGGAAGCATGCCTGCTATGTTTAGAAACCAGTTGCCTTAAAATCCATTAGGCACGAAATCAAAATGCAACGTTGAAGAAAGGTTAACAACAGCCTTGAGAGATCCCAAAATCAATCATGAGCTTTTACCCCAGACACAAGGGAAAACACACACAAGGCTAAAAACACTACTTGTGCAAACAGCACTTAGGGAAAATAGGAAAAGAAAATTGAAAGCAAACTACTAATATACAACTAACCAGGTATATTTGCCTCCCTCCTGGATTGAAGGGAAAACTTCTTAAGTCCCCTTTCTGGCAAGAACACTTATGATGCCAAACAAGTGGCTGAATGGAATGGAGATTTGGTGACCTGCTCCTCTTGCTTGCCACCTTGATTGGCTTACATCCGAGTGGATCAGAGTCAAACATGCTTCCAACATATATGTACTCTTCTTATTCTTAGAAGCTTTTCAAATGTTGGTCCTTCATGCTAGTGCATTTCACCAAGAAATCAATGGTTGCTGGCTCACCACCATAAGCCCTTTGATATGCACAGTCCCTTTGCAATGCATCATGGTTTGACCCGTTCCTTTCAGCTCCATTGAAGACCCTATCAAACTCATCCTCTACTCCCTCATGGATTTCTTAAAGAAGGGTGATTGTTGTGATGTCTGAAATGGAATCACAAACTGATTGCTCATCCCATAGAACATCACCTTCTTGCTCAAAGCTCTCTTCTTCAAAGTTGTCCTCAAGATGAACAGGCCTCTCCTTTTCTTGCTCAAGGATTAGAGTCTATAGTTGTTCAAAGACATCCATCTGATCCTCCTCCAACTTAGGCTCCATGGTATGGTCATCCTCCTCATCAAAGCAACAAGGAAGTTCATCAAACAAAGGATGAGAGAGCTCACCATGCTTACGTTCCTCCTCATATTGCTGAAACATTCGCATTTATGCATGACCTGCATCTTCCCCATTGCTGATGATGTCTTCTGAAGGAGCCTCCATGATGATTTCATCTTCATTGTCACTCATGGTAGCCTCTTGGATAGCTATAGATTGGATCTTCTACTCTTCACTCACCTCTTGTAAGATAGGTTCCTCCTTGAGAAGGGATGAAGTGGAAAGCTGATGATTAAACCCATGTGGAAGATGAGGCAACCCTTGAGCTAGAATCGAATGATTCTCATCCTTCCATTTGGCTAGCACTTCATCTATATTAGGTGTGGCCTGATAGCTCTCTTAGAGGTGTGTAGATGGGGTGTGTTCAGACATGGAATCTACTATTTGGTCTGAACCATCCATCACACATTGGCTAAAGAATCTCACTCTGGACTCCAACTCTGCAATTCTCCTAGCTAGATCTTCTTGAAAGAGCCTTTCTTGGAGGTCACAATCATCATCACGATGAGTGGGAGCAGCTTTGCCTTCTTTAAGGTCTTGATCAAAACCTTTCTCCTCCTTCCTGCCCCATGATTCCACTATTTGTTTCTAAGTCAGGATCTTGCCATCATGTTGAGAGACCTGAGGAAGTTGAGGAAGACTTGGGAGGGTTTGCTCATGTACAAGAAGAGCTACCCAAAGAGAGGCATGCTGGAAAGCTAGGTGCACGGGATTAAGAGCAGGTTTGATTGATGCATCACATGAACTAGAATGAGCAAGTGCCATCTGATAGAAAGGATTTGGTGCACAAGAGGGGGTTTTCTTTAGAATAGGAGGGGGCACGCAAGGCTGACTACCTTCCATGGATGGATTCCTCCATTTTTCTACCTCCTCCTCCATGGATTGCAAGGCCTGAGCTTGCCTGAACAAACACTCTTTATACATCAGCTCCTGTTGATATCTATACTGCTCATCCAATCTGTCAATCTCCATTACCTACTTCTCAAACTCTAGTGCTACTTCCCTTATGGTTGTAAGGAAACTAGGAGAGTTGTTTGGGGTGATTGCATGAATAGTTTGAGCTTGATCAAAACCATATGAAGGAAAATAAAGTCCATGATTCTTATCAATGGGATTATACATACAAAAATAAGATTTTTTTATGGCACCTAGACTGCTTAACCAACTGATTCAACTCGAATTCGCCATTAGTGTTGATAAAAAAGCCTCCAAAGGCTGGTTGGTTGAAGAACACACCAAAATTCTTCAACTCTTTGGACAAAACTTGTCCTCGTTGGTCCCACCATGTGTGCCAAAAACTTTTGACATGGTGGATTACACCCTTGATAGGAGGCCGAGCTCCTACCATCCACACGCAATAATAGAAACTCCCCTCTTACCTGTGGGCCTGGCAAAACTAGGGGGAGAGTCTCTAGATAAGGGCTAGCTCCCTTTGATGTATCTTTTAGGTCCTAGAATCCCTACTGCTAATAAATAAATGAAAAAAGGGGGGGCGGAGATGAAAAGGGAGAAGGATGCTAAAAATATAACCTAAACCTAAATTAAAAGGTGATACACCAAAAAAGTTGATCCACTTAGCCCGAACATACACTTTTCACCAAGAACAAGCTCCCATACACTTCATTTGACATGAGAAATCCTTCTGCATTAGTGAGCTAGGGGTCCGTGGATATACAAGGAGGAAGAACTACCAGAGGCATCCTCATACACACTATGGCAGCCTATTCGCAGGCACCTACGCTCCTCTAGGGACACTTCTGGCAGAATTGCAAAAGGAGAACTCACAATACACTAGACATGTTGGAGTCATTCTATGAAAGCATAAAAGAATGACTTAACATAGGACAAAGGCATAGACACATATGAAAGTGCAAGCTCAAATAGAGGTAAAAATGCTATGTCTTGATTCAAGGAAAAATCTAGCAGAATTATGCCTTACAAACCTCGATATTTTTTGGGCAGAGCTTTGCCTTATAAGCTGAGAGGATTTTTTCTCAAAATGAGAAGTTTACAATATATGGAGAGAGAAGAAGTAAAGGTGCCCCTTTAGAAAAGACTTTTGGTGCCCTTTAACAAGCTGGCCCATGTGCGTTGAGAGCATTGAGAAGAGGAAGCCGCTTGATAGATAATGTTGTGTCAGCTCTTGCTTTGACTTTGGCATTCAAACATTAATGTGAAATCATGGGTCACACCTCTTTTCTACAAACAGACTGCTTCTTTCCAGATATTCACGTGATTTGTCTGCTCATAAATGCAAAGTAGAGAAAATAGGCCATGTCGCTTATTGTTTGCACCGTTTGATGATTGCTTGGCAGTCATTGTTCCAATTACAAGAGTAAATCCTTGAGTCGACACCTCCCTTCACCACCTAGACTATTTTGTCTGTTTCTGCACTTTGTCTCTTCCTTATTTTGTCTTCTCTATCTCCTTCGGCCCTCAAGGCTATCTTTTTGGCAGGTCGCTGAGTTCCTTGGGCTCTTCTTTAAGCTTTTCAAAATCAACAGCTATTTCACCACCTTAAATTTGACGTCTGTGCACCTGTCACTAGACATTTGAACTTCCAACGACTACTTCATTGTGCTTGATTTTGACGTCTTCAGGCTCGTCACCCATTGGAATTTCTTCAGCCTTTTCCTTTCCTTCAGCTTTTCTCTGGTCGGGCTTTTGTCCTCTTTGGTTGGGCTTTTCTTTCGACCATTTTTCTCGTGGACAAAATGTCTGCAAGAATTATCTCGATCAGTTACTTTCCTTTGAAATTCTCTTCGGGCTTTTCTCTTGCAGATTTTCTTGAATTTCTTCAAACTTTTTGTCCAAAGGAATTCCTTCAGACAAAAGTCTGAAAGAAATCATTCTTTCCTTTGCCTTGTCTTTTCGTGGGATTTTCTTCCAAAGAATTTCTTTAGACAAGATGTCTGAAGGAATTCCTTTGGACATTTTGTCTAAATAAATTCTCGTCCTCACTTTTCTGAAGGAATTCCAACTTGCCTTGTGCATTTTTCAGAAGGAATTCCAACCCGTTTAGCCTTCTCTTTGGTCCCTTTGAAAGTGTTCCCTGCCCTTTGCAAGGGCACTTGGAATAGTCCATTTTGCACCTAAGTGGGAACTTGTCTCTTCCTGCGGAGTCCATAGAAACTGCCTGTAGAGTCGGTGGAAATCCCTGCAGAGTCCGTAGAAATGCCTGTAGAGTCCGTTGAAATAAGACTTGTGCAAAAAATCAAATTTATGGACTGGTTCAGAACAGCAGGGAAAAAGGGGGGACCGATTCTGGCCTGCAGGACCAAAATGGTCAACATGTAGTTATATAATTTTAATAATTAATATATTTTTTATTTTAATAACTAATATTATTTATTTAGTTATTTATATCTAAAAAATATTATCTATGATAATGATAATGAATAATAAAAAGAAGCAATATTTCAAAGCATATTGGTATTGTTAAGGGATATATAAGCCTTTTCTCTTTTCCTTCAAGAGATAATAGGTTCCTCGAAGTCAAATGAAAGATTATTGGACTCACTCAATTTGAATCTAGAACAAAATAAGCTTGTTAACACATCCTACATCATTAGAAATAACAAACCAATGAAATGGTCGAATAGTCACAATGGCACAAATAATTGAACCAATTCTAATTCTAGTTATACCTTACAAAATAGCCAAATAGTCACAACACACATGGAAAAATAAGTGGTGTATTCAAGAATAACCACATTCCTGGCAATAATACAAACATGAGAAAGAAGTGGCATATTTGAGATGGAGTGGAACAAGTGCAGAAATATTCTATCGAGCCAATCATTACCAACCTTAGATATTTCCTTATACTTAGACTCTTCACAAATATTTATTATTCAAGTACTTTGAATTAGAAACAACAAATCATAAACATGTTTATAGAATAAGAAATAATTATAAATAATAAATAAAATTATTTTAATTTTATTTTAGTACAACCTATCAAAGTCATGTGTTTGCTTGTTTAGAGAATTATTTTTAAGTTTTAAATAAACTATTTTTATTATTTTAGTTTAAGATTTTATGAATGAAATTATGATTACAAATATTTACATCTTTATGTTTAATATTGTAGTGCACACCTATTATTAAAACAAACACACACACACACACACACACACACACACACACACACACACACACACACTATATATATATATATATATATATATATATATATATATATATAATTTTAGATTTCAATTGTGACTATAAAATCATAGAAGAAAATAAGGTAAAAACATGAAAATTTGTTTTGATTAAGTTGCACAAGCAAATTTTATTCTGTCATAAGAAAAATACTACTAGGATGACATAAATGGCTCGATGATCAAAGGAAACCTGCCTTTAAAATATTGATTATTTAAACTTAGGTAACCTGTTAGCATGCTGAGTAACTCAAGTGGCTCCAAGGAACTCATTAATTAACTAATTAAGCCAAAACCCTATACAAAAAAATCAAGGTTAAATGTTCCTAATATAAAGTATAGCTAAACAAGATTAGAAAGGGTTATAACAACATTTCATACTAATAGTAGCATCATCTTGAGGATACTTGTGATAGATGATGGCTTTTGATTGGAGTTTGAACTAGTTTGGGATATAATTGATCCAACATCTATTAATGGCCCTGAAAATATAACTAACAACCATAACTGACCTTAAATACCTTTCTAGAAATTTGAATCGTGAATCTTGAAACAATGAAGCCACTTAACCAAATCACCCACATATCATTAACATAAACTCATTATTTTTTAGATAGATATGAAGCTTTTGATTAGATCAACTAATCGGTTACATCAATGGCCATAACCCACCGATACCAACACTACCACCACAACCGATGAATACCAATATTCCTGCCACAACTCACATTTACATTCCTTGTCACAATATTCTTGCCACAACCGACATTTACATTTCTGCCATAACTGGCATTTTTATCACTAATATGGCCACAACCAGCCTATACTAGTGAAATGACCATAACTGACCTTCCAATACCTCCAATATTTGATCTTGGGTGGTACATTTAACAATCAAGTTACTTTACCAATGCACTCCCATCTCTTTGATCCATAAACCCATTATTATTAAAGAAATTATTTTTAATTTTTAATTTATGTAATTTTTATTCATTCATAATATATTAAATAAGAAACTTTTTTACTTGATTAGTTAAAATGGTTTTGATCAAAGTGATGAATCGGTATAAGACACAAACAGAGGCCCATTCCCGTAGCAAAATAGAAGGAAGAAGAAAGAAATAGAGTAGAAGGACACCACCTCCCAGAAGAACAAGAAATAAAGGACACAAAAGTCATAGAGAATAAAATGAGAGGGGTAACAAAAAGAAAGGACACGGATAACCGAACACCCAAACACCTAAAAAAAGAGGTAGAATGATACATCCCTCAAGACCAATCCCTATAAACTATCCACTAGAGGGGGCTTATCCACAAGACAATGTTGTATGTCACCCTCATTTAAAAAGGAGGTATTCTATCATCCATTGAGAGCCATTAGATATGAGAGAGTGCACTTCTACCCTCAGTAATTCTACCTCTGATCTATGACCTTTATTCTTCAAAGGGACTCCAAAATTTGCGTGTTACTTACCTAGCCTAGAAGGGGGAGATCAAGAAAGGTTCGCTCAAGGAGGGTTTGAATGGGGGTCAAATTTTCTTACAAGGGATCTTCCATGGAAGGGAAGGACCGAGGTGGGGAAGGGGGGACCTAAATAGGCTAAGAGGGGGGGGGGGGGTAGTGGGTAGGGGAGCAAGCCCAGGACATCCCACAACAACATCGATCATCATCATCAAGTGAGAGAAATGGGGGCAGTAGAACTTTTTGTGATTGTGCCACTTGAAAGATGTGTCAAGCTCCTCTTTTTTTCTCTTCTAGACTTGTTGAGGATGTTGACAAGGCTTGGAGGGACATTCAATGATGCAATGACTAGGGAGGTGGTAATGGAAGCAACAGAGAGAAAGGCTTTCATAATTGAGATGTTGAGTCCATGAGCCCTATAAGGAGAGCAGATTAATCGAAAAGGAGAGTGGCTTGTAAAGGTCAATGAAAGCACAAACATGGACTGAGCTAAGGCTCCAAGAGATAACATCAACCTTTAGGAAAGTACAAACTTTGTCCACCAAGAGATTAATGAAACACTCATTCCTCATCACCAGAGGGAGAGAATGAAGCCGAATCCATATCGGGACAACCTTAAATTGGACCAAATTTGGTGAAAAAAAGGGCTCCAATGGTAGAATAAAACACTAAAATGATTGAAGAACCATGACCTAGAGTTATACAAAAATTTCCTATCAGTTGAGCTCTAAAATTCTATAAAAAAAAGCCAACACATAGTAAGGAGAAGGAAGGAGGACTAATAGAATGCCATACCTTCAAGGCCCAAATTGAGAGGGTTGAAAGAGAAACAAATAATCCCACACATTTATTGATCATTGATTTACTACTAATATCTACTTCTATCTCCAACAATGGAGGGTCTACGATAACCAGCTCAGGGACCAATGAGGTGACCCAAATTGAAACAAAACCAAGCAAAAAGTCCTCAGCCATGACCAGAGAAGAAACATAGAAATCATCCACTAGAAGAGGGGTTGCAGAATCAGAGCATGAGGAGATCCAATATTTTTTAAAAATAGAACAATGGTGGAATAGGTTAGGAACATTTTTGCAATTTACATACACCCAATGAATCTCAAGACTTGCAACTACCTTATCTGAGACATATGATGGAGGAAAAAGAAAAGGTTCAAGGAGAGAAGAGTCCAAAGAGTGATAGTCAGCCAACAGAGCTACAACTAGGGAAGACACATGGTCATCAACAGGAGTAGGTTATTAGAGGTACAATAAATAAGAGGGGAGGTGAATCAGTAATCCCAAATAATCCAAATTCAGTTCTAATCTTTACAAATACTTAATCAGCTACCACAAGCATTCATGAATCATAAACAACATTCATAATAATGAATAGGAGAGACAATACAAGATCAATCACATAACATAAGACATACATGGGAAACCCTCTTGAGGAATAAAACCCATTAAAACTTGTAATTGGACTATTATCCTATAAACACAAGATCTAATTTAGACCAACTGTAACTAATCAAGGAACTACAATCCCTATTTAGTGAGACTCCAATCCTATAATGTGTTACAACACCTATCTAACTGAGAAACAACAACCAGACCTTTTAGCAAGTGTCACCTTACAAGGAGGCTATAACCACATTATATGTTGAGCTACCATAACAATACCTATGAACAAATCCACCTTTAAACTGATGTCAACAACACCTGATGATAGACCTCTGCTTATCATACTTCACCTTTGCTCACACTCAAACAACAAGCTCTTTATTCCGCCAATATAATTATGACCAATAGGTTATACAAATAGTCCTCAATCTATTATTCTCTTCAACTCATCCTCAAGGTACTCTACCCCTTCTTCTCTCTCCAAAACACACACACAAGCCTCTCTCAATTCACTCCTTAGTTTATCACACAAAATCTAGAATCCATCAACTTTGATTCCATTATTTATAGAGTAATCTTGATTAACATCTTGGTCGGTCATTAGGCATGCCTTAGCCCTTAAAGAATCTATCATACAAAGACATGACTCAATTCTATATTCATAGGTTGGCCATAGTGTCTATGGGTCACCCTTAAGGAACTACACATTTTAATAAGGCCATTACAGTCCTTATAGGTCTCATGTGAACCCATTCACTTATTTAGCACTCCCTTGAGACAAATAAGAACATAAGACTACTTTCAAATACATGGTTCTACTCTTTATGCCCCCATAGACATACTCAAATGATCATAGTCAACTTATCTCACTTCTATGTATGCTCAAACAACTCAAACACTGACCTGATGTACACAACCACCATGAATGAGTACATAACAAACTTCTTAAACATTGTTCATACTCAAGATGGATTGATCATACATCTAAAATCCACAAAAATCATCCTCATGGAGTCTACAACATGATCCAATAGACAATTCAATGTAATAAATTGAAACAACATCAATATTGTTGTCCCCAAAAGCATCACTCATTTTTTGGGACAACATTTGAACTATTTTGGTTCAGCTGACCAAAATAATCTCTTCCCTTCTCAAAATTTGTTCTGAGCTTTCAAATTCCTCATATTTCAAGCTTTTTCAGTAAAGGGACTAGTAGGTTTAAAGGGTTTAGTGGATTTAACAAGCGAGTTCAATCAAAAGAACAAGTTTTTAGCACTTAGGCATTTTCAGGATTGGTTCAACGCCTTAGTTCAACCAAAAGGGTTCATCGGCAAGCTTCTAAGCAAGGATTGAACCATTGAACCGTTGAACCTTGAACCAAAAAGGTTCAAGGGTTCAATGGGTTCAAGGTTTAACGTTGTTGGAAAGCTTCAAAGAGTCAAGCGCTTTGTCAAGGTTCAACGGGCAGTAATTTCAATCGATCGGTTCAATCAAATGGTTCAAAGGAGTGCCCAAAAGGAAAAAGCCTGAGAGCAGAATCTACCAAGTGTCATCTATCAGGACACATTATAATAGATTTTTCTAAATGCAATAGAAGTTGCCACATGTCTCTTGTAAAGCTCAGCGGAAGCTGCCAAGTGTCAACATCCACAGTTTCTTCCTTGTGTCCCGTTATAACTCAGCAGAGCGCGACAAGTGTCTGCATCCGCGTTTCAAGCTTCTTATAAGTTTCAAAGTTTCTTTCAATAAGCTTCTCTTAGAGTCCCACGAAAGGCACCAAGTGGAAAATGTAGAAGGTTTTAACATACTTTTCTAAGAAACTATGGAAGTTGCCACATGTCCCTTATAAAGTTTGGTAAAAGCTGCCAAGTGTCAACATTCACAGTTTCTTCCTTTTATTTCATTATTAAGGACTGTGGTGGGCCTTGAGTGAGTTGCTAAAGTCGAGTGGAAGTTACCAAGTGTCAACTGTAGAGACACATTATAATTTGTTTCTTAAAGTAGTGGAACTTGCCACGTGTCCCTTATAAAGTTTGGTGGAAGCTGCCAAGTGTCAACATCCATAGTTTCTTCCTTTTATTTTGTTATTGAGTAAGGACTGTGGTGGGCCTCGGGTGAGTTTCTAAAGTAAGTGGAGTGCTCCAAGTGTCGTCATCTGTGTGAATCTAAATGAGTCCCAAATATTTTTATAATGTTTCTAAAGCTCAGTAGAAGCCGTCATGTGTCATCTTCTGCAAGGCTCTCAAAAGGTATCTAGAGCTTCTATAAGTTAAGTGGATGCTGCCAAGTGTCCTCACCTATTTCACAGTGGAAGTCACCACGTGTCACTTGTTAGGACCAATGAAAAGTGACCAAATCAAGCAGAAAAGACATGTAAGAATTGTTAAGGAGGATGACGGGCCCATAGCTATCTAATTTAGGACAACCAACTAGCCGTTAGCTTTTAAATGACAACAGACCTAAAGACATTCAAAGACCTTCAGGCTGAAGGGAAGAATTGCTGAGAGGAGGAACCAAAAGAACCAAAAAGAGGGAAAAGATAGCTTGAGAACTCAAATGGTAGTAGGAAAGAGGGAAGATCAGAAATATATGTAGGAGTTATTTCCAGTAAGTGGAACAATCCACCAGGTAGATATTGGAGCCTACAAACATTGAAGGCATGGCCTACTTGTCTCATTTAGTGCAAAGGTGAAGTGGATAGCTACACAAATATCAAGCGATAGACTAAATGATTCAGACTTAGGAGAAGACATATGAGATGAAATGACACGTCACAGTTAAGGTGGCTGCCCTATTCTAACATGGTCTTCTTTGACAAAACTGAAAAATGCATTCAAGGCATAAAATGCATAGCATGGGTCATTCCATGAAACAGAGTGCCAAGCCTTTCTTGGATACTATATATTGTATTCTCTTGTGTCATTTTACGGGAGATCTTTTTGGTCATAAAAACAAAACTCTGCCAAAATTAAGGGAAGAATATTGAGACTTAGAGCTCAGATTGTTGTTCATATTATTTTATCTAAATGAGAAAGCAAGTTACTTGCAGACTTTGTGTTGTTATAGCTTGTGCCATTTTAGGAGATTGTTCTTATGCTTGTCTTCTAAATGCATTCTTGTTTATGTAATTTAATAGGTAGAACTAGTGGAAGGGATATGAAAGATGTCCTGAAGTCAGTTACTTTCAGGGTTTGTGTTGTTATAGTTGTCTTCAGTGTGTGTTTTTAGTTTCTTTCTATGTAGAAGGTTTTGGGATGACTTTGTGCCCCCATTATCTTTTGTGTTTCACTCTTTTGGAAGTTGAGGTGGAAACTTTGTGTTTTGTTTCATCCTACTGGTTACTACACCCTTTTGTTATCAAGTTACTTGTCACTACCTAAAAGAACTCTTGCTATTTACTACAGACCACTTCTGAAAGAAGAAAAGTGCCTTCAGTGTTTTCACCAAGATTTTTTTTTGTCTGTGAGCATCATCTCTGAAAAAAGAGAGATGGATGGTGATACCCTACCCCTGAGTGCTATTTTCTACTAATATCTATAGTATATAGCCCCTGCATATTCATAGGGAACCTCCCCTTGATGAGAGGAGAGATTTGTCCACCTTTGATGTAGTAAACCTCCACACTGGGCCGACCAATCTCCCTTGCTGTGGATGATAAGACCTATTTTGTTCATCAGTTAGCTGATTGACAACATATTCACCCAACTGTCTTTTTGGTGACTCCATTGGGGAAGGACAAGCAGTTTGAAGCCTCAAGCTTCAAGCTAAAGCAAGGCTAGTCCTTTTCCATTTTTGTTTCACAATCTAGCAACTCCACACTATACCAAAAGATAGAGAGTTCAAGGTGTTGTTGACCCTATCTTTGAGTTGGTGTAGCAAATAAATTTTGACTTTTTCCCTCCCCAACTTCAAGTTTAACAATCTTAGAGTGTTCCTCCTACCCGTACCAGGTCACCAATCCAAGGTAGAGTTGTTTTTTTTGTTGTTAGCAAAACTTTGCCTATACATACTCCACCTAGATTTATTGTCCCCCTTTTTCATAATCCAATCATGGCAGTTCAAGGCCCCTGGGGTAACTCTTTTAGCCCACTCAATCTCACTCCACCTCTGCATGAAATTCCATGTAGCTCATGAAAGAATTTTCTCAAATTTTTTGGTAATGGGAGAGTTCATCCTGATGAATATATTACAACCTTCAGCATAGCCTATGGCATGATAGGAGTGGAATTTGAGGATGTGGCAGTCAGGCTTTTCATGGAAACACTACAAGGTGCTGCTATAGACTAGTTCTACCATCTGCAAGCTAGATTAGTTACTGATTGAGACACACTCAAAGCTAAATTTGAAGCCAGGTTCAAGCCTGCAGAAGATGCACATGCCTTACTAGCCCATCTCACATAGATGAAGAAGGAACCTCATGAACCTATGAGGGATTTTATAACAAATTTTAACAAGCTGAGGAACTAAATTCCTTCAATTACTCAGCCAACATCTAAAAACCTCAAGTGCTTCTTCATCAACTCACAGCTGCCTGAAATAAGTTTTTTGTTGAGACGTGCTGGCCATATAGACCTTGAGGCTACTCAAGACTTGGCTACTGAAGTAGAAGATGACCTTATCTTGGCAGGGAAGATAAGGAGAGACCCAAACAGAAGTAAATCCTCTTCATCTTCTGAATACTCACCTACAACCACCACTGATCCAATGGTGTAGAAGCTAGCAAATGAGTTGTTGGCTCTCAAAAAACAAATGGTGCAAAGAATGTCATATAATCTTTCATACAGAGATGCATCAAGGAGGACATTCCCTAATCAGTCTTACCAAGTCAATGTTGCCAGAAACCAAGGGCAATCAAATCGTCTTCCTCTTTCATAGAGGAACCTTGCCCTTGAAGTGCCTCCAACCAATTCAGTAGTGGGATACCTTGAAGCAGAATCAAATTTCTCCTTCTATCCTGACTTAAATCAAGAAGATGACACTAATCTCTTCACATAAGGAGAAGAAGAATTCACTGGTGACTCCAACATTAGTTTCGTGAATTACTAGGATGAACCTAGAAGTGAAGGTGAAGCGATTGAGGGATCATATGCGGTGTTCACCCAATCTAAAAATTAGTCAGCCTAGCAAGCTAATAAAGAAAAGATAGAGCAGCGACCTCAACCAGCCATTTTGATTGCTAAGCGTGAGACCACTCTGCCTTTCCAACCAAAAGACCTGATGACTGCTAAAAAGGTGAGTACCTCAATTATGCCTTCACCTCTAATTTCAAATTCACAGACCAATCCTCCCCCTTCAAAAAACTAGAAGGATGAATTCCCATCCTCTACTTCTAGCTCATTCCAGACATTTGACATAATTGACCATATAAAGAAAACCAAAATGTTTGAATTTGAATTTTTGCAGTCCAATCTTGAGAAATTGGACAAGTTGGTTCAATATGTAAAGAACTAAACCATCCCTACAAGACAAAAAGCTAAGAAGGTAACTCATGATACCTCAAGGAACATGTCTATCTCAAACAACTTTGTCATTACTCCTTCTACCCCTGGGAAAATAGAGCCTTTCTACATTTCCCTGCTAATAAATGGTCACAAGCTGAGCAATTGCATCATTGATTCTAGAGCTTCAGACAATGTTATGTCTACCAAAGTCGCTGAATCCCTTAGTCTCACACTAACCAAAACATTTGGTAAATGCTTCTCCATGGAGAATAACCAAGTGCCACTATTGGGACAAATCAAAGATGCCTAATTTGCATTTACAACATTCCCAGACAAAAGAATCAAGATGACTGTCTTGGTGGTCGACGTCCCAGCATCATATGGCATCCTTCTTGGCCAAATTTTTTGTAAAGATGTTGGTGGTGAATTAAGCATGGACTTGTTTGAGGCAAGAATCCCATTCAAAGGCATTATGCAAAGATTGCTTCCTGAAAAGGAAGCAAAATATGTGGTCACCCAAACATTAGCGCCTAAAGCTCAAATTATATTTGAGTCTTCCAGAATGCGTAACTACTTTCTATCCATAGTGGAAGTTCATGAGGTGCCTAATGAAGCTCCTAAAAGTAACAACTTGAAAATTGTTTTGAAAAGAACAACAAAAGAATTGGTAGAGCACAGTGTAAATACAGAAGAATCTCCACCTCCAAATGAAGAAGAATCCAAAGAAAAATCAATTTCCAATGAGGTATGGATTCTGAAATTTGATGACAACTGCTCTTCTACTGGTTCAGGTGCCAAAATTGTACTAATATCTCTTTAAGGGGATATTTTATTTTCATCTTACAAATTATAGTTCAGCAATACCAATAACATAGTTGAGTATGAATCTCTATTGCTTGGATTGAGGGTTGCTCAAGACAAAGGCATCAAGGTCCTTCATGCCAAAGGAGATGCTGAACTGGTGGTTTGTCAGGTGAGAAACCTGTATCAAACCAAGAATGAGAGATTGTGCCACTACTGCAATCTAGTCTGGGACCAAATTGAAAACTTCAATACTTTTAGCATCTCTGCCATTCTTAGAGAATTCAATGACTGTTTTGATGCATTGACTATTTCAACAACTCTCTTAGTTCTCCACCCAGACTTCAAAGGAGATAGGTAAACTATTGAGCTGGTCTTTCGACCAAGTGTACTTGACAATGCCAGTCATTGGCAAGTGTTTAACAATGACAACTAAATCATTACCTTCTTGGAGCAAAAAGACAACTTTGAATGGCTGCATTTTGAAGGTAGTAAGCCTTAAAAGCTTGAACCAGCCCTTGAATCAAGTGTAGATGTAGGTGAAGGGTTCCTGCAACTCAAAAGGAATAAAATCCTAAAAGGCCTGGTTTTCCTTGAGAAGCTATTTGACAAATATGACAAATTCATCAAACAACAACAAATGGATTCAAGCTCCCCTCAGGAGTTTGATCAGATAAATTTGGGTACCATGGAAGATCCCAAGATGGTGAACATTGGGAAATGCTGCACTCTTGAGGAGAGATTCAAGTTCACTACTTTGCTCAGCCAATACATAGACGTCTTATCATACTTATATGATGATCTAAAGTCACTCAGGCCTAAAAAAATTCACTATGAGATTCCTCTCAAAACTAACTTAGTGCCTTACAAGCAAAAATCTAGGTAGTATAATCTAAAGATATCAGGTACTATTCTAGCCGAGATACAAAAAATGTTAAGCACCAAGATCATTTTCCTAATCCATCATTCAACATGGATTGCCAACATAGTGCCTGTGAGGAAGAAGAATGGCAAAATTTGCTTTTGTGTGGATTTTAAGAATTTAAATCAGTCATCTCTAAAGGATAACTATCCTCTACCAATCATAGATCAAGTGCTTCAGATAGTGACTAGTTCAAAAATGTTATCAATGCTAGACGGTTTTTCAGGATACAATCAAGTTGAAGTTGATGAAATAAACCAACATAAGACTGCCTTCACCACACCTTGGAACACCTTTGCCTACCGAAGAATGCCATTTAGCTTCATAAATGCTGGCGCCACCTTCCAAAGAGAAATGGACCTCACTTTCAAAGATGAAATGGGTAAGTTCATTGTAGTGTACTTGGATGATTTAACAATCTTTCCAAGCATCACCCAGATCATGTGCGCCACTTGCAACAAGTGCTAGAATCCTGCCATCAGAATGGCATTTCCTTAAATCCTAAGAAGTCTATTTTTGGGGTAATAGAGGAGAAACTTCTCAGACACATTGTGTCCCGAGAAGGCATAAAGATTAACTCAGAAAGAGTCAAGTCTATTCAGGAACTTATCCTTCTTACAAGTAAGACTATAATTCACTTTTTCTTTGAAAAGGTGAATTTCTTACAAAATTTCATCTCTGAATTTGCTGAGAAAACTTGCCATATTGTAAACATGATGAAGGGAAAGGCTACCTTCTGCTAGACTAAAAAAGGCAAATTAGCATTCTGGGACATCAAGACAGCCATTGCTCACTCCCCAATTTTGGTTTGTCTAGATTATACCAAGGATTTCACCATGTATAGTTATGCTTATGAACACACACTTTCAACAATGTTGGTTCAACAGAACCAAGAAGGTGTGGAATCTCTTATTTCTTTCATGAGTTGTCCTCTCAAAGTTTATGAGCTGAAGTACTCAAACATGGAGAAGCATGCTTATGCAGTAGTGAAGGCAGTCAAGCATTTTCACTTTTACATCTTGAATTCACACGTTACTGCCTTAGTTCTTGATGCCACGATTAAATCCATATTAACTCAGTAGGATTTTGGGATGAAAAGAGGCAATTAGATTGCAAAAATCTAAGAGTTTGATCTAGTTATCAAACCAATGAAGATAATGCATGGAAAGGGCCTATGCCAATTAATTGTTGATAATACACCAGAACAAACAAAGCATGAAGAATCAGAAGAAGAAGACACACCAATAGTCCTCTTTGTTTCCATCACAAATAAGTGGTATTCAGGTATTGCTCATTTCCTTACTTATGGTGAGTGTCTTACTCACTTATCTTATAAAGAAAGGAGGACTATCAAGTTGAAAGCTACCAATTTTGTTCTCTGAGACAACAACTTGTATAAGAGGAGCCTTGATGGAGTGTTCCTTCGCTACGTGGATAAAGAGCAACAGAACAAGCTTTTGAAATCCTTCCATAATCTGGCCTATGGAGGACATTTTTCTACTCCTATAACTACCCACAAAATTTTTAGAGCCAGATATTACTAGCCTACTTTGTTTCAGGATGCATATAAATGGGTACAAAGGTGTAAACTATGCCAATAGTTTGTTGAAAAACCCAAGTTAGTTGCCCTGCCTCTCAAGCCAATGGTGATAGAAGAGCCATTTCAGCAATGGAGAATCAATTTCATTGGTACTGTAAACCTATTTTATAGTGCTGGACATGATTATGTCCTCACAGCAATAGATTACTTCACCAAGTGGGTTGAAGCAATTCCAACCAAGCATGATACTTCAAAAGTAGTATGCCAGGTTTGGGGTCCCAACTAAGATTGTCATTGATAATGCAACTTGTTTCACTTCTTAAGAGATCACTCAATTCTATTTTTACTATGGGATCATACTCTCTCACTCTTCTGATTACTTTCCACAAGGGAATGGAAAAGCTGAATCAAGTAACAAGAACCTGGTGACTATCATCAAAAAGCTGGTGGATGACAACCAAAGGACATGGCATAAAGCATTGGTTGATGCTTTATGGGTAGATAGAATTACACCAAAAAATGAAATTGGTATGTCTTCTTTCTAACTTTTTTATGAGCTCAATGCTGAGATACCAATCACCCTAGAATTGCCAGCATTGAAATTGGCTAATGCAATTGAAGATCAGACATATAAAAGTGCCATTGATAAGAAAATCATGTGCTTGACTGAGCTGGATGAATAGAGAACTATGGTGGTGGACCGAATTGCTGCCCATCAAAGTCTGGTGAAGAAACTCTTTGACTAGAAGGCAAAAAACCATGATTTCTAGATTAGAGATCAAGTCATGTTGTGGGACAAGAGGAGAGAACCAAAGAGAATGCATGGAAAATTTGATTCCCTATGGAGGGGCCCTTTTACTATTCATCAGCTCAATGGTGAAAATAGTTTCCTATTGAGGTGTCAAGATGGCACACCCTTTTCTTTGCCTCACAATGAGCAACATCTGAAGCACTTCAACTCTTGAATTATCAGATAAAATCATCTGTACATGTGTATATTTGTATAGTCTTTAATCTTGTTTTGTGATTTTCCTTTTCATTTTCATTTTTAGCTCCTTGCTTTCTTGTTGGTTAGCACAACTCCATAGCCCAATGGCATACTTCAAGGCACTAGAGATTCTGGTTTCTACTCCCCTCAACTATTCCAAGTTTTTAACTGAAAGAAGTTCCCCAACTGGAGCCAGTTGTTGTCCCCAAAAGCATCACTCATTTTTTGGGACAACATATGAACTATTTTGGTTCATCTGACCAAAATAATCTCTTCCCTTCTCAAAATTTGTTCCAATCTTTAAAATTCCTCATATTACAAGCTTTTTCAGTAAAGGGACTAGTAGGTTCAAAGGGTTCAATGGCTTTAACAAGTGAGTTCAATCAAAAGAACAAGTTTTTAGCACTTAAGCACTTTTAGGATTGGTTCAACGCCTTGGTTCAACCAAAAGGGTTCATTGGCAAGCTTCTAAGCAAGGATTGAACCATTGAACCGTTGAACCATTGAACCTTGAACCAAAAAGGTTCAAGGGTTCAACGAGTTCAAGGTTCAACATCGTCAGCAAGCTTCAAAGAGTCAAGCACTTTGTAAAGGTTCAACAGGTGGTAGGTTCAATTAGTCAGTTCAATCAAATGGTTTAAAGGAGTGCCTAAAAAGAAAAAGCCTGAGAGCAAAAGCTACCAAGTTTTATCTACCGAGACACATTATAATAGGTTTTTCTAAATGCATTGAAAGTAACCACGTGTCCCTTGTAAAGCTCGACAAAAGCTGCCAAGTGTCAACATCCACAGTTTCTTCCTTGTGTCCTATTATAACTCAGTGGAGTGCGACAAGTGTCTGCATCTGTGTTTCAAGCTTCTTATAAGTTTCAAATCTTCTTTCAATAAGCTTGTCTCAGAGTCCCATGGAAGGCACCAAATGGCAAATACGAAAGGTTTTAATATACTTTTCTAAGAAACTACAGAAGTTGCCATGTGTCCCTTATAAAGTTCGATGAAAGCCACCAAGTGTCAACATCCACAATTTCTTCTTTTTATTTTGTTATTAAGGACTTTGGTGGGCCCTGAGTTAGTTGCTAAAGTCAAGCGGAAGTTGCCAAGTGTCATCTACTAAGACACATTATAATTTGTTTCTCAAAGTAGTGGAACTTACCACGTGTCCCTTATAAAGTTTGGTGGAAGTCGCCAAGTGTCAACATCCACAGTTTCTTCCTTTTGTTTCATTATTGAGTAAGGACTGTGGTGGGCCCTAGGTGAGTTGCTAAAGTAAGTAGAGCGTGCCAAGTGTCATCATCCGTGTGAATCCAAATGAGTCCCAAATGTTTCTATAATGTTTCTAAAGCTCAGTGGAAGCTGCCATGTGTCATCTTCCACAGGACTCTAAAAAGGTATCTAAAGCTTCTACAAGTTAAGTAGATGCTGCCAAGTGTCCTCGCCTATTTCACAGCAAAATTCACCACATGTCACTTGTTAAGATCAGCAAAAAATGGCCAAAGCAAGAGAGAAAGACATGAAGGAATTGCTAAGGAGGATGATGGGCCCGCAGCTGTCAAATTCAAGACAACCAACTAGCCGTTAGCTTTTAAATGATGATGGACCCGAAGACATTCAAAAATCTTCAGGCCGAAGGGAAGAATTGCTGAGAGGAGGAACCAAAATAACCAAAAAGGGGGAAAAGACAGCCTGAGAACTCAAATGGTAGCAAGAAAGAGGGAAGACTAGAAATATTTGCAAGAGTTATTTCCAGTAGGTGGAACAGTCCACTAGGTAGATATTGGAGCCTGCAAACATTGAAGGCATGATTTGTTTGTCTCCTTCAAAGTAAAGGCAAAGTGGACAATTGCATAGATATCAGGTGACAAACCAAATGATCCAGACCTAGGAGAAGACATATGAGATGAAATGACATGCCACAATTAAGGTGGCTGCCCTATTCCAGCATGGTCCTCTTTGACAAAATTGAAAAATGCATTCAAGGCATTGAATGCACAACATGGGTCATTCCATGAAATAGAGCGCCAATCCTTTCTTGGCTACTATATATTGTATTCTCTTGTGTCATTTTAAGGGAGATATTTTTGGTCATAGAAACAAAACTCTACCAAAATTGAGGGACGAATACTGAGACTTGGAGCTCAGATTATTATTCATATTATTTTATCTAAATGAGAAAGCAAGTTACTTGCAGACTTTGTGATGTTATAGCTTATGCCATTTTAAGAGATTGTTCTTATGTCTGTCTTCTACATGCATTCTTGTTTATGTAATTTAATAGGTAGAACTAGTGGAAGTGATAAGGAAGATGTCCTGAAGTCAGTTACTTTCAGACTTTGTGTTGTTATAGTTGTCTTTAGTGTGTGTTTTTAGTTTCTTTCTATGTAGAAGGTTTTGGGATGACTTTGTGCCCCCATTATCTTTTATGTTTCACTCTTTGGGTAGTTGAGGTGGAAACTTTGTGTTCTATTTCATCTTACTGGTTACTACACCCTTTTGTTATCAAGTTACTTGTCACTACTTGAAAGAACTCCTGTTGTTTGTTGCAAACCACTTCTGAAAGAAGAGAAGTGCCTTCAATGTTTTCACCAAGATTTTCTCCTTTGTTTGTGAGCATCATCTCTAAAAAAAAAGAGATGGATGTTGATACCCTAACCCTGAGTGTTATTTTCTACTTATATCTATAGTATATAGCCCCTGCATATTCATAGGGAACCTCCCCTTGATGAGAGGAGAGATTTGTCCACCTCTGATGTAGTAAACCTCCACACTAGGCCAACCAATCTCCCTTGTGGATGATAAGACCTATTTTGTTCATTAGTTAGCTGATTGAAAAAATATTCACCCAACAAATATAAGCTTGAATATCCTTCTTGGGTCACTTGTAGAATAAGCATGAACACACAATCAACTTCTAGGCTTAATATCTTTGATTTTACTCACTTTAAGATCTTCAAATCTATACAGATAGACGCACCTTGGAGTCTTTTACCACTTTGATTTTAACTACATGAGCAAATTCATCTTTTATCAAAAGATATGGTCAAAATATAGATCTCTAGTTTTTCTTATGTTAAATTCAAATATTTGAATAGCAACAGTCACAGTTAACCTTCGAACACTATGCTCAAATCTTATGGACTCTCAGCTCAAGATCAATCTCATATCATCAATCTTGTTTGAGATTTAATGCATAAACTACCAAATCCAAATGTTAAACTTATGTTATTTTGACCTCATATTATGCCATCTCAAAATGTTAACTTAATGCACTTCATTTATCTATGTGGATCAACAAAGACTTTAATGATCAACTCTCACCATTAAATTAACTGTATAGATGCTCGGTAGCCATTGGATCATTATCATGTACCTTTACTCAAACATTAAACATCATGAAACTATCCTCATCTTGTTGCCTCTTGACTCCTTAGATTAATCACGCACCATTAATCTTTCTCAAGCTTTAACTCATTCAAAAATGACTATGGGGGCCCTGTCAATAAGTCTGAGTAGCCATTTTTGACCCTTAATAACTTCTTTTATGCTTTGATGCAGGATCTCAAATTTGGAATAGATGATCTCCTCACATTAGATAATCTAACCATGTGACACACTACTCCTAGAACCCTCGCATGTGTGTGATATAAATCCATTAACATGCCTTCTAAAAAACTTCTGTCACATAACCAACCATGTCCAAACTTGCTTGTGAAGCCAACTTTGAGCATCCATAACTTTTGTCATGCTTTAACACAAGAACTCAAATTTAGTGCAAATGATCTTTGCTCAAAACTAAACAAACTCATATGATCAGTTTCTCTTGACACCTTCACACGTGCAAGATATAACACTATCAAAATTCTCACTTGGCTCTTTCTGGCCATGTTGCAAATTTGGCTATGGGAAAATAATTAAATATGATTGAGAAGCCAACTTTGCACCCTCATATCTTTGACTGCACTTTAATGCATGACTTGAGATCTGATTTATAATAACTAGGGACTATTTTTATCATAACCATATGAAAAACTCCCCTTGTCTGATTCCCACGTGACAATGATGATGTCATCAAACTTCCTACTCTAGTTTTTTGCCACTAGACCCAAAGTGTCTAGATGAAAACTATGATCAACTAGATGAATTCCACTTGTGCACACAAGATCTCCAAGCATGGATAACATCATATAGGACCCCTTGCACATGTTTAAACCTTAATACTCATCCATAATGCTCTCAAGCTATGTCAATACTGAATATTATGCAAACATTCTTCAAGTCTACAAGAATAAGCACATTGCACACTTTGTCATTATCACTTAGACTATCAAGGCACTTCATCCACTTACCAGAGCATCTCCATGACACCACCATGACATCAACATGACAACTCTCCAACAATCTCCCCTTTTTTCATTGATTTCAACACCTATCAATATTTCAATATATAGCTCACCTTCTCTCTCTTTAAAGCACTTCCCACAATAGAAACTTTCTCCCCAACAGGAACTTTCTCCCCCTTTGACACAATGACAAAGTGGGTACACACTAATCTTAAGGACATAAAAATACTATCAAATAAGAAAGTACCATATTTAAAAATATGATACAATCTCTCCCTTAACTTGAGCCTACTTCTACTTATCTTAACAACCTCCTCTTGCTCCATGCCAACGCTCTCTTCAATCAAGCACTGCAACCAATGAAGAAAGAACACACAAAAGAACTAAAATCTTATATAACTCACCAAGAAACATCTGAGTGGGGATCTTGATAATATCTTTGATTAATTTCACCTTTTGATCATCTTCAAATCTTCACACACCATGATGAATCACCATGCAAGCTTACCAACCTTCTTTCTCAAGATACTTCCATGACCACCAACTTTACATCTACACTATACAAAATAGGAAACATACACTGAACCAACTTGAGAACATACCTTTAGATACTCATACCTTGATCTTTTGAAGAAACTAGTCAAAAAGCACTCTTCTTCAAACTAGGCCAATCTAGCCTCCTTGTAACCCTACCTAAAATTTGTAGAGCCCACACCTTTTAGTAGACACAACTTCAAGACCTTAAATTTCATATCTGGAGCACTCCCATATTCCCCCTTAATCAAACCAATATTCATCACCAATATCATCCTCTACAACATACTTTCTTCACAAACCTACTAGCCAATTAACCTTCCATATTGACAAAAACTTGACTAATATGAGAACCACAAACCTCCAATTCTCTATGAAGCTTTATTTAACCACCCATTTGGCCCATTCAACATATTAAGAAGCCTCAGTTATCAAATCATAATGCAAACCAATTTTCTAGTATAACCCAAAGACCTTAGAAACTAAAAATAAGCAGGGTCAATGAACCTCTTTCCGTTCAATGCACACCTCTAAAACTACTTGCCCACTTTTGGACCAAAAATCGAGCTTCTACACCATTGAGAACATAGACTTTTTATAACCCTTTTTAGGCCTGCTTTTCCTTAAGCCAAAAACTAAGAAAATTGAGAGCACTCAAAAAACTTCAATTGACATAAAAACATACCTTCAAACAATAAAAAAACTTGGAGCACACCACAAAGAAATGCATAGGCCTTTATGAGCATTAAATATTTCTTGACATTTGCATCAATATCATTAATCCACTTGGAACCACCCATTATGACTTTGTACTAAAGTTACTTTACAAAACTTTGAAATAGGCTCATGAACTTGTTGCTCCCCCTTAACAAAAGACCTTCTCTAATTGGGATTATCATCTTGAGCACACAAACATGCTTCTCCACTAAAAGGAATTTCTTAAGATGCATAGATAAAGACACTTTTTATACCTCGATGCTCTAAAATAAAAACAAGTCCTCGTCTTTCATCTCCTCCTTGCTCATTTGATATTTGTAGTTCTACTTATTCTTCTTCTTTGACTTAGGAGAAACAACTTCCTCATCCACTACAACATTATCCTTTTATTTTATGATTGAATTGACAATACATGGATACAACATAGATTCATTACACACCTTTTCATTTGAAGAATTTTCCTTGCAACTTAAAACCTCATCATTAGGCACAGACAATTTATGTTCTTTATATGATACATGCTCAACAATATCAAGATGTTCACTTGAATCCATACATACCTCATGACTGGACTCAATCAACACCTTGGTCTTCTCCTTGAGCTTGATTTATTCATTCTTAATATGAGCAGACAAAGAGACCTCTTGGTACTTTTTAACTACTGAAGCATTCTCCACCATAGCAAACAAATTACTTGGACCTACAGTCTCATCATGAATCACACTTTTCACCTTTGGCTTCCATTTGTTAACTTTCCTTCTTTTTTGAACTCTAGAAGCTTGATTGTATCTATTATGTCTTGTAGGCCTTTGCTTGTAGAACCTTGAAACGTGACCTCTCTGCTCACGATTGTAACACACCATACCTTTTGTAAGAAATATATTTGGATATAAATTTGCAATTTATCCTATGTCATGACAAACAAAACAACCTCCCACTTTTGAAGAGGACCCACCTTGTCTAATCTTATGTGGAAAATGGTTTTCAAAGAGTCCCACATCAAGATAGTTAAATCACTTGATTCTATTCCCAGCTTTTGACTAATGACCCCCATCACAGTCCCATGTAAATTCATTTCTAATAGGTCTCTTTCAGTCTCTAGCCCCATGACCAAATTGATTACATGTATAACAATAACCATTGAATTTTTCATACCTCATGGCATTTGGCTGTCTTATTTGATTTGTCTTCAAAGTATGATTTTCCTTGTTCACATTAGCCTGCATCTTGTCTTGAGTTACAATCTTTTATTCTTTTTCATATCCAAAACTAGTTCTATCACTAATATGATTTTGACCACTCAGAATATTGTCTACATCATATGAGCTCTTTTCAAATCTCACAAATGTCTCCACCTTATTGGCTGTCTTTTCTAGCCCAGATTTCAAAGATGCATTTTCAAAAACATACCTTGAACATTCATCTTCTTTAGATTTTAAGCTTGTAAATAAAATTTCCAATTGACAACTAAGATGTTTGATCATATCTTCATGTTCCTTGGTGTCCTCATCAATTCTTGCCTCATACACACTAAATTTATCCTCATATTACTTGAGTTTATATTTCATCTTCTTATTGCTCTTCTTCTCAATCTCTAATTCTTCAAGAGCATTCATCAAAATAGTCTCACAGTCCACCTCATCTAAATCACTCCAAGTAAACTCCTTCTGATGTAAGTAAATTCCTTCCTCAACTATGAACATTACTTCATCTTTAGTAGGACCATCATCTTTGTGATCATATTTTGAGTCACTATTTTCACTCTTAGTTGATGAGCTATAATCTTCTTTGGTGTAAAGACTTTTTTTGTTTTTAAAGAACTTCCTTTTGTTGTTAAACTTTCTAAATCCTTTCTTCATGTATGTCTTCTTATCATCATATTGTCCTTCACCATGATATTCATCATCTTTCTTTTCAAGATTATGAGGGCACTTCCAAGCAAAATGTCCTATCTTTCCATATTTGAAACATTTTAGGTGTAGTTTACCCTTATACTTCCTTGATCCAATGTTCAATTTCCTAGTAATCAAAACAACTAATTCATCATCATAAATATCAAATATGTCATCCTCTTTGAATTTCTTACCTTGGAACTTATTCATAGGCTTCATCCCTATATTTATGTTGCTTCCTTATTTGGTAGTATATCATCATTCTTCCTCGTCTCATAGGCAGTAAGGGTGCCTTGCAATTAATCCATCTTCAACTGAGTAAGGTCATGACTCTCTTCTATACTAGATACATTTCGATCAAATTTAGGGGAAAGAGAACTTAATACCTTTTGAACAATAGTAGCCTCTTCAAGATTATCTCCAAGACCTCTGATGATATTCACAGTCTCATCAACTCGCTGCAAAAAGGATGCCATAGTATCTTCTTCATTCATCTTGAGACTTTCAAATTGCCTTCTATGAGTCTGCAACTTAGCAAGCTTAACCTTTGAATATCCTTCAAAAATAATCTTCAATTTATCCCATATTTCCCTATTATTAGTGCAATAAATTACTTTGGTGAACTTAGTTTCTGTAAGACCACAAGTGATGGCATTCATCACCTTAGAGTTATTCTCAAATAGCTTCTTATTTGCAACACTAGATGTAATAATAGTAGGAGCAACATAACCATATAAAATGGATTTCCATACATCAAACCCTAGGGACATAATGTAGGTTTTCATCCTAGCACTCCAAAATGCATAATTAGATCCATTGAACATCAGTGCTTTCTTAGTAGATAAACCACCTTGCACATTCTAATTAGTCATTTTACCTTGAATCACCTTCACACTGTCAAGATTTTAAAAAAGGACCTCACTCTGATACCAATTGTCAGAGGTACAATCACTAAGAGCAAGGGGAGGTGAATCAGTGAGCCTAAATAATCCAAATTCAATCTTAATCTTTACAAATACTTAATCAGTTACCATAATCATTCATGAAGCATAAAAAACATTCATATAAATGAGTAAGAGAGACAATACAAGATCAATCACATAACATAAAACACACATGGGAAACCCTCTTGGGGAATAAAATCCACTAGAACCTATAATTAGAATATTATCCTATAAACACAAGATCCAATTTAGACCAGCTACAACTGATTAAGGAACTACAATTCATATTTAATGAGACTCCAAACCCATAAGGTGCTACAACCCCTGTCTAGCTGAGCAACAATAAAAACTAGACCTTTTAGCAATTATCACCTTGCAAGAAGGCTAAAACCACCTTAGACACTGAGTTATCAAAACAACACCTATGAATATGTTGTTCCCAAAATCAGCTATGATTATTATTGTGGAAAACCCTTATGAAACGTATCCATTTTATAATATATACTCTAAATTTGTCATTCGAGACAAGATTCTCTTAATCTCGAGTGTGATTGATTGACATCCTAGAAAAGTTCACAACACTCTATCACGATTTCTTGAAAAACATGGAACTCATTGCAGTCTTGATCTGATTAGAATGTCAGATTTTGATAGTTTTCAAGGTGTTAGACAATTTTTGTTTTTCCATGCATTAGTGACTAATTTCATCGCTTTTGCATGTTTTCATTCTTCCAGTACAATAGCGGCAAAAATCTCCACTCTTACAAGTTTTTTCCTTCCCCATGCATTGGCAACGATTTTTGCTGCCCTTGCATTTTCTTCCCCTCTTCGTGCATGGGTGGTTATTTTTACCGCCAATGCATAGCCCTTACATTCCTCATGCATGGGCAGTTATTTTCTCCGCCAATGCATATCCCTTACATTCCTCATGCATGGACAGTTATTTTCATTGCCAACGCATAATCTCCCTTTTTACATGCAAGGGTAGCAATTTTTGTTGCCCAAGTAGAGGTTTTGGGCAATCTTGATTTTTGTTAATTTCATCGCTTTTGCATGCTTTCATTCTTCCAGTACAATAGCGGCAAAAATCTCCACTCTTACAAGTTTTTTCCTTCCCCATGCATTGGCAGCGATTTTTACCGCCCTTACATTTTCTTCCCCTCTTCGTGCATGGGCGGTTATTTTTACCGCCAATGCATAGCCCTTACATTCCTCATGCGTGGGTAGTTATTTTCACCACCAATGCATATCCCTTAAATTCCTCATGCATGGATAGTTATTTTCATTGCCAATGCATAATCTCCCTTTTTACATGCAAGGGCGGCAATTTTTGTTGCCCAAGTAGAGGTTTTGGGCAATCTTGATTTTTGTGTGGCATTTATGGCCGTGCATGTCGAGTGATTGAGACTTAGTTTATGGAATTTAAATGCCATTTATTATTATTTTTAATTATCTTTAGTTTCCAGAGACTCCTTGCAATCATTTAACTACACAAATGAGTAGGATTATGAATTCGCCAGCTTCGAGCTTAGGATTTTGAAATTGCCAGGTAAGTTTTGATTTTTAATCTTTTTGCTTCTCAATTTTTTGTTTTCTTTTTTCTTTTTGGTTTTTTCCTTTGAGCATTTATTTTCCTTTTATTTTGGTTTTTATTGTTCCTCCCTCATTTTGCTGCCTTACCCTAGTGGACCTAGCTAGACTCTTGATTCATCAACCCTCCTTCCGTGCCCTAGGTTGTCTCACCATACCGAGTTGATGTTTTGACCTGACCTAGGTTTTACCCACATCAAATATAGTTAAAAACCACCTACATAAAACTAACATAATGATGGTTAAAATTCACTGATGATACATGACCTTGTGTAATTGAACCAAAATTTGTTGCCTTTACACCTCCTTATCTCTTCTAAGTGCATTGGTGGCATTATTCACCACTCTAACATTAGCTTACTATTTTCCTACAAGGTCGAAATTTTTTCCCACCCTTACTAAATTTAAAAACCTTGTATTTTATGCAGGAGCAACATTTTTTATCACCCCTACATAAACCTGACATGCAAGGGTGGTAAAAATCGCTGCCCCTGCACAAGTACGAATTTTATTCCCTATAAGGGCAGCAATTTTTTTTGTCGATACAAAAGTTAAATCCCCCCACATGCAAGGGCGGTGATTTTTTCTACCCATGCAAACATTCCCTCAAATTTCCTAACTCTAGGAAATTTTTAGTTTCATTTTTTTGAACGCACTTTCCTCTAGTTTTTTGGCCTGCTCGCACTTTAGCCCTTTTAGGTGCATCCTTAGTGGAGTCACCAAAAAATTGTTGGGTGAATATTTTGTCGTCAGCTAACTGAAGTAATAAGTATTGATTTTGTCAAAGCACAAAGTGAATATGATAAAGATCCTAAAAAAGCAAAGAAGGTAATCAACAATAAATGGCTCAAGACTCCCAGAGGAAATTTGTCAAGATGGCCATGGAGTTTTCCAAGAAGTGACTTTATAGAAGAAGTTGGTGATCTGATCACTCTTCTTAGTAGGGTAAGAGGTTTACCTTCTTCCTCATAGTTTCATGAATGGATGTATCCCTTCATCAAGATAATTCTCTAAGGTAAACAATTCATCTTCTAGGGAGAACAAGTCAGCAACACTTTGCATGAGCAATTGATGAAAGTACCCACTACCTTCAAATTCTACATGACTTCTTACCTGGTCTATATTGTAGCTTTAATGAGAATCTTTCCAGGTTTGACATCAGAAGGAGATAGAAGAGTAACTCCAGTGTATCAATACTACTCTCAGTTAACATTGAAGAGTTTTATTCATCATTTCAAGAGAGTAAATGATACTTTCTTTACAATATTTTTTGTGTCTTTTTTATCCTCAATTAGAACAAAGAAGAGTGTCAGATGAGGCCTAGATAGTCGTAAACAATTTTGGATGCATGTTCTTACAATTTCCTTCTTTCTCATACCTAAGGGTTGGCTTTTTCCAAGGTCATCCTTATATGCTTCCAAGATTCCCCTCAGATAAATTGGTCGCAATGGAACTATGCAGACAAATGATTATCATGCATAATAAATAGATGGAACTCAAGAAGCCCAATTTTAGATTCCCAATTGAAATTGGAAGGTTTTCAGTGTTAACCGCTGGGAAGGTTAGAGCCATGGAAATTGAAATGCAACTCGTGACTTTGAAGCAATTCAAAAGAAGACCAAATTTTGATTACAGGGGCGTGAAAGATATAATCAAGAGGAAAACCCAATTTCATGAACCTATGATTGAAGATGTATGGGTAGATTTGAGACCAGTGAAAGATATTAAGAAAATAGACTATAGTAGGTTATCTCTTGAGCAGATTGAATATCTAGGACTTACTGATATCCCTAAAAATTTAGTAGATGATGGAGATTTGATTAATGATAGATACAATACTGAACAGATTGCCAATGCCCCTCTTCCTCCAATCCAATGGTCACAAAAAGTGCTGACTTTCTTGAGAAAAAGATTTGAACATATATTGGCAAACACTAATAATTGGCTAGCAAATAAAGGAATTACTTTGAAAGAATTCATCACAGGTTCGAAAGCTAAATTTTAGGAGGAAACAAGAAGAAAATAAAAAAATAGAATGAAGAACAAAAGTGATGTCACTTCTTCTTCCAAGCCACATAAGCCTAAGATCATATTTGTGATGAAGAAGTTGAAAGTTATAGAAAAAGAGCTAGAAATAGTAGATATGGAAGTTGAGAAACAAAGCATTAAAAAACCAATGATGAAATAGATGGAGACTGATGATAGACCCACAAATCAACAAGAGAAGGAAACTTTGTCTCCACAAGAGAATGTACAATGAGAAACAAGAATTTCTTCTTCTCCGCCTAGCACACATGTTGCAACCCCTTCACATGTTTATCTGATTAGTGTTCCCTCTTCTGAATCACCCTCTCCTTTAAAAATAATTTTTAACAACCATCAAGGCACTTTTAAATATATTCTTCATTCCTTAAGATCAATTTCTAGTTTGTCATCCCCATCTTTTGATATTGAAGATAGTTCTACTTTTGATCACTCAATAGAAGGTGTAGTTTTTACTGATACTCCACCCATTATTTCTACTACCGATGCAAGTGCAACTTTAGTAACGCCAATAATGGGGATTGATCATAATGTAAATACTTCTGCGCTCCCACCATGGTTGTCAGCTTATACGCCTAAAAAGAAAAAACAAGCTATCTTTCTAGATGACTTTAATTTCAATAAAATAGTGCCAATAAAATTCAAGGCTCTGAAAAAGCCAAAGATTATTTCAAAGATGATTGGGGATAAGGGACACAAATTTCTATAAATTATAAGACCTCCACATGATGCAACCATCAATTTTTTTAATGTAAGTGATTATTCTATCTCTAGAGTTGAATTAGGTAAGATAACTTATGAGAGTGCCAAGAGTGATATACAATCAGCCATGGATATCTTGATTCAAAAATTTGACAGAGATAAAGAAATAAAGGATCATTATAAATCCATGGCGGAACAATTGATTGCAATGGTAAGAAGAATTACTTTCACTCCAGAAACAGTAACTCCTGACGCCATTTCAATAGAAGACCCCGTGATTCAAAAAGTAGAAAAGACCTATCTCAAAGGAAAAGTACTTGAAGAGTACTTGGACAAGATGCATGCACAAGGAGTTTCCTTGCTCATAGAGTTATCTGAGAAAATAGATAAAATGAGGAAAATAATTGTAGAACTGGATGATCTCATTAATATTATTTCTCAAGATATTGAAAGCATAGAAAAGTATCTTGACAAATGGATGGATATGAGAAAACTAAAAATAAGCACTTTGATATCAATCAGTGTCATTACTGATAGAGACTCTTACATTAAAACTAAAGAGGCATTGACATATAGAAGTCAGGTGCTTAAAGAGTTTATTAGTGACCTCAAATCTTCAAGGGACCTCAGTGAACAAAATAATATTAGTCTTTTGCATAAATTAGAGGAGCTACCTTGTAAAATTACATCACAAGATAACCAATTCCTTTTAGCAGAAGAAATGATTCAGGAATTTAAAGGTATGTTCTAAAATTAATTTGAAGATAAGGCATTTTTAGTAGCCTTTATGGACAATATTCTGAATAATAAGTTAACTCTGGATAATCTGAAAACTAGGTTAACTAGTCATGCAAAGTCAGTTACAACAGTGAGAGATGCCATAGTCAGAGCTAAGATGATTTTCAATAACACTATTACTCCAGACAGTATCAGGATGCATGCAACTATCACTATGTATGATGTTCACATGAAGAAAAATGGGGATACAAATTGAAGCTATTCTTCCTTAGTTTAATTTCCATTTTTTAAATGTACTTTTGTAACTACTTTGAACCTTTTTGCATGTACTTTTTTTGCATGTAAAAATATAGGAGTTCTAAGTCAAAAAGGACTCTTATCTTCGACTCGATCAAAGTAATTAAGTCTTTTCTAAAATCTTCAAGGCCTCTCCCTATAAATAAAGAGGGCCTCTGTTGTAAATATATCTTTTAGTTATTGGAAGCAAAAACTTTGCTCAAATTGAAATGTCTTTTGAGACTTTGAGCTCAGATTGTAAATCAAATTTTATCAAGTGAAAGAAAAAGCAAGTGACTTTTCAAACTTTGTATTGAAATAAATTATGTTGTATAGGAAATCCTTCTTACGTCTTTTTCCTAATACAATCTTATCTTTTTGATTAAATAAGTAGAGTGAGTGGAAATAATCTGGAAGATATTCTAAAGTTGCTTATGAAGACTTTGCACTACTATAATTATCATTAGTTTGTATTTTAGTGTCTTAGAACAAAGGATGTTGGAAAGGATTTGAACTACTTTTATCTTTCGTGATTATATACTTTGTTGTAGTTTTTGGTGGGGACTTTGGGCTGCACCTCATTCTACTGTGATCTAAGTTATAAATCAATAAGAGAAGCAATGATAGGCTTTGTACTCTCATGGGTTTATTGTGGATTCAATTAATATTATGAAAGTTTTCCTTTACTTTATAGACATCATTTCTAAAAAAAGAGAAATGGATGCTATGATCTCACCCCTGAGTTAATATTTAGTTTAGGTTAGTTTATAATAGTTTATAGGGAACCTCCCCTTGCTAAGAGGAGAGATTTATCTCATAACACTATGATTGATATACCCATTTTGCCTTTAGTTAGTTGAAGACAAAATATTTACCCAATAGAACAAATCCACCTTTGAACTGATGTCAACAACACCTGATGATGGACCTTTGCTTATCACACTTCATCTTTGCTCACACTCAAACAATAAGCTCTGTATTCTGCCAAAAGAATTATGACCAATAGGTTATACAAATAGTCCTGAATCTATTATGCTCTTCAACTCATTCTTAGGGTACCCTACCCCTTCTTCACTCTCCAAAACACACACACAAGCCTCTCTCAATTTTCTCCTTAGTTTCTCACACAAAATCTAGAACCCATCAATTTTGATTCCATTATTTATAAATCAATCTTGATAAACAACATCGTGGTCGACCATTAGGCATGCCTTAGACCTTAAGTCATTTATCATATGAATACATGACTCAATTATATATTCATAAGTTGTCCATAACATCTATGGGTCACCCTTAAGGAACTACACCTTTTAATAAGGCTCTTACAATCCTTATAGTTCTCATATGAACCCATTCACTCATTTAGCACTCCCTTGAGCAAAATAAGAACACAAGACCAATTTCAAATACATGGGTCCACTATTTGATTCCCCTTTGACATACTCAAATGATCATAATCAACTTATCTCACCTCTACATATAATCAAACAACTCAAACACTGACCTGGTGCACACAGTCACCATGAATGAACACATAGTCAACTTCTTAAGAATTTTTCATACTCAAGATAGATTGATCAAACATCCAAAATCCACACAGAGCATCCTAATTGAGTCTACAACATGATCCAATAGATAATTCAATGTGAGACATTGAAACAACATCAATATAAGCTCTAATATCCTTCTTAGGTCACTTGCAGAATAAGCACAAACACACAATCAACTTCTAGGCTTAACATTTTTTATTATACTTACTTTTAGATCTTCAAATCTATATAGATAGATGTTCCTTAAAGTCTTTTACCACTTTTATTTTTATTGCATGAGAAAATTCATCCTCTATCAAAATATATGTTCGAAATATAGAGCTCTATTTTTTCTTATGTTAAATTCAAATATTTGAATAACAATGATCACACTTAACCTTCAAACACTATGCTCGAATCTCATGGACTCTCAGCTCATGATCAATATCACACCATCGATCTTGTCATATCTTTAATGCATAAACCACCAAAGCTAAATGTTAAACTTCTATTACTCTAACCTCATCTCGTGCCATCTCAAAATATTGACTTGATGTAATCCATCGATCTCTGTAGATCAACAAGTACTTTAACGATCAATGCTCATTATTTGATTAACTATATGAATGCCCACTCATTTTTGGATCATTATCCTATACCTTTTCGCATATGTTAAACATCATGCACCTATCCTCGTCTCATTATCTCTTGACTCCTTGAAACAATCGTGAACCGTCGATCTTGCTTGAGCTTGAACTCATTCAAAAATGAATAAGTATGGGGACCCTGTCAATAACCCTGAGTAGCCATTTTTGATCCTTAATAACTTCTTTTGAACTTCGATGTAGGATCTCTAATTTGGACTAGATGATCTCCTCACATAGGAGAATCCAACCATGTGACATAATACTCTTGGAACCCTTGTACATGCATGATATAATGCCATTAACATGCCTCCTAAAAAACTTCTGTCATAGAACCAACCATGTCCAAACCTACTTGAGAGGCTAACTTTGAGCATCCATAACTTTTGTTGTGATTTAGTGTATGAACTCAAATTTAACACAAATGATCTATGCTCAAAATTGAATAAACCCATATGATCAGTTCTTTTGACACCTTCACATGTGTAAGATATAACACCATCAAAATGCTCACTTGGCTTTTTCTAGTCATATTGTAAATTTGGCTAAGTATGGGAAAATAATGAATTCTGAGTGAGAAGCCAACTTTTCACCCTCATATATTGGACCACACTTTGATGCATGACTTTAGATCTAGTGCATAACAACTAGGGACTATTGTGATCACAACCATATGACCATCTCCCCTTGACTCCTTCCCACGTGATAATGGTGATGTCATCAAACTGCCTACTCAGATTTTCTGTAACTGGACCCAAAGTGTCTAAATGAAAACTGTGATCAACTAACTAGATTCCACTTGTGCACACAAGCTCTCCAAGCATAGATAAAATCATATAGGACCCTTTTCACATGTCCAAACCTCCATACTCATCCCTAATCCTCTCAAACTATGTCAATACTAAAGATCAACCAAACATTCTTCAAGCATACAAGAACAAACACATTGCACACTTTGTCATACAAGAACAAAAACATTACACACTTTATCATTATCACTTAGACTATCAAGGCACTTCATCCACTCACCAAAGTATCTCCATGACACCACCATGACATCAACATGAAAACTCTCTAACACAGGTGTGGGAGCCAAGGCATTTACAACAGTTTGAGGCAGAGCACAAACAAGGCCATATGGCCCCATAGGAGAAGGCACAACAAGGGAAGATAAGCCATTTGTAGCAACCACCGAGGCATATGATAATACAACCCTATTGATAGGAATCCCCCATGTAAAGAATTATCACCCTTTGATCAAGTAGAAAGGTCTATCAAAACAGAGCGAGCAGGATTACTGGTGTTGATAGATTTGAGAATACCTTTTCTCAGGCCATGCAAATCATCCTTTGTCTCAGCAACAAGTTTTTTTACAAAATCCCTAGTGTCAGACTCCCCAGCTTTAGGGATAAGAACAATCTCAGAATCTTTATGTAAAGCATGAGCAAGAGACTTCAAGCTGAGTCTGTGTCTGCCACAACTAAGTCTATTCTAAGGAGAGATAGAGCACATAACCATGTCAACTTTAAAAGAACGTATAATAAAAAACATAAAAAGTGCTGAAGACCTCAATGATTTAAAATTCTATTTGAAAAAAAAAACTATTTAAAAACTCATATTAAATAAATAATTATTACAATTATTTTTATGTATAATATTAAATTAAATTTTATAACTTATATTTCTTTATTTTACTTTAAAATAAAAAATATAATATTTTTTAAAACTATAATAATTATTTTATATAAATTATAAAAACATAAAATATCTAATATGTAATGATATTAAATTGTTTAAAATGATATTTCATTTAAATGATTTCCATTATTCTTAAATCTATTTAAACATGTTTTTTTTAATTATGTTAAACTATATTTAAATTTTTATTATTATAGCACTATTATAGTAAATGTAATAATTTTTTTTCCCTATTAATAAATTAAGTATTGTTGAGACCCCAATGAAACACATTGAAACACATTCACTAAATGTGAAAGTATATTTTGTGACTACATTTATGTTTGGAGCCTATCTAACATTTATTGTGAACATTTATTTTAAATAATATAATATTGTTAAAGGTTTCTTTCATAATATTACATTTAAACTCCTAATAATATTGTTAAAAGTTTCTTTCATATATTTATATATTGTAAGTTTTATATTTAAGATTCATAAATTTATAATATTTATTAAATTTATTTTATATATCAATTAAAATAATTTTTGTTTCAGCATGAAAAAATTATATAATAATATTATTATTTGTTATTTTTGTAATATTATTTATAATAATATTTATGTAGTTAATAAATTAAATAAATAACTTTTTAATATGATAAAAATTTATATTTTAATTTAACATTTATAATAAAATATATATAATATATATAAAGCATATAAAAATAAATATTTATTAATATAATTTTATTAAATATATATTAATTTTTATATATCATTTATAAAATAATTATTTATTTATATCATAAATTTTAAATAAATATTTTTTAATTTAAAAATAAAAAATTATAAAATTATGATTTATTAATAAAATATATTCATAATGCAAACACAAAATAAATTATTTCTAACCACACAAAACATTATATGATAGTGTAATAAGTACAGTACGGTACTTAAATTACTGCTAACATATTTCCAATATGTTTTTGAATGCATAATATATTTTGATAGTTTATAATTTCATCAAAGATTATACAATGGAACTTCTCTTTTAATATTCTCCATATGTTTAAACTAATGATATTTTAAGGTTAAATAAATTTGCAAAAATTAAAATAATTAAGTGTATTATTAAGGTTAAATAAATTTGTAAGATTTAAATTATTATAATAAAAATATAAATTTGATTTTAAAGTTAAATAAATTTGTAAGACTTAAAATTATTATGAGTATTATTAAAGTTAGAGTTAGATCAATTTATAAATTTTAAAATTATTACAATAAAAATATAAATTATAATTTTAAGATTAGATAAATTTGTAAAACTTAGAATTGTTACACATATCATTAAAGTTAAGATTAGATAAATTTTTAAAATTAATATACATATTATTAAGATTAGGGTTAGATAAATTTGTAAGACTTAGAATTATTAAAAAAATATATAAATTTGAACAATATAAAGAAAATGAAAAATAATATTTTTTTTCTATGTTTTAATGTTATTAATTGTTAGTCAATGTCTAGTCCTAATCTTAGAAATTGACAAACCTTATAGCTTGGGGTCATGAATCATGTTTGAAACTTGGTAGTTAGTTATGTTATAAGTCTTTAAGGCATGTCTAGTCAAGTTACTATTTAGTCGTACTTCAAACTTGCCTGAACAATCTCTATAGGTCTTTGTCCCCCATGTTAAGCTTGAATCAAATATTGTCGTGGTGTTTAAAGTGTTTAAGTTGGCAACCCATGAAAATGATGTATTTTCATACTCTGAATATCCTCTACAAGTTTGGTATCTTAGTGTGTTTCCTATCGTAAGATATAAGCCTTTAAAGATGATTTAGCAG